>VXBJ01002871.1:477869-542054 GCA_013400055.1 Nycticryphes semicollaris | reverse complement strand
TCGTCCTCTGGTATCGTTCCTGCCGAGTCAGGCGGGCAGAACTGGAGTGAAACTGAGCCCACCTTCCCCCTGAACAGCAGGACTCTCGGCAGTGCGAAGGGAGTTCCTTGCTTTCCTAAATAAACTGCCATTCCTATAGAAATACACCCCTGGGAGCCCAGCCACGGAAAGCAAATGAGAAACCAAGTAGTTAGTAGTATTTGGAGGCAGAAATTAAACTAAGCAGCTCACTGGCTGATGACCCATAACAACCAGCCCAGCATTGTGCGTTGGTAAATATGCCCGGAAAATCTCCTGTTCTTATAGGCTGTCCCTGGCTTGTAAAGAGGGGGGTGGCTAGAACTACCACGGGAGGGAATTTTCAGGTCTCAGCTCCCAGGGGAGAGCAGAGGAGCTGTGGGAGTGAGAAGGCTGGCAGCGGGATGCTGGGCAGCTGGGGAGAGCTGGTTGGTCAGCGTTGCAGGCCCCCCCACTGGGAGATGATGGGATGCAAAGTGCTGCGGTTCTGGACCAAGGCAGAGGGCATCACCATACACAGGCTGCTGATTTCAAGATATGTCTTGGCAACTGTGCCTGGAGAAAAGCTTGGTGTTCACGCTCTCTCACCTGAGCCTGACCAAGAAACAGTGATATCCTTGTGTCACAGCAGAGCTCACGTGTGTGAGACTGCACCAGCTTCCTCTGTTCTAACAGCTGCTGGGAATCTGCTCTGCCATAAACCTGGGAGCACCTCTCACAAGTCCACTGAGAGTAACATGTCATTTCTGAAAGGCTCTCTCTCTTCCCTGTATTTTGCCGTGCCCCGGTTCCCCAGCCACCCTTCAGCAGTGTCCCAGGGTGGAACAAGGGACCGCACACTCTGCAAGCACCTGCTCGGCATCCGGAGGTGTCCGGGCACTCACAGCAACCCAGAAAGAAAGCAGCACTTCTCTGCTCCCTCTTTGCATGGGATACGGTGACGATAGGAAGTGGGAAACTTGCCAGGGTATGAAAACATCTCATCCTTAAGGAAATAAGTCCCTGCGGGGAGCCATTCCTGAGGAGTGGGCAAGACAGCTTGGGAAGTGAGTCCAGGAATGTGGGACGCCTGCTTGCCAAGGAAGCACTGCGTCTGCCGGCTCCAAAGGGAGGAATTACTGGAATGTTTGGGGGATCCAAGCTATGTCATTGTGAGATAGGAACCGACAGGATTAGGAATAAACCCTTAATGGAGAAAGGTTACAAACTGCCCCCCATTCGGTGACCATGGGAACTTGGCAGGCGCTGGAGGAGAAGAGCCAAGATTCACAAGTGATCGGGGGCGGTTCAGTAAGTCGGGCACTCAGCTGTGAGACTGTTTTGAAGGCCTGAGTTGTGTGATGGCACTCAGGAAATCACACATTTCGATAGTGTCTGATGTCAGCCCCTCTGCCCAGGCTCAGTGGAGCCAGGCTGAGGTTCTGGGTGTTGGACACAGGGGTGAGAGAGCATTTTCCTCATGGTTTAGCTACATTTAAACTAAGTCTCTTGCCAGCAGGTGTGCGTGACCTGAATTCTTTTTTCACATCCAAAACTGGTTCATTGGTGCGAGTGCGATGTCCCAGGGTAGGCAAAGACTGGGGCACCACATCCCAGCAACTTTTGGGAAACATTTCCAGCTCCATAGCCAAAAGACAGTGTCTTTGTTAACATCCCACTGGCTGGTCAGCAGTTCCTGGCCGTGAGACTGTAGTGATGTCAAAGGATTCAGAAAAGGATCAGAGGTATGTGTGACTCCCCACAATACCCAGACCTTTAGTATTAACTTAAAAAAAAAAATTAAAGCTGCAGAGCATGTGAGGAGGCTGAACACGGGGAATTTCCCTTGTTATGAATGAATGTATCTGCCCTGGCTTCTCCCACCCAGACACCTTGGATGTAGTCATTGACTCGCAGAACAAGTTCCAAAGGTCTGTGGGGACTGGCATGATGCTAACGACCTAAAACCAATGTTGAGGTAAAGGTTTGGTTTCAAAGAACCAAAAACCCCAAATTTTTTTGAGTGTTTAATATATAACCAAATACTAGGACAGCTGGATGGTGAATTTCTTGGATTTGGAGTTGAGTTCCTAGAGCCTGATTTTGATGGAGTTGTGGTATCTACCTAAAGAACAACCTGTTGCACAGGTGGAATTTGCGCCAGAAAGATTCCTAAGACTTTGGGCACCAGATGTTAAAGAACCACAGGTACCAGCTTATAAGACACTGCATGTCTGTGGAAAATCCTGGTCTTTGGCTTTTGAACTTACTTGTACTCAGTTCCAAGACTGCCTGGAAATTGAGAGGGACAGTGCCCTGGGAGCAGAGAGGGAACGACAGGCTAAGGGTGGGACAGAGACTCTCTTCTCCTGAGAGCTATGAGCTGGAGAGAGTCTGGGAGGCATTTGGAGCACGAGGAGGCAGTCGTGTCCCTGGAGTGCAGGATGGTGCTGGGCAGAGGCAAAGGGAAAGCTGGGTATGGAGTTGGAGGGGAGAAGAGGTGACTTTCAGTGGGCTGTGGGTGCCAGGCTGCACCATGGGAGAAAACAACCAGGGGAAATTCACTTTCGGTGGCCAGCTTCACACTGTAAATTCTTTGCTACGAGGTCTATAATTGCCTTGATTTCCATCACACACCTGACTTCTCCACACTTTACCAAGGAGAGAGCAAAATTCCCAGACCTAAAGCAAACAGAGAAATCAAGTGACTCATTTACGTTTCATCAGTGATTCCCCAGCAGATGACGTGTGATGTGAATTCAGATTCACAAATACAAACATTGTATTGCATATATTAATTGCATATGTTAGCATAATTCTACATAGTGATTCTCTGCACTAATTATATATATGCAAAATTATTTCTTTTCTTGCGGATTTCGAAAACAACCATCTAACAAAGCTAAAGTCTGGGCAGGAGGACGTGACCTCTACTTAGGAAAGGTTCACCCAAAGACTAAAATTCTTCAAGTCCTGGCCATCTTGAAGCTTGTAGGGAAGGGATAAGAGAATGGAGTTTGAAAGAAAAAAAAAAGGCCCTGTTTGTTAGTTTTATTAGGAAGGCATTTTAATGATAATTTTCCCCTCTGTTCTTTCACAGAGTGATAAGAATCTCTTTTCTTCTTGTTTCTTGGAGGGCACTGGAAGGCATCATGGGTCAGCTAGACTGCCCTTTATCCTCTCCCATCCATCACGGTTCTGGCTGGTGATGGGTTCAAGGTGTTGCAGGTTTGAGATCCTAAGCAGTTCCTAATGCCTCCTCCACACTCTGAAGCCTGCCTTGTTTTTTCAGTAATCCAACCTTTCCCCTTCACCCACGAGAGAGTTTAAAGCATCTGCTACCACAGCTTTCTGAAGGGAATGGGGAAACTGATAAAGAGTTTTCGTTGTGCTTTGATTTCCAGAGGAAATTTTCATCCCAGCAGTAGTGGCATACTCATACGTTTTTCTCACAGGGTAAAAAGGAAGCATGAAAAATCCCAAGAAAATAACTTGTGGCTGGCTTCAGTGCTGTTATACTGTCATACAGGGAAATAGGGCACAGACATGCCAAAGGTTTTATTTTTCAGGGTCGTAGATGAGACATGAAAGCTGAATTCTACCTCGTGCAACTTTCCAGTTGTGAATTGTCATGTCGATATAAAGCAGGACTGACTGTATGTTTAGCTGGAGGTGTTTAGCTCAATCCAAAGGGACCGAGAAGCAACTGAGAATGACATTGTCAGCATGTTAGCACTGAGGCTGTGAAGCAAACCCCAGGGCTTCCAAACGTTACGTCAAGACAATTCTTTACTTCCCAACCCTGCATTGCTGTAACAGCAGGCGCAGTCTGATGGAGTAATAGCACAGGGTGAGCGAGAGCGAGCACAGGGGCACCTGGGAACCTTAGGAGAGAATATCATCCCTAATTTGTTCAATGTTCAGCATCACACCCTTGCCATTATTTAACTTTACCTGATCTTTAGCGGGATAATTGGTGTTTAACATCTGTATTATACATCCTTCTTGAGAATGGTGTTGACAGTGCAGCGTCTGACACAGCCTGAATGGTAAATACAGTGTGGGGTGCCCTGCCCAAGATAGAAATCTCTGATCTTTCCTCCAGCCAGACTTGCCTGTTTCCTCCTCGGCTGAGGTGTAGCTTCTGAGCAGGCTGCAGAGCTATGGGGTTGCTGCTGTAAATGTGAACAGACAGAAACACATGTAGATTTTAAGCAGGGAGAGCTTGCCAAATAGGTCCTTATGTCACTGCCTTCAACTCAATGACAGTGAGATTATAAACGTGAGTGCCCCAGGCTCAGGGTAGTTCTTCTGGGACCAAGCAGGGTGCGTCTGGATCAGCCTCGATGGATCAGGTCTCAATGGATTTTTATGAAAGTATAGTCAAAGATTTTAAATGCACCATTGTAGGGACAATGATGTCAAAACTCTTCCGTGTTCCTTGAAACAGTCCCTAGACACCAGGCTGCCGACGGTTGGATCTGGCAGGGTCTGAGCCTTGTGCTCGGAAAGGACATAAATCTCCCTCGCACCTTCAGAGCGCCCCTCCTGCTCTCAGGCTGCAAAGGGAGCTTTCTGCAGGATCCCTTTGTACAGAGTGTGCAGACAATGACATTTTTGTCTCGGTTTTCATTTCATATTATTGCACCAGTTGTCCTGGATAAGATCATAAACTTGTCCTCACTGGTAATGTGCTTTCACAATGTCTGGAGGAGGTGGGAGGAGTTTAAAATTAATGCACCTCCTAGCATGAAATTATTCATGGCTCAACACTTGTAATTACCAGGGCCAGTTTTAGGAAGCCCATAGTTATGAGGAATTTGATATTTTAAGACTTAAAGCAAATGTTTTACAAGCTTTATCCTTTGCCCACTGCAGAATACATTATGGCCTGGTAACACTGCAGTGTATGTGCAGCATCCCCAGCCGTTCCCATCAGCTGATCCCACCTGTCAGTCGTTCATCACCACCACTGCCCCTCGGATAATACAGCTCAGCTGGGGGGGGGGACAGCCCAGCCATTGTGCTAATTCCCCATCAGAGCAGCGGCTCCTGGAGGCCCAAGGCATCCTGGGCAAAGTTCAAAGCTTTTGGAAAAAGTGATCAGATGAGACCAATTAGGGCCTGTCTGCCTACGCTGACAACTGTGTCAGGAGAGCCACCCGCCCCGGTCCCGCTGGGCATGCCCTGACCGCATCGCTGCCCTGCTCAGCCCCTCTCACCAGCCCAGGCCTCTTCTGGCACAACTCCCTCACAATTTCTCCTCTTTCCCATCAATGCCCAAGCAGAGTTTAGCCCCTGGTGCCAGTTTATAGTGAAGAAGGGACTGGCTGTAGGCTGAATGGTGACTAGGGCTTAATTCAATATTTAATCCACGTTCTTAAATCGTGTCTCACATTACCACCTTTTAATTGCCTTTGTTACTCCATGATTTGTTATGTGTTCTGGGGGACTCCCACACAACTCCTAAGTGCTTCTGCAGCTGAGTCAAAGCCATTCTGCTTTCACTGGAGACCAAAATACCAGGGACCCACGGGGTTTGTGTGGGTGCATTGTCTCACCAAGACTTGCAGGTTTCTGCCCTGTAGAGCAGGCAGCTGCCTGGAGCTGTGCCCCAGCACCCGCTACTGCTGAGCCCTTCTTCCCCCAGGTAATGCTGCTCTGCTTCCCTCTCCCACCGTAGTGCTCAGGGAAAAGGGATCTGGAGTTCAATTTGTATTAAGAAGTTCTGGTGTTGCATCACTATCAGGTAAATAAATACTTTTGCCATTATTTGACAGCTAAAGGACATGCATTTCACTTCAGATGTCCCCTTCACACTCTTCTTACCCTTCCAAACCAGGAAATGTATGAATGTCTGAACCCTGTCTGTAAATGTTCCTGAGCCAATCTTGAGCTCCGTGTTCCAGGTGACCTGTGCTTCTGGCAGTGGCTGAAAAAGGCCCCCAAACCGCTTGGTGTGTTGGAGTTTGCTTCATGGTTGCGAGAGGGGAACAGTCAGAGCTACTGTTCCTACTTGAGTGTCTTGAGGTCTTTGAGGGGATCCAGCAAGTTAGAACAGGGGATTCCTCACACTGCAATATTGTCACCAAAAAGACAATCTGGTTGTATTTAGTATTTTCCAGTTACACATACAGTGTAAGTTGTTGGACAAATAGGACAGTTGATGGTCAGTGATTGCTACAGCATCCAAGAGGTCCTCCAAAACGTTCTGTGATATCCTCTGCTCATCTGGGCATAACCATTCATAGTATACCCTGTTTATATGTATAAAGGTGTGGGTGTAAGTATTCACGCTCTCTTGAGAAGTTGTTTATAAATGGGACCTTCATATGAAACACAGCCAAAATGATCCAGTATTACAGCATCCCAAAGCAGGCCAGTATTTATGGAGAAACCACATCCACTTTGGAGGGCCACGTGTGTTTTCTGGTACAAAGAAACATGGTGCTCAGACACTGCCAGCCTTTGCAGCAGAATAGCCCTGCTCCTGGGGAACGCCTGCCCCTTTGCTCTTTTATAAATGAGAAACTCAGTTGGTCAGGAGAAAATATCTTGCTGTGGGTTTCGGTTAATGCTCAGTTTGCTGTGAGTGTAGGACTCACACGTGCTATAGGATGTATCTGGGTAACACAGAAAAAAACCTCATTAAAGCATATACTGATGAAAATTCAGGAAAATGCAACCATGTACCAAGCTGTTAGTTCCTAATGAGCACAAGAACGCAGCCTCTTGCCAGGCTGTAAGTCCAGGGACCAGGCTGCCAGAGAAGTGCACACAAGGCATTAATACGTGCCACAGAAGGGAAGGAATTAAAAATGATTTAAGACAACGTGTCCTGCTCAGGCTGAGGTACTCTGAGGGCAGCCAAACAGCATCACTCAGAGATTTATGTTATTCTAGGAAGGAGGACTCCTGGAAGCAGCGCATATGAGAACCATGCGGGCAGACAAGCACGGTCCCATCCAGACATTTTGAATTAATGCCATGGCCAAGTGTTTGGATTTTAAAATGCCTGTCCCAGTTTCAGGCTACCAGATGCCAACTCCCATCTTTCCAGGAGCAGGACTTGACCCTTCGTAGGAGGACCTGTCAAGATCTCCGCTTTAATCATCCCAAATGGCCAAAAGAAAAATCAATCTATCATACTGAGAAAAAACTTTTGAGATCTCCCCTCAAGGAGGATTGCAAGTAATCCCTGTGCAAAGGCCCTGTAAAGTGATCTCCTTCAAAATCATATGTATGAAATTAGTTATAATCTGCATGGTAACAACCCAAATTTTCAGCTTGACATGCAAGGCAGGATAAGGAGAATGCAGATGGTTCTAAAGGGGGGGTTCTACATACCGTTTAATTTGGCCATATTGAGACCTGTGCTGCATCTCAAGGGCTGTCCCATGAAAATGTGCACAATAAATTGAGGGTGACTTTTTCTGGTAGAGCCTGACCCTATGCCCTTTGGAACTAGTGACTAATCTCTCGCTAATTTTAGTGGTACAAGATCAGCACTTCATAATTTAGGGCCTAATTTTTGTTTGCATGAAGGGGCTTTTACTTTCTCAGTCATGAACCTTAATGTCAAAAAAAAATGAACGCACATCAGGGACTGTTCAAGGAGCTTGTCTTTGTGAGTGGGTTGCCAGAGGGCTCTCTGATGGTTGCTGGTTCTTTTAATTTTGGGTAGTTTAATAAAAGCAAACTTTCCATTAACATTCAGAGTGCTGCAGAGGGACATGGTGCAGTGTGTTGTGGGGGGGTGGCTTAAATCGGGCACTTTGTGCCGAGGAATCATAAGCCAGTGCCACAGGCAGCAAATGGCACAGCTCTGAGCTGGGGCTGGGGGCAGAGAAGAAAACATGAGGGCATTGAAAAACAGGGGTGCTGATGAGAAAGAAGGAAGGCTGCCCAGTCCTGAGCTCCAGGCCCAGTTCTCTCCCAGCTCTAGTCCCATGGCAGACAGGAATGCCAAGGGGAGGAGAGCTGTGGCTGATGTGCACCTGCGGAGCCGCAGCACCCTCCGCTCCTGAGCGATCACCCACTGGAAATGCACAGGAGCTAAATCATGATGTTGCTCTTTCCCAAGTACACAAAAGGACGACCCATGTTAAATAAGTGCTTATCAGATAAAGCATAAAGACTGAGGAGTTCAGAGGGAAAATCCACTTACTGGAAGAGGAAAAAAGACAACCTGTTAGAATAGGGCAAGTGAAAAGAACCTGTTCAGGAAAAATAAATTGCTATCAATTCTGTATAGAATATTATCTGAAAAGTATAGTAACGGTGAGGGAGACTTCATAAAAGAGCTGATAAGATAAGTGGTCTATCTGCTCCACTATCTGACTGGAGCACCAGTGTTATGTTTTTGTTAATAACCTTATCTCTTGTGGTCTAACGTCTCTGATAAGAGGCAAAGCAAACGTGTGGTTTCTCCTGTTACGTTTGCAGTAGGCGAGCAGCTTGCTAAGCTTGTCCCCTGGTCTTCCATGGACCTCAAAAGTGGGCATCTCCCCAAGAGGAATGGGGAGAGGCAGATGGCCAGCTGCAGATGGGCACGTGAGCAGGTCTTGGGGCACCTGAGAGCCCCTGGATCTGTCCCAGATCTACTGGGTGACTTCAGGCAGGTCTGGCCATCTCCTTGCACCTTGTCCATAGCAGAGACAGTTTCTACAGTGCCTGACAGAACAGGACTGGGCTTTTGCCATCAGAGGAATGCTTGGGTATCAGAGGAGATCTTGTCCCACCAACTTGAGCACCATGAGATAGTCAGGCAAGACTACTCCAGTCCTTTCTACCATGACCTGTTCAGCAACTGGAGAAAGAACCCCTGAGTCCTGCTCCTGAGTTCCCCCTCTTACAACACTGGAAATATTTTGTGTACAAGCTCGTTAATTAAAACTCTGCTAGTAGACACTTGAAGTAATGAAAACCAATACACATCTGCCAGGTCTAAAGACATTTTCTTTAGAGAAACTATTAGATCAACATACACTAAAACCTGGCCTGTAAATGTTTTGGCCCCAGGGCTTTTCTCATAGTACATTAAAAAAAATGTCAACCCAAGTTAATCCTCTTTCTAACAGTTGGTAGATATGGTTTATCTGATTGAAACGACAGGACAAAGAGATTTTATGGACTTTATTTTCATTATCATTAAAGTAAATGTTTTTGCATCTCTGTAAAAAACAAGTTATTGGAAAGTTATCTTGTGCCGTGGAATAGAAATAGTCCCTTGCAAATCTTGATTCAATATTATTATACACTACTGTAAATAGTGTGGTGTTGATTCAGAGAGATCAGGGGGAAGGTGTATTTCAGTTAGCCTGTTCATTTGTTTCCAGTTCCTGCTGGGGCAGTTGAATTCCAGCTGCTGGCTCTGCTGGTTACACCCCCTTTCCCTGGGCCTGCAGGCTGTTAGGTCAAGCAGCACCACTAAGGACATTCCATGTTCCATGGCTGTTTTCTCCTGCCCCGTGGTTTGGAATCTCACCTCCTCCCACAGGAAAATACTGATAAGGAGCCAGTGGAACTCATCTACCTTCTTTGTAGTAGATTGATCACTGAGTTGGTCCTAAGCTGTCATTGAAAGAGGTGCATTCAGCCCTCTGCAGGAAGGAAAATTTTGCAGGTAGCTGAAATTAACTGCTCAAATCAACCTGTTCTCAAGAGCTCTGTTAGGTGAGGAAAGTCCTGCACAGCACTGAACCTGCTAAACAGTTGGCCTTCCACACTTTGCCTCATTAGGGTAAAAGTGTGTTACTAATTAAGGAGGGGCACAATCCCATTCATTCCCCAAACGGATGGACATGGCAATGGGCAGCTCTCTCAGGAGGAGCTTGTTCAAACTAGCCTTGTATCTGATTCCACTGTGGCGTGGTTGCCCACTGCCTTTTCTCAGCCTGGATGTCCCTGCTGGCACCGCTGTGTCCAGGGGTTAAGATTTTAATCCTGTTTTCCCATCAGTGCTGGCCAGTGTTGAACATGTCTTCCAAGACCCGACACATGGCTGTATGATGTGTTGCAGGGCTTGCTTTGGCAGTGAACACAGCACAGCAAGGTAAAACATGAAGAATAAATCTCTGCAAAGCACAGGCATGGAGGGGAGACATGGTCCCAGACCTCCTTTTCGTAGCCCTCTTTCTTGGCCCCGTAAAAAGGCATCATTAACTAAAATCCCTTGGCCTCCCAGGCTTATCTCTCTATATAGGGCTGTATTTAGGAGTAGAAATGGGATCTGGCAATTTTTAAAGATTCAGATTCCTTAATCATTCATGGTGGGAGAATGTCACTGAATGGGGATCCACACATAAGCCCCCAAGATGGGAAAATACAGGGAGCTTTTGGTTGCTAAGGAATAAATGAGGCTAAACACTGCACTTATCCTTTCCTCATACAGTGCCTGTCTGGTGGGAATGAGAAGCCTGGCGTTTGGTATGCACTGGTTTGGTGTCTCTAGAAACATCTGGATGGCAAGACAGGACTGTGACTTTGAATATTGTTCTACACATTTCTTGCTGCAAAGCCCTGTTTCCTCCTATCCTCTCATTCCTCTCCCCATGAAAATGCCTCTCCCCATGACATGATGGGGGAATCCACCTTCCAGTGGGTTAAGAGATTTATTTCACAGCAGCTGTGACAGCGGTGTAGGTAGAACATACACGTGCCATTACGGGGCAACAGAGCCCAAAGAGCAGCTGCTCTGGACACACCGTGGGGAAGTGAGGGAGGGCAGTGATTTATCTGCCATCATCAGTGGAAAAAACCACGTACACACAGTCTGCCTCTCTTACTTTCCAGCTTTTTTGTAAAGGCTATTCCCTTCTCCCAGTCTCCTCCTTGCTTTTAGCCCATCGCAGTTGGGTTGTGCAGGATGTGAAGCCATGGCCCGGTCTCCCTGATAAAGGCCAAGATGTTTAAATCCACTCGAGGTATTTGGATCCCCTGCTGTGGAAGGCAGCTTCCTTCCCATGCAGATCTGGATACCAAACACATGCAGTGCTATTGCAGGAACTTGGCCCATTTTGAACCCAAATGTGTGGATCAGGTTTCTGCTTAGAAATACTTAGACACAGAGGAGGAAGCCAAAAATGGTGGGGTGGAAACAGGAGAAGCAATGCTACAACACAGCCATCCTTGGGGCTTTCTCCTCAGTTTCCTCTAGTAGGTTTGTCTCTCTTGTTGTTCTCTGTGTAATCTACAGCTGTCTGAGTCTAATGAGCTAAATGAGTGTACGAGCCCCGGTTGGGTGCCCGTTGGCTTAGCAGCTCCAGCTGCACATGGGGGAGCAGCCCCGTGTCCTGGGGTGGCTGGGCTGTGTATGGAGGGTGGCACCAGCTGCGCTCTGACTGTGGGAAAGATGTGTGGGGAGGGTGAGGCGGCTTGGGGCAGAGAGAGAGGGGCTCTTAGGAAGAGCAGCTCTCTATTGTTCGTCTTCTTGGAGCTTTCATACCCCTCTATGCACAGTGCAGCGAGGCTTAGGCTGTCTTTGCTGCAGCTCTGGTTGATATGAAGCTGTTGAGTGACTGCGAGCTGTTTGCCAGGCTGGGGAAGAGGCTGGGGGCAGCCAACGTGGAATCCAAATGCAGGGTGAAATGAAAGGCAGTTTCTGGGAAATGGCTTGAGGCTACGGCAGGGCTTTCACAAAATGGGATTTACTCTGCAATAGGGAAATGTGTTTTGTGGCATTGCCCACATCTCTCTGAATGCAGAATATTCTTTATTTCAGCGGCTTTAGTCAGCACAACCCAGTACACACAGGAGGCTTACCCCGTAGCAGGAGTCAGATGGGAAAAGGGAAAGTAGGTTTCATTATAGATTGAATGAAATGAGCTAGAAATAAGTTTTCTGGGGAAAGCAGGATTTGCCTCCTCTCTTAAAAGGCAGGGGTGCACCCAAGAGCAAGATACAGAACCAGATTGTCACATGCTTATAGACAGATATTGGCATTAGACATAAAATACATCACCAATGCTCAAATACATGAAACAAAATCAAATAGCAATAGTCTTAGTGATTGTAGAAAGGCTACATCAGGAACCCTCTCATTTAAAAAGCTACAAAAAGTAATTAAGAGGAAGGCAAAAAGGCTCATTAAAAAACTGCATCTATGTCCACATGCTTTAGGTGTCTATTCCAATTTGCAAAAATGGAATAATAACATTTTCAAATGTTCATGAGAATGGGATTTGTATCAAGAGCAAAGAGATTTTTCCATCTGCCAACCTTTCACAGAATCTGTGATGGTCTTGAAAATAACCAGAACTGAAGAGGTCCTAATATTCCAGATAAGTTTTCGTATCAGTGATCACTTTGCCTTAGTTAGGCCACGTTTATAAGAACATGTAGGATTATCTTGTAACCTAAGAATATGGTGTATGTGGAAAAGTTACAGTCGGAGGTTTTCACTCCCGCCTCCCCCTGCTGCAGCTCAGCTGAGAGTCACACAGACACTCAGAGTATGGGCTGCCACAAAAGACACAGGGCTGGATGTCGATCTATTTATTTCAGTGACTTAGATGTAACCATTGCTACACATGTAATGGTGCCTGTGGATGAGGCTCTACATCCTCTGGAAAAGTTTTCTCCCCAGTTAGGATTTTCAGTCTGGGGTGTCCCCCAGGAAAGGCACCTGGGAAAGCTGATGCCAAGCTCACTGGCTTCACAGCACTGCGCTGTCCGGTGCACGGTCCCACAGAGAGAAACAGGGGGGCACCAAGCAAGAATGGGTGAAAAGCACTGAGTGGGGTTGATAGGTATAAATACACTGCAGCAGCTGCACATCAGAATTAACCTGCTCAGGGTAGTGTGCGTTCAGCAGCATCAGTAAGAGCAACCAGGAACAGGTACCAGGAAACAAACTTTCCAGCGGGAGGTAGAGTTACTCTGGGCTTGAGCAGATGGGTGAAGCTGGAGCTTCACCAGGGGGGAAGGACTCATGGTAATGACCCAAATGGCAGTGCTGGTTTCAGGTTAGGACAAGCAGGTGGATGTCTATCCTAAGAAAAGCCATAAGGAGCACAAAATCCAGCTAATCATCACAAAATCTTTACTATGTAACTGTAACCGAGTTTAAAATTAGCTACCAGCCAAATGTGAGCTAGAGATTCCTCAATGTGCTTAGTAAGGAGAAGTTAAGGTGGGAAGGTGGCAGAAACTCTCCCCATCTGTCCTTGAAACTAGGCTGAAGCCAATTCTGAAGCCCAGCAATGGCTCTTCCACAAGCACCAATGCCTGAGCTCTGGAGGGGCTGGCTCCGGAGCTGTTTGATGGGAAGTGGTTTGGATGCTGAGTCAGCACTGCCACTTCTGGTAGCCCTGGGTTTTCCCTGGATGGTTCCCTTGGGTCTGAACAGGACTTGTTTATCTGCTGCAGCCCAGCCCAGCCCGGCAGGATTGCAGGCAACATGAAAAATAAACAGGGGATTCTAGTGGCATTATGTCACCCGGGCCAGCCCGAATGCCATAGAGCAGCTGCCAAGTTAGGTCACTTCAGCAAATACTTTGAATGAGTTTAAGAGACAGCTAGACATTTTTATGAGGAGAAAGGAGATTTCCAGATGCAAAGACAAAGCAAGGAGGTGCGTTTGAGATAAACTTAAAGGGCCAGGCTCATTGGGCCAAGTGGCCCTTTCCTGCCTTGCAATTCTTTGCTTCCTCACATCTATTTAGAGACGAGAACGTGCTGTGGCCCAGTGCAGAGCCAGTGCTCTGAGACATGCCTCTGCAGAGCACAGAAAAACACTTTTCATGGAGGAGATGGCTGAAAATGGTCTGTAGGATAGTCTAGATTCAGCCAGGAGTGCTCCTCAGGTTAGGTTTGACTGTCTCATGGGTCATTGGCAAATAAGGGCAAGACAGCAGGTAGGGACACGTCACCAAACTAGTGAGCCCCTGGCAGAACCATTCACCCCGGGACGTACCCAGCTGGCACTAGGGAGACAGCGTTTCCTGGCACGGTGGAGGAAGAAATGATGGCACTAGCTCTTGTTCGCTGTGGTAGGACTTGAAGCAGAATTTTCAAGAGGTTCTTTCATGGGCCCTCTGTCCTGAACAGAGGAACAGCATGAAAAAGGTGGAGTCTCCTGGCAGACTCTGTTTCCAAGGGGATTTCTGCCCCAACCTTGCAGGCACAGGCAGCTCAGGTTCTCAGGGTTTTATGTCCTCCGTTCTCCACGTTTCTTGTGGATTGTCCCATCAGTAGTTTGCTATGTGGGAATAATTCCCCCAGGAGCTGACCCAGCTGGGTGGGCTGTCTGTACTGACACTGTTACAGGTTCTGTTGTCCATTTTTAAGAAAAATTGTTTCTTCTGCTCTTGGCAAAATAATGCCTTGGAACAGCTCCTCCAGCTCCAACAGAAAAGGACACACGTCCACACACACAGAAAAGACTCAGATGAAAACAATTCATTCTACAGCTTCCACGAACTTTCTAACTTTAAGCTCCTTTATCTCCTGAGCATGTCTCCAAGGCAACCATTCAACTACCACCAGTTTTCCAACATGTTGCATTTCACATCATCTATCTCTTTTCCTAAGGTTTGAGTTTAGATCCTTTCCTAAATACCTCAGAACTATTTAAAGGAAAAAAAAAAAAAGAGTAAACAAAAAGAAAATAACTGCTATATTTTTGGCAAAGGAGCAGCACTGCCTTATGTGACAGGGCAGAGATACCCCAAATCCCTGCTCTCACAACAGTCCTGGAAGCTCCATTATCTTTGTGTTGTTCACCATGTTTTTAGAATTTTGCATCTGATGAACCAGGAAATAAAATCCTGTTCTAATGCCCCCTAATAATAATTTTAATGAAACGTTCAAAGTCCAAATGTAACAAATATTATCACTTAGAGAAGCTGTGTTTAAGAAAAAGCAGTTTGTGCAGAGGCAGTGTGTTAGGGCAAACAGACTGGAGACAGGGGTGCTGAGTCTCCCGTGACACTGAGCAGCATCTCTCACTGCTCCAGATGTGAAGTGCAGGTGCTTGTATAATAGAAAGGCTTTTATGAGTTATTTCCCTTACACTAGGATTGCATTGTAAAGCTGGGGTGTGACTGCAGTCGTCTTTCTCCTCTTCGTCAAGAGAAGAAAAGGCACTTAAAATGAGGGGAAAGCTTCATCTGGGCACACTGGATATAAACTTTATGTTCTGTAGCTGGCTATTTAACCTCTGCAGCCTTATCTATCTGGAGACCAGCTCACGTAGTATCCATGAAATTAAGGCCTCAGGCGAATGCTTTGCCGAGTGTCTGGGCAGACTCCCAGATGTACACAAAGCACCACGAGACACACACAGGCACAGAAAGCAGGGATGGATTTGTAGAGAAAGGGACAGATGTGTCAAGTCCTGGCCTGGGACGACAGGACCTCTTGTAAGCATCATTTCCTTTTGTAAGAATAGAGACCCTTTTTATTACACGGACTCGCAAATGTTCCGTAGTGACTGAGACCAGAGGAGTTTGATGGGGAGGTAAAGGCAGGCATTGCAATTTTCATCATTTTTCATTCTCCTGTATGTTCTCACTTGGGCTTTTCCAACCGATACAAATCCTCCTTTGTAGATCTGATGAAGCTGGAGCACCCGTTAGCTGAAATCTAAAGAGGACTTTTGATTACAGAGACCGGGTTTTGTTCCTCACAGAAGAAAACCAATGGCTAATTATCTGCGTCTCTTATTCACATTTCACTGATGTGAGTAACTGAAGCAAAATCCCCTCTTTCACCTGACTTTGGAAGCTACTGTGTGCTGGTGGTGGGTGTTTCACAGGGTAACAACCCCCTGGGGAAGAGAAAAGTTACTGGTGTCACTGGTGTCTCAGGGCATAACATTTACTGGGCTGCCATTACTGATGGCTACTTCCCTGACCAGTGACCGGGAGTCCCCAGCAGCAGCAGCTTTTGCAGCACTGTGTGCAGAGGAGGAAGGCAAGAAACCCCACAAGCTGAGCCTGACCAGCATGTAAAGCAGATCCCTTTACAAATGGGAAGAAGTCATAAAATCTGCTGTGAAACCTTAGTCCGAGCTTCAGCTGTTAGTGACTTTAATGGCAAAAGTGCCCTGTCTTCATTCTAGGAGCCCTTTACTCCATTGTCTCAATTCCCAGGGGACCAGGAGCAGATTGATCCCACAGTAGCACTTTAACTAGTAGCAGAGCAATAAAAACGGGGGAAGGAATAAGAAAAAAATCCCATGTGCTAAAGAGCAGCCACTCTGGTTCTGGCTTTGAGCACAGGCAGGTGCTTATGGGGTTTGCAGATCCCCTTTACTGCAGTAATGCTCCTCTTGGGATGTGCAGAGCCCTCAGCCAAAGGAGGACCTGCCTCTACCTGTAGAGAGGAGAATAATTCCTACTCCTCAGTGACAAGCCAAAATTCTTCACAAGTATGTGCTAGGAATTAAAGGCCCAGCCCTATTAAGAGCAATAAATTTGTACCAGGGATGTTCTTGGCCCAATAGCGAGAGTAAATTGACACTTTCTGGCGCTGTAGCCTCCTGCCAAAGGGTGGGAAGAAGTAACCCAGGTAAAGTGATCTTAAAGGGGGGGTTCTGCAGCCTGGCTTTCGGAATGAAAGCCAAATTCTAGCCTTGCGTGAGTCTCTGCAGAGTTTCTTGGAGCTAAAATATCCTGCTTCATTTGTTACAAGCTGATCAGAAATGGTTCTTGAAGCAACACCAACACCCTCAGACAGGAAGAGACAGAAGGAGGAAGCAAAGAGCTGGAAGAGAGAGTGAGCAGCCGCAGCAGAGCAGACAGCGCTGTGCATGGGCCACACTGGGGACTGCACGGAGCAGCCGAAAGAGCCTTTCTGTCACCTACTGGGAACTGATCCCGTCTGAACCTAAAAACCTTGAGCAAAAAAAATCCTTGAATCTTGACAGTGCCAAGCTCCCAGACTGGGGAGCAGGTCCAGTTCACCTGGTGTATTTACGCTACATTATGATCCCCCGAGTGGCAGTTGGGAGGTATGTCCTGGCCATAGCAGCTTGGGAAAATACAAGAGGCACCTACAAGTAGTGTGGAACTCCCTGCACCCTCCTCATCTCCTCACGCTGGGAGAGATGTGCTGCATGGGCCTCATATTAATCTCCTGCTGTTTTGAGAAAGAGCTGATCAAATATTTTGCTGGGAGCAGTTTTGTGGGTGTGAAATCAGGCAGTTTGAGGAAGGTGGCAGGGTGCTGAAGGCTGAGTGAGGAACCAACCTGCTGACAACTGACCAGAGTGGAACTGGCAGGTCCTGCAGCCTGTGTGGGGCTGGCAAGCAGTACAGAGCATCAGCATCCTCCTTTGAAGCACGGGCTTTGGAAGAGGCACTCCTCCAGCCCCTGCCTTCTCTAGTGTTCAAACTCCTTCTTCCAGAAGGCTGAAACTCAGCCCCAGCAGCTGAAGGGCAGACCCTGGCTCTTCCCCAAGCGTTTTGCAGCTTCGAGGTACTGCAAAGGGCCCTTTGGCACTGGAAAGGGGGTGGCTGGGAGGGACAGAGAGAAGCTTTGAGTCTGGGGCAGCTCCCTGTGTCCAACACTGCCAGCCCAAGGGGACATGCAGGAGGCTCAGAGCCAGGTGCCTGCTGCACCCCAGGGAAGGCATGGGCTCTCACCCTGTTGACTGGTATGTCAGGGTGTGCTCCCTCCTCAGAGGCTTGCCCAAAAATGCCGGTGAAGGGGAAGGCAAGTGAGGAGCTCCCACTGTGGAAAACAAGCTGCTGCTGCCCTAGTACCCAGTGTCAGCCAGAGCTGGAAGCTGTAAGCGGTGCTGCTTGGTGATCCTGAATCCCACCTTTGAGGCTGGTGTTTCTGGCATCTCCCTTGAGGATACCAGGGATTTTGTGGCTTTGTTCTTGCTCCCATTTTTCTGCCAGGTGTAGTGTCAACTTCTCTTAGCCATCTTCAGTGGGTTTCTTTGCTCAGAGCTGAGAGCACTATGAACTCTTTCCATGCACAGAAAATCATTTCATGGCTCATGAAAAAACAGAATTTTAATAAGATAAAAGCTCTCCATGAAAATCCCATGGACAGGAGCCAGCAGTTCCCGAGGGATAGAGATGCCTCTTCTACTCCTCTGCCTGCCCATGTGTTTGCTTTTAAAATTATTTATAAACAAGTTCCTGAGTTGATGGAACCAGTTTTGGTGTGTACTACATATCATTATGGATAGTTATGGAGACCATAATGGGATCAGTCTCCTGTGCAGGAGATGGAAGGTGAGGTTCATTCCAAAGGGAGCTGTGTTGGCTTGAGCAGGTCAGACCTCACGTACTGAGCCGGGGCAAATGGAGCACCGGGAATCTGGTGCTCTGGGCAAAGGACAGTTACAGCACAGCAGCTTTGCTGTGCTCCAGCAGGGCCTACTCAGTGCCTGCAAGCAGTGAGTGCTGTGCCTCTTGTCATGACCTTGCCTGACCCAAATGCATCAGCTCTGAGACCCATATGTACTTTCTCCCCACTCTCAGTGACATGGGCACTGCTGTACAAGCTTCAAAGTGGTGTACGTGGGAACATTCCCTGCCCAGCTTTCATACACATCTCTGTTATTTTCATGCCAAATTCTGTTCAGTGGCTTTCCGTTTGCCCTAGGAGGAGAACAGGCTCTTTAGGGTCTGCCCAACAGCCTGCTGTGCGCTGGAGCCTGTGAAACAAGGAGGTTTGGTAGGCAAGGTCTGGCTCTTCACCTGTGGATCTCAGAGCAAACCTACCTGGGAAACTCAGGGGTATTCCAAGTTACAGGTCTGGTTCCCTTAGTCCCCTCACACCTTGACCCTCGTCGCTTTGTGTAGAAGGCAGAGCCACGGTAGCAGTTACACTCTGGGATGAGTTTGTCAGCAAACAGCTGCTGTGAGGGTATCTCCCTGGGGTTTGGCATTCAGTGGGTGTGCGAAGCTCTCCCACACCCTGCAGAGATGTCATGTACTACAGCAAGAGCACTGAACAGGAGTATCTAAAGTGTGGCATCACCCCACAACCCTCCACCTCCACCTGCAGCCATCTCTGTGCCCTGTGAGGGCACCCCCAGAGTCCTGGCTGGGGTCAGTTACACACTGCCCCCAGCCATGACACTATCTGCCACAGACACTATCTGCCATGAGCCAAGTCATAGCACTTTGGCACTCACACCTGTTTGCTGACCAACACACACCCAATGTGTAACACACACTGGAGCTTACATCACCTCTGAATTTTCTCTGTGGTGTCAAATGTATTCAATTTATCATCTACTATCTGTGGAGCAGACAGGAGCAAGGGGGGAATCCACAACTCACTTCCCGGTGGCAGAAGAGTCTCGGCCAGAGGAGCAGCAGGAATGCTAAGCATTCCTGATCCTGCCATAGAGCTCTGTGGAGCCTTGCCAGGCTTCGCTCAGCTCCTCTTTGCAGGCGCAGAAACTGCTGCCTTTCCCATCCATGCACCATCCGTGTCCCTCAAGGCTGGGCAGGACACTGGAGGGACTCCCAGAGCTGATGTGCTGTGCATGGATTTGCACTCCTCTTCCAGGGTGGACAAGACACATCCTGCCCTTTTGACTCCACAAGAGGCACCTGTATAACGTCAGATCACGTCCCAGGCTTCCCTGGGAGGCTGTTTGTTAAAATAGTTGCTTTCCTTGGCCACAAATAACTCGATGCGTGGGAGAGAGGGAGATGGTGTGTATCTGACAGCCTGCATTCTCCTCTGCTGACCAGGACCTTAATCTTCACTGCTCTATGTGACTCCCTTCTCCTTTCTTGTTTGCTTCGCTGGTGTGACTTTTCTTTCTGTCTGAGCAAATATCACAGAGAAATCTCATGTAAACAGGGGGACATGACATTTTTACAAGCCGAGTTCAAGACACTTGCTTAGTTATTTGCTTTGAAGTCCATGGGCAAACTAGAGAAACGGTGTATTTCCCCAGGCTGTGCCCCTGGAGGGAGCCCTGCTCTTGTACGGCCTGGCCCGGGCTGTGTGGGTTCAGGCACTGGTCTTACATTGGTCTTACATTGGCCCAGACCCTTCAGCTTTCCAGTAAAGGCAGCGCAGGGGAAACCACCCTGTGCTCCCCAGGAGGTGTTCCTAGAAGCCTCACAGCTCTGTGTCCGTGTGTGTGCAAACCAGCCCGTCCGCCTTCGCTCACCAACTGCAGCTTTTCACCTAGATGGGTTCCCCAGTCTGGCTGCAGGCCCCTTGTGCAGATGAGTCTCTGATGCCACAAAGCACTATGTGGGCATCTTGTTACTTGATTGGGGGAGAAGGGCAATTTAACAAGTAGAAAATAAGCTTGGCATCCTGGACTCCTAGTTCCTTTCCCCTGGCCAGACAACTGGTGACAAGTTACTGTTGTGTCAGCATTTCCCTCTTGGATGTGCTGTGGGGCTGTAGTGAAAAATTACACTTGTTAGATGTGGTTGTCCGAAGTGTACTTGAAGCTGAGATAACAGTTGCCCAGCTGAGCACCAGCCTTACGGCTCCTCTGCCAACCCCTTTCCAAGAGTGGCCATTTCTGCCAGTCATAGCTTTTCTGGACACTGGTCCTGGCTTCCCTGCGTCTCTTCCTGTCTCTGCTCCATCATGGGTCAAGTAATATTTAAAAGACTTAAAAACCAGATACGTTTCATCGTGTGAATGATAGAGGAGTTAGCGATGAGCAGTGATAACACACTGAACCAGGACTGCTGTGTGCCATGGGACATCTTTCCCCAGCACTCTGCCCAGCGTCCTCCTCTGCTCTTCATCCGTCTGCCCTGGATAAGGCTGGACCAGTTCCTATGAGGAGAGTGTGTAATCCCAGTGCAGTGACATATAGCCTTTCCATGGGGCCTCAAAGTGTTACCAAAGTAATGAATCCTCAGTGTTGTCAATGCTATTTATTAGGCAGGTATGTAAACCATTCGCAGTGGCACTGGTTGTTTCTAGAGTGCATACAGGACAAATAAACAGCCTTTGCTCTGCTGCAGGGCCTGCTGGTCCAGGGTCTACAGTGCCTTCAAAGACCAAATACCCTCAGCAAGGCTTGCAGGAGGAGAAACCATTCTTTGTCACCAATGTCATAACTCAGTGCAGTTGATTTATTGCTTCCTGAGTCCCTCTCTCCAGTCCCACAGCATTACCATAGGCTGGTCATGGTGTGTGCTCTCTGGGAGGGTGACTTAAACCAGGGCCAGTTCCTGTCGTCTGCCTCAAAAGGAATGGGATTGGGTTTTATTAGAAACAGCATGTGGACAGTCTGAGCAAAACCAGTGTTAGGAGCATGGCTCTGGTGCTGCTGGTGGGATGGTGAGGTGGGCAGCGGTGCCTGGCACACTCTCACAGGCTCTGGCTGAGCTGCACATGGCTTTGGAGCCAGCCCCCAGGCCAGTCCAGGGCCCAGACTGGGATTGCTATGCTTACCATCAGGGGTGAGTGAGGAGAGAGAGACAACCAAACAGGGAATGGCTCAAAATCTTACGTTCGTGTTCCTTAGTGGAAAACAGAATTTTTTCCCTTTGCATGGAAATCCCCAGAGGCAATGTAGGGGTTTTTTTTGCCATCAAAATTTCCCTTAAAAAGTATCTGTCCCTTTCCCATCACTAGAAAGAAATTAATTTTAAAAAATCAAAACTTTTAAAGAAAACAGTATTTTTTCTTAGACAGCAAACCAATTTCCTAACAACTTCTACACCAGACACTGTAAAGCCACATTTTTCCTCCCAGTACAGAGCAGATACCACCTACCTGTGCGACAGCACCAGTGGCTCTGTGTGTGGGGGTGACACGGTGCAAATGCAAGTGGAAAGCTCATCTCTAACAGCAGAGCTGACAGTTTACTGGTACATATTGATCTCACTCTCACTAGGGTTTGTCCTTACTCTTCTTTTCTCGGAGCAGACGGGTTTTCCTGTTGGGTGTGGAATGTGTGTTTATTGGTCCCGCTGCCCCAGGGACTTTCATTTTGGCAGGGAAAGCAAAGAGACACCAGCAGACAAGAGAGGGTCTGAAACCACTCCTGGTAGGTTTGGAGGGATGAGCAGCATAGTTAGCAAAGTTAAATGGATTTATATGACACGGTTGTCTGCGATTGCAGAGGACTAGACTCAACACGCAGACGATCTTTTCAGGCCTGGTTGCCAACTTGGGCATGTCACTCAGGTTTGGCTGTAAATGCAGCCTGGAGAGCCCCTCTCCACACTCGTGTCTGCCACCAACCTGCTTGGGCAAGTCACTTCCCTGCTCAGAGATGCTCCAAGAGGAAGTTATATTGGCTTCAGCTGAACTTTCCTTTTATAAACTGGTGTGAGCTACGGCGTTGACAGCTCTGTTTGCGTGTATTTCAATGTGACCTGTCTCCCAGAGACATCCACACAAGGGGCTGAGCCACTCTGACCTGTGAAGTGGTACCTTGGGTTACAACGGTGATGGTGGAGACAAACTCCTCAAAGCCAAATCTTCCCCACCTCGATGCCATCTGCTGAGCTGAGCTGTTGTGTATGGGGCAACTCCCAGTGAGGCTTTGCCAGGCTGAGGCTTTCTCTAAATAGCTATTTTTAGGGTTGATACTATAAATCCCAGTCTCTCTCTCTTGCTGCTGGTTCTTATCTTCTTAAATCATGCATAGTAGCAGCTGCTTGGCTCTACCTCTGACTTCTCCCTCCAAAGGGAAGGGAAACTATTTTGAAATGTAATCCTTTTCCTCTTTTTTTGGCTGGGAAAGACCTGACCTGCAAAATGTGGGCCACTGAGTAACACCACTTTTCTGGTGCTTTAAGACACCAGCCCTGCCGTGGGGCCAGGGGATGATGGTGAGTTGTGCAGCCCCCAGTAGGCCCCTGGGGAGTGCAGTCGAGGCAGCACTTGTCTGGGCACTCGGCCACGGGGGCTGCCAGCCCTCCAGAGCCCTGAGCACATGGTGCCAGGAGCAATGGCAGGAGGCAGCTCTTCATCAGGTTTTCATGTCTGCTCAACATGAGCAGGTTCCTCAGGTGGTACGTGTTGTCCCACCACCTTGTAGAGTGACTGGTTGGCTGCTCCACCAGTGTGCACAGAGGATGCTCACTGTGCTGCACAGCCTTGATTTCCTCCCCACTCTGCCCTCCCAGAGACCCAGGGCAGCACCACCGTCTCACAGCACAGGGACCCTCAGGCCATACTGGGAAGGTCTGGTTGTGAATGTTGAGGTTTGGAGGAGTCCTGGGGTTTTGGAGGATTCACAACAGACCTCAGAGCTTGGCCTGCTGTGTCAAGCCCGCTGTGTCACTCCGGATGTCAAGGCGGGTGCTCAGGTGTTGGGCCACCGTGGCTTGTTCCTGTTGGTGTCAAATTATTTATGATTCATGTGATTCATTGCCCTGACATCACTTCCCATTAAAAACCAGGGCAAGTGACCCAGCTTGTCTTCTGCCGAAGCACCTGGTAAAACACCCATCTGCCTGTCTTTCACCAGCAGCCCATGCACTGACAGCACAACTTGCCTTCCTTGCAGTCTGGGCTCAAGGGCTAGTGGCTTGCAATGGTGGCTCGTGACCGTGGCTTGCGTGGCTTCCAGTGCCTGGTCCTCTTGGCTGGGGTCAGTTACAAGGTGGCTCCCACAGTGTGCTTGGGAAGGGCTCTGTGTGCCTCGTGAACGCCTGTGTGGGGCTGGCATTAGGCTCGCCAGGGTACGGCTGTGGGTGGGAGTATGGGTGCATTTTTGCAGCTCCCTCTGCTACTGTTTGTTCAGCTCACACAGTTGCTTTCATTCAAGAGCTAAATCACAAGGGGATAATTTGCAAATAGCAACTGTATGTTAAATACTAATTTGTATGTACATGTTTGGGTTGCTTTCCAAAGTCCATTTATCATCTCGGTCCCACTGCATCTGCTGCTACAAGGCTTTCTGCCAACTCAGCAGAATGGGAACTCCAACTAACCCTGCTCACACTTGTCTTGCTCCCAGCACCTCCGGATGAGAACTGAACGTGGCTGGGTCTGCCATGTGATGAGCTGTGCCAGTGCTTGGAGCACGTTAGGGTTTCCATCCAACAATAAATGCTAAACACATAAAGTTTACCTGGGCTTGCTGGAGTCTGTACCCAGCTCCGGCTGTCACTATTCTCAACTTGGAAAAACAGCCCTGAAAGTTTAGCTGGTAGAAACCATGGACTTCTCAGAACCTCTGAACTTGGTGCAAATTCTGGATGTACAGAGGAGGCTGATGGGAGACCCTCAGCCTGTGCCAGTCTGTCAGCTTGTGGATTTGCAGTTCTGCTCCTTCCCACTGGAGCTCCCACCAAAAGGCATCACTCCACGTCGTGCGCAGCACAAGCCCGGAGCCAGCCGCTCGCCTGGAGAGCTGAGGGGCTAAGTCATATCTGAACCAATATCTAATCTGGGCAACCAAAACTAACCATGAGAAACAACAGCCCTGCTATGAAACAGATGGAGGCAAATTTACTACTGCTTCTTTCTAATTGTTTAGGATCAAATCAGAGCAGTGTTTCTGCCCATGGGTGTGCAGGTGGTGAAATCACCAGCACCACCAGTTGCACAAAGCAGATCAATACAGCTGAGCCCAGAGCCCGTTTTCTGGGGAGACTGGCATTGTATGTGAACTGGAATTTCCTGTAAACTAAGTGCCTCTGCAATAGAAAGAAATGTCCAGGAAACAGCTGCACACATGCAAAGCACTTTTACTACTTGCCTGATATTTTCCTCAGCATCACGTTTTCATAAATTTTTTTTTAAATGCTTAAATCCTGTGCAAACAACCTTTTTCTCACCAGCTTCCTGTATGACAGTAGCCAAGAGAAACACCTTCATTTGGGGTGATGCATTTAAGCCACACACCATATTGTCTGGGAATATGGGGACCAGGGATTATTCAGTGGAGGCTGAAAAAAGTTAATATTTTATCAGCCACAGAGTAAACAGATAAAGCGGAAACCACTCTATATTTTTCTGAAATGTTAATAATGGGCTGATAATCTCCAAAGCCTGCATACTTCCTGTGATTCAAAAGGGACTGCATGTACTCAACGTTCGTAGTGTGGACCTGGCACAAGTTACACGCCCTCTCCAAGAAAGGATTATCGTTGGTCTGGATGAGAACATGGCACAGAAACCAAAAAGCTGCTTTCTACAGCTTAATGGAAATTGGAGTGTCCCAGGGAAGAGCAGACAAGCTGACTGGCAGCCCTGGATACTTGCCTGGATCCTGACCCACACATCTCCTTCGACCTGGGGCCCAGCAACACTAGTTTGAATCCTAGACAGACCCGTAAGTGGCTTGGCACCTGTGTAAAGATTGTATTTAATTATCTTTAATTGTTGAATTATGGAAGGACTTAAGATTTGGGTCAATCCGGAGTTATTAGAATGAGATTCACAATGAGGCATCCCACCACACGTGCTGCAGGACAGCTTTCTGTCTTCCTCCTCCACTCCAGGAGCCACTCGTGCCCTGCTGGGCTGGAGCCAACAGCCCAGTGCTGATGGTGACTGGGGTTTGCATCCCACACTTAGCCCAGATGGGGGGACTGGTCCCTGCCCACGTGAGAAGGCGGACGGTGCCCAAATACCTTGATAGGAGTCGGGAGAGCTCTTGCACGGGGAGGACAAAACTGCAGGTCACCTTTGCCTTCTGCTTAGTGATGCCTGGTCTCCAGTTCCAACATTCTACCTCCTGACAGGTCAAATGAGACTTTTGTCAAACACCAGTGCTTGTAAGTCAATGCACTTTTAGATATATCTCCTAAAGAGGCCCATGTTGGTGCTTACTCACTGCAGGCTGATCTGAGGGCAGAAGTGTCAGACGTCACTCTCCATACCAAGAACTATTTCCATTTTATATTATATCAAGTCTCTGCAAATTTATTCAGCTCTTATATCCAGAGTGATTGTATTGAAATAGAAATCAAATTCTTGTATTTAGTCTACATATATCATTTCTCTGGCTTTGTACCTGGGAACCCTGATGCTTTTCTGGCAGAAGTTGAAAGTTTCTGCCTTTTACAGACCTGTGCGAAAACTGACAGGTATAAAATTCCTTTCTTGTGCCAACTTAATGCCATTTTTCTTTTGCAATCAAGGATCTAAACACACACACACATATTTTCTATAGCCATTGCCAAAGCCTCGGGGGGTGTTGCAGTCTCCCCTTTCTCCAGAGTGTCAGTGAGACTCGGTGCTTTTTGACAAAGGGTAATGTCATACTGATAGACTGGAGCCTGAGCAGAACAAACCCTGCAGCCCCAGCTGGCAGCAGGCACTGACCCTGCTCACGGGTCAGACTCCTCCTCGGGTCCCCACACGCACATCCCTCTGTCTTTATTCAGGATGTACCCATTGCCAAGTGCAATAGCTACTTGTCACTGCACTGGTGGCTCTTCCTCCAAACCACAGCTAGATACACCTCTTCCACTTTCATCAACAGAAACAAAGGAGACTTCCCCTAATTTGTTGGTAAATATGAAGCAAATAATATTCCCTGGAGATCACAGTCACCATGTTTTCTTTCTTATTGTTCAAATTTAATATAACTCAAATATAAAACTTAGGGAATTTTCCTATGTCCTTTCTTTTAATTAAAATCCAGTGTTTTCCCAATGTCATTTAGGTTTTGTTATGCAGCAGGTATATATTAAATTTAAAACAATTCCAATGAAGTTTAAAAAATACTGTGCAATTTTTATATTACTCACTGAAACTGCATTTGTAACCAGTTTTGTAGGTCTTACCAACAAAAGTCATTTGAATATCACCTTTTCGTTGTTGCTGCATTTTCAGTGCAAGTTGCATACGAACAGGAAGGGCAGGAGCCCCAGAGCTCCATTGCCTCTTTGCTGCTGATGGACGGAGGGGTCCCTCCAGCACCACTCAGAGGTTCATAGCTTTGATGAGAAACACTTGCAGGAGACACACAGCCCCCAGGCATCCTGGGCATTGAAGAAGGCCAAGGCAGACACATAAGCTGATGTTCATGGTGACAGCTCCTCCTCTGTGTTGGCCTCCAGCATCTGACCTAGGAAGCCTTCATGTTACACCAGTTCTCTCCTGCAGATACCACCCACCCATGAGCAGAGGAGCTGTATCTGTGAGTGAGAGGTGCTATATTCTTCCACATCCAGCCCAGCGCGCCTCAGATTCTTGCATATGTCCCTGGTCCTCATTGCCCATCCTCAGCTCGAATCCAGCCTGCCCAAAGCCCTAGTATCAGGAAGGGAACTCCTCCGAGAGGAGTCAGGCTGTCCCGTCAGCCCTGGGGAGTAGGGGAGGTGGTTGAAAACACACTGACTCTGTTGCAGCATTGGCCCCAGGCACCTCTTCCAGGGGGCCGTGCATGCAAAGGGAATGCCCCACTGGATTCCCAGATGTTCTGGCTCCCACTCTTGCCCAGTTTCAAGTAAACACTTTGGTACCACGTCCCTTTTCAATTCCTGTTTCCCTTTGCAGGCACATGGGCAAAACAAACTCACATTCCTGAGTCAAATGGGCCAACACAACCAAACTGGTTGTTCCTTAAAATACTGTTTTCTATTCTTTCCCTCCTCTTTTTTTTTTTTCCTTTCCTTTTGCATGTGTGTTGCTGTTTCCACAGCAATGACTAAATATTGACATGCAACATTCACCAAACAAGAAAAACGAGCACGTGAATAAACAGGACCTGAAGCAGAGGGCTCTCTGGTGGCAGGGCTCATGGGTCTGCTCCACACCAGATGGCAGCAAGAAGGCACCTGCCACCCACCAGCCCTACCTGGGGCATGGGACTTCACAGGCTGGCAATCCATAGCATTCAACCCAGCATTGTGTGTGCCACCACTGCGAATGTGATGCTGGGGATGCTACTGGGATAAACTGATCATCAGGGGAAAGCCTCTCCCTGTTTATCACCAGACTCCATGTGAATAGTGTGAATTTACACTATTTGCAACAGTCTCCATCCGTCTGCTTTCCTGCACTCCCCAGCAGGTGTTTTTGTGAGTTACTTTTTAGAAATGTAAAGCTCAGCTGAGATGCAACATCTGTTTTTCAGCAAGATCTTGTTTTTTGCACAGTTCTACAGCTGGATTGGAGGCCGAGGGGGTTAAATGACTTGCTCAGGTTCAAAATGTTGGGCAGGGGTTTAGGTGGGATTAGAGCCCAGGATGCTCACGGCTTAGTCCTCACCTTCTCTAACCACTTCTCAGCCACATGGTCTCTTTGGGTGCAAGGAGAAATTGTTCATGACATCAGGGTGTATTAATTCTGTAGCTGCACACTCCAGCAAATGATTTGCCTAGAAAGAAATGTAATCAATCTCTAGTTAAAATTCAGCCTCATGTTACCCTTGGCACAGGATTCGTTAGAGCTGAGGATCACTGTGATGAGAACAGCTCAGAGAGCAGGAGATCCATTTCATGAAAGACATCGGGATTTAAAATTTGGTTTCACTCCAAGTGAAAACGAACACAGAAAATGTTGCAGCTTTCCTCAAAGTCTGTTCTCAGCTTCTGCTCAATGCAGTACATAGATTATGTTCCATAAGCCTTTTATTATCTGGCATAGTTTCCAATCCTTGTCTCATTTAGATAGATATTTTTGAGTGCATCCCAAATTTTTCCGCATGCTTTTGAAGGATAGGTCCAAGAGCAGACAGAATATTCTTGCAGTGGTCTCACTAATTCCTCAGGCAAAGATAATGTCATTTTCATCTCACCCTGATAGTATCATAGAATCAGAGAATGCTCTGGGGCTGGAAGGGACCTCTGGAGATCATCCATTCCACACCTCTGCCAGAGCAAGGCCACCCAGAGCAGATCCCACAGGAACATGTCTGGGGGGTTTGAATATCTCCAGAGAAGGAGACTCCCCCACCTCTCTGGGCAGCCTCTGCCAGGGCTCTGCCACCCTCACAGGGAACAAGTTCCTCCTCAGGTTTAGATTTAGATTCTGTTCCAGTTTGTGCCCATTTCCTCTTGTCCTGTAATCTTTTTGAGTTCAGATGCTCTTAGCCATAGTTTTGTGTTGATGTTTCTGTGCTCCCCGGGTCCCTTCTAATGTTTTTAGCACTTCACATCTCAGAAATGTGTTTTCACACTGCCTGTTTGGTTTTTAACTTTGGTCAAATTCAGTGTGTATTGATCACGAACCGGAGCTCTGCAGCAGTCTATGGAGCTGCTCTTCACCCCTGTTACCAGCTCCCACATTGACTGGTTGAGCCAGTTCTAGGTGTTATCCCTACTTAGATTTGCATCTGGTCCAATATCCTAAAGAAAGAAACTGGCCAGTGTTTGGTCGAGAGCAGCGCCTGTAGGACACCACCTGGAACAGCCCTGTCTCCTCACAGTTCCTCATTTACATCTACTTTGTGTTCTATCAGTTCCCTAATTGTAATCAACTTAAGAAATTCCACACTGCTTTCTAGAGTGCTTACTATTTTTATCAGAATGTCTTGCAGACAAACCTTAAGCCTTACAGGAAACTGTATGATATCAACACAAGCATTTGTATTAATGAAGCTTGTAATTCCATCAAAAAAAGATGTAGCATTAGTTTGGCAAAACCTATTTTCCACAGAACTATGCTGACTGGCATGAAATACGCTACCTTTAAATTCTTCAGTGCTTGTATCCAGTATCAGTCTTTCCACAGCTGAACCCAGAATCAATATCAGATTAACTGACTTAACACCACATGGGGTTTCTCGTCTGCTCCTGTTCAAATGTTGGGACAACCTGCAATTCTCTTCAGACTCATGGAGTCTCCCTCATGTTCCAAAATTTCCTTAAACCCAACAGTAGCAGGTCACAGAGCTCCCACTTCTGCTGACCTTAAAGCACTTGACTGCTTCCTGCTGGAAGTTCTCCCTGGTTTTGGATGGACCAGAGAGGATGTCATTATCACTGAGGATATAAACATACAACTTTTCTTTCTTTTCAAATTCAGCACAGAAATGGGTGTTTACGAGTGCTTCCTGACCCAGGGACTGGTCATGTTTGGCTCTGATGGGGCTCCGTACTTCTGGACATGTTTCTTCGTTTTCCATTGCTGTTCTTACTTAGAAAGGCAGTTTTAATTTCTCTCTCTCCCAGATGGGAGAGGGAATTGTTATTTTAATAATACCAATTAACTGCACTCTTAAGAGTGTACCATTACACTGGAGGGGCTTAGTTTCCCCTGTTGTTTGTCATAGCACAGCTCTGATTAAGCACTTAATTAAGATCTGAACAGTCTCTTAAGTCCAATGGAGGACAGCAGCAAGTGGTGAACTCTCACGCAGAACTGGATACCCGGTGTCTGTGCAGAGCGTGACGTTGTATTATCTGATCTGTGCTGTGCAAACTCCATCCACGGGCTGCAGGAGAGCCAGGACTCATGCTTCAGTTGTCTTTACTGAAATAGATCTTACTTTTTGTAGTAAATACTTACTTTATATATGCCACTTTGAATTCTTCATTTCAGGTACCGATGCTTGTGAGCAAACGTTTTGTCTCAGTGCCAGACCTGTGGGTTTAGACAGGTATAGAGGGCTGTAGTGAGATTTGCCTGACTCACAGAAACGTTTGTTTTCATCCCATAACCAACATGGAAGCCCAGTATGCAAAACTGGGTTCTGTTGAGTGCAGAGGGAAGTTTTGTGTAACAGGAAGTTTTAGGTTTGCCAAGGAAGCTATCTCAAGCTTATCGCATCTGTCTGATCACATTTTGCACTGCCAAAGGCATGATTCTCCTGTGTCAGCTCATGCCGTGGCAGAGACATCGGCAGAGACTGAGCAATGGGGAGAGTTATGGCTCGATGCGGCTTTGCCTTTGTCTCTGGGTGATGCCTGTTGAAAACTTACCCAGGCTTTGCAGAAGTGTAAGCCCTTTTCATAATCTGTTCCTGAGCAGACCCTTTGCCTCTCACTGATGTTACCCAGGCAAATCTCTGACCATGGGTTATTGCCAACAGTAGTGTGTGATTTGCCACCTTAGGCCCACAGAGGTGTTTTGCTCTGCTTGGCTGGTGGCATTGTTTCAAAAGGGAGGATATCCAGACTTGTTTGCTAATAAAAGTCATCGATAATCGTGTATGTAAAGTTCATGCATTTCCTGACACTTGCCAGTGTTTTCACGTTAAGCCAGGGGCTGTCCAAATTCTTGTAAGTAATAAATCACATGCCTCACCCTCCACACAACAGTGGAGCCAAGTTTATTGAATTCAATATTCACACGGTGCCTATTCAACTGCTCGTGCCTGGGACCCATTCAGGTGAGCACAGGCATCCCCTCAGTAGCTGGTGAGCTGTTTGCCAGCTGGGGTGAAGGTGCCCACTTACCATACCCTCTGTGCCCAAGTTGCAATGGTTTCCTTGGTGTCTTTGAGAATGGGCACATGGGCTATGGCTGAAAGAAGCCAATAAGCAACCCAAAGCTGCTCTCTGTACCTGCCAGAGGTGGATTTAGGCCGTTCCTCTGCTTGCAAAGAGCTTGGCCACCTGATGCTATCATCAGACCGTTCATCTCGGGCCCTAAGTCCTCTTGTCCTTTGTGCGACTCTGTACTCAAACAAAGCAAACTGCCTGCTGCATCCCGTAAAGCAGACTGTCACAATAAAGATTTAACAAGAATATTAATGGCATTGGCTAGAGAGAAAGATGCTGTCTAAATGATTATTTTCCTTGAGTATTTTAACAGAAGTTTTAGTTCAGCGTGAAGAGCAGCTTTGCCTCCTTTTATAAGAATTGGCAGGAAGAGGTAATATTTTAGCTGACGCATAATCTATCTTGACTCTATTGCTTTTTTATTGTTTGTCAGAAAGGCCCTGGGGGTAAACATTATTTCTTTGTCTGTTTGGGCCCTGGCTTTGTGCCAGGGACACATTTCTCACACCGAGCATGTTTCTGCATACCGGTGGGGGATAGTCTGGGTGAGGACAAATTACCAAGCTCTGCACAACAGGCCTCTCAGGTGCCATTTACACATCTGTGGAGAGGTCACAGGAGTCAGAGAGTGTGAGAGGGAAGGGGCTGCAGGGAGCTTCCCAAGCTCCCCTGGAAGTTGTCAGCTGGTGGTTTCAGCACAGCATCTCACACCTTGCTCGGTGGAAGAGCCTCCGAGTGCTCGGCCAGCAGTTAGGGGGACAGCCAGCCAGATACTGGTGTGTGCATAGATGAGCCCTGGCAATGACTTAGCAATGATTTGCTGATTCAGGTGAAGCAAATTCTCTTGCTTGATCTCCTGCAGCATTCCATAAAGAAAGAGCTGACTTAGATTCTCAGCAAAGCTCTTGAGGTTTGCAGTATGGAGAGCTCGTTTCCTTAAGTGCCAGCTCTGGAGTCAGTTTTCCTGGGATGCCAAACACACAGCAATTGCCTAGTGCATTTGTTATCATCTGCACCTAATAAAAGCTTACAATTATACACCCTCCTCTGTTTCACCATCTCTCTAGCACCTCCTCTGCGAGTTGTTGAGATGTTAAGTCTGTGCTTTTCTGGCCTCTTCAGTCCTTGGCGCTTATATGGGCAGTTCTCTCTCTTAAACTGAATGTGAACATCCCCAAGGCAGAAGGTTTCCCAGTCAGGAGATGACTGTAGCTCTACTGCTGAAATCCAGCCCAGTTTTCATCTGCTGCTGCTCCTGCCACTGAGATAGAGAGTGTTTGGCCTGATTTGACCGATGTAAATGCTTCTCTTCTGTGTGACAAAACCACTTGTTCTCACTCTTGTCTTTAAAATGGTTTCTAGACCAGCTTTGGTTTATACCTATTGCCAAAATCAGGTTGGCTCCTGGTGTCATGCGCTGGACTCACTGGTACTAAAGCTCTTCTGCTTGGTCTCAGCATCTTCTGAGCATGGTTCAGTGTTGTACAGATGCAGGCAGAAATCCCAGAAAATAAGGCCCCAGGAAGGTGTCAACAGCCCAACCTTCTCTGTAGACACTGGGTCTCTGTACAGCAGAAGACCTAGAGCAGAGTATCTTTCTGAGTGTCTACTTAGTACCACAAAGTGTTAGGGAATAAGAAAAAAATCTTCAGTTATTATGAAGCTCACACCACAGCCATGAACATTCTTCACGACTTCTGTTCACTCAGATTTTTTTCAAACAAAGTCATTTAGGGAAGTTCCTCTCTTTTCACAGTAGAGACAGCAATAGGCATTTTATTGGAATGAAGGTGAAGGAACAGGCTTGTCTACTGTCACGTGCAGAACGTGAGCAGTCATCCTTCAGACCTGGGTTCAGCTCCTGGCTGTGCCACAGACCTCCTGGGTGAGCCACAAACCACCCCTGCCCTGTCCTGTATGTGGTGGCTCTTCAGGTCATTAAGGAAAGGACTTACGTAGGCAGTACAGTACATGTATGTAACATGAGTAGGTAATACATATATGTAATATCTGCTTAGATCCATCTATAAACTGGTTAGAGGTCTCTGTCTCATGGGTGCCCTGGGTGTTACTCCACTACCCCTTGTTGTAATAAGCCATCTCACTGCAGTCCCACTGCAGTGCTCTGTGGAAGCAGGGATGATGCATTCCTCACTGAAAGCAGGCGGTGATGAGAGTCAGCAGGAAATGGGCCTTTAGATCAGGGGGTTTCCTTACATTTCTTTTACTACATCCATTAAGCTTGCTTCCCCCACATCTGGCATGTTGGGGCCTTCTAATCCTTAAATCAGCTACGAGAGAAAGAATGGAAAAGGAATTGAAATTACAAAGGAGCTCCTCCTTTTGTAGGGGTAAAAGCAAGGAGAGTGAAGCGGGAACAGACTTTAATATATTTGCTCTTTCAGGGGTGGGTGCAACTACTGGGCTGTTGTTTTTGTTGAAAGCTCTGGGGCAAAGAGGTTTTTGTGAATGTTTTACAAGTCTCTGGATGACGGTTTGAAACTGCTGCAAGAAATGTGATTCCTGGCTTAGCAGACAGGTTCTGCAAGTCAAGCTTTCTGTTTATTTTAATATTTCAGGGATCCTTCGGTGTGTGTCACAGGGACAAAAAGAAAGGGGGAAACTCCTCCTCCTGCATGAACCCAGCCACAGAATTGTCTTAAAGCTGCCGAGTTCCTGCAAGCCACGTGCCAACACATACTGTCCACTCCCCAGTCTGACCATCTCAGCAGGGAATTCCTGCTGGGCCAGCTCTGATCCATGGCTACACCTGTGGGCTTGGGGCTTGTACTAACACCATGAGTATGCTCAAGCTAAATGACAAGCTAAAAGTAAAGGACATCCAGGTGATGGGTTCTAATTATGAGAAGTGAGAGAAACCCTTTCTCCAAGACAGATTTAAAGCTCTGCTGGCACCAGTAAGGAAGGGGTTTGTACTGTGGAAGTTGGGGGGACACACAGGGAGTCTTTGCTGTCTCTCATGTAGGTGATCTCCTGAATCAACTGCATAAAGACTCCAGAACCAACCATAAGAATGTAAAAATGTATAACTTGTAGCTCTAATTGCATCTATCTAACAGCTGTAACTTGCTGTGAGGACCACAGAGGGTTTGTTCCAGTGACCGAGGCTGCAGTACAGGAGTGTGTGTGTCCCAGGGACCCAGTACTTGTCTGTGGATGCCCAGTGTGGCCATGAATGTTCTCCCAGGCACGTTTTCCAGAGCTGCTGCTGAAGGCTGTGGTCAGACAGCTGGCTACATGGTGTGCTCCATAGGCTAAACTGGCCAGGCTTTGCTGTCCAGATCCTTGAACTCTTAACAACTGGGAAGGCTTTTGCCAATTCCACCCTTTCAGTTGTTATTTCTCCATATTTGCAGTTAGTGACTGATGAGCTTCTTCCCAAATTTCTCTGACTTTAAAACAGCTTTCAGAGGTACAAATGGTAACTGGGCGGTCAGCTGTGGAGTCTGCATTCCTGTCAGAAGAGGGAGAGTGTATTTTCTGAGGAATTGTTTGATTCTTGTAAAGATGTTTGTAAAGGATGTGCTGTAGTTAATGCCACCTGAAATGTAAGGTCGTGCTTCATTCTCAGAGCAGAAGGGCAACAGTGAGGCACAGGCCTCTTAGGAAAGATGAGCCCGTGAAATTGTGACCGAGCTTCCTTCCCCTTAGCAAGTACTTTTGCCAGCTCTGACCATCTCCTTGCGTCCCCATGGAGGAGGGTTTGCTTTTGGGCTCTGAGCAATGGGAGGTGCTACAGTAACTCTAAAGGGAAGGAAGGTAGGTTGGAGTGAAAGGAAGCACACAGACTGTCCCCGTCCCCAGCCCAGCCCGTTCCTCTGTGGCAGTGACTGATTGAACGGCGCTATGATAAGGACAAAGGGGCGTTGCAGTGTTTGGAATAGCGAGCGGAAATGCCTTTAGCCTTGATTAATCTCATTGAGTTCCCAGTTTGGAAGGGAACTGGAGGGCAGACCTGGGAATTTTAGTCAAGCCAGGGAAAAAGGCATCTTTGTTCCCAACAGGTAATTAATTTAATTTTACAGGAATGTTGATACTTTACACCTATAAGTGCACCTTCATAGCTCATAAAAACTTCCCTGATGCACAGATGGCTTGCTCTTAGAAAAACAAGGAAAAATGTGGTCCGTTTGGTTGAAATAAACCTTCCTACTGAGGAGAATTATAGGACAATAGAGTAGAAATCTGTAACACACACAATCCATAACCACTGAAAAGCAAGAAGCTAACAGAGCTATTTGTCCAGTGATCTCTTTTTTTCATTGTGTGTCACATTTTAATGTATGAACATCCTTCCTAGGGGCAGCCAATGCCTTCATTGGGTTTCCAGGTTTGGGGACAACTGAAGAGTTTTGTCCTGAAGTCATCAGACATATCAGTGTTTCTTGTCAGGCCTTCGCAGGGAGTTTTGAACGTAGACATGTCTGGGTGAGCCCTGCAACTGAGCAGTGAGCAGCTCAAGTCAGGTCTGGTGTGAACAGTGAAAGACTGTTCTTTGCTGACTGATTTATGGATTTATGGGAGGGAAAAGTTAACAGAAACAACTGCTGTAAGTGCCCTTCCAGAGATACAGTGGTAGGGTGGCAGCCAGGGAGATCACTAGGAGGGCTAGGCAAAAAGCAGTGTCACCCCATGCCCAGACCATTAAGGCCACAGCAGACCCAAATTAAGTCCTAAGAGAGGCTGGGGTTTTTTTTCTAGCGTAAAACACAGTCTTGTGCAGTCATAAATGGACTGAAAGCTTGAGAAAAGTCCCAGCAGACAGAGCAGTTTGTGACAATGGAAATACGAGCCACCCCTGTGGGAGGGATGCATGTGGGATGTGGCCAGGGTGCTCAGACTGAGACCTGACAGAACAACCACTTGGCAGATCCCAAAAATCGTCTGGGTGGAAAAAGGACAAATGAGATGATCCTGTCTAACACCAATTTGCCAACAATTCAAGTTCTGCATCATGATCTTAACCCAAGTACCCACCAGAGCAGAGTCAGGCGTGACCTCCAGCAGCAGCCAGGCTGCAGCATCCCCTCTCCTCTACACATGAGAACAGGCCTGGTCAGCAACCCCTGCCCATGGGGTCTCTGGCCCTGGAAATGTAAAGGTTCTTTCAAGGTTCAAAGAAAATGCTCAAATAGTCAATGACATCACCTCAGGACAGGGACATTCAGCCAACAAAAACCCAGGCACGTGCAGATGGGTGACCAATCAGGGAATGGGTTTATGAGAAAAATAGGGTCCAGGCTGGAAACAAGAGTGTGTTTTAAGCACTGGAGCAAATGCCAAATGTTCTAAGGAGTCTAGAGCTTAAGATCATGTCCTCTTCCCCCAAAGCTATATATCCCTTCTCTCACTTTGCTTGTCTGAGCAAGTGCAATCAGAAGACAAATGCAAAACAAAACGAGGGAATAACAGAAAATTCAGAGTGAAAATTCTTCAAAAGAGAAAGCGGTCACTGGAGCCTTATCTGCAGCTGCTTTGGAAACATCAGGGCAACTGAGGCAAGCCAGAAAGCTGCACCCATCTGGAACAAAGGAGGAGAAAGATCTGACAGCTCCCCAAAACAAGGGCCAGGTTAGTCTGATGTTGCCCATCTCTCTCACACTGAGCTCCCACAAGTTCATATGGAGATTGCTGAGATCCAGCAAACTGTTTGCAGACTTCAAAATAAAGAATTTTGCACATCAACTCATGGAAGAGGCTGCCAAGAACAACACTCTACCTTTGGGATTTACATACATATCAAAGCATTTATAAAACAGCCCTGCACAGATTAATAGTCTGTGTATGAATGAATGGATGACAGGGGAGCAAGTACCGCATCTGGTTGTCATGCTGGGGTTCTTCTGATGGCACTAAGCAGAATGGGAGGTGCTTTGAGCAAAACTTGGATATCCAGAGAAGATCAAGAGAGGATATTTAGGGTCAGGAGAGAGCCTATGCCCACCTACGATACTGGATCAAGCTCAGGACTTGTCAGGCAGCATGGGTTCAATCAGCCCAAAGCTGACTCCAGTCCGTGTCAGAACCTGAGCAGGCTCTGCATCCTTCTTGGGCCAGGAGCACATGAAAATGGTCCAGCCACTTTGTGCTCCAGCTGCCCTGGCTTTGCCAAGCTGGGGGCTTTGTGCTGCAGGACCGAGACACAGGCTGTCTAGACTGCACGTGCAGGATCACAGGCTCTGATCTGGGAGTTGGATGACAACATTTCATAGAGGCAATATTATATTTTCTCTGTTGCCCAATAGCAACAACTCCATGTGGGGAGGACTCTTGTGGGGGCAGCTGGATTCCTGTGGGGAGAGCTGCCGAGGTGCTTTGCGGGATTTCCCGTGGCGTGTGGGAGCTCAGCGGGCTGCCCAGAGCCTGGGCTTCTGCAACCACAGCCTGTCCATCAGCACTTCACCCCATGTGTGATTACAATGGTTTTCACCACCCTCACCCCTCTCTGTCATGTGTTTATAATCACTGCCATTATTCTAGAGTTACAGAGCAGAAGCATCCTATGCAAATCAGGGATGCCAGGGGTCAGCTAATGAATTGGTTACACCCTTTCCTTCCAAAAAAATCCCAAGCCCTTGGAGGGATACTCACCATACACCACAGGAAATGCAAATGCAGTGAAGCCCACAAAGAGCTGAGTCACTTTTTTTTTTTTTTTTCTTTTCATAGCACAGCTTTGCCCTAAACAGCTGAGTTTCAGATGCAGAAACATGTTGGGTTGCAGGGAAATAATTTCAGGTCTCACAGTTACATCCCTCAAATCTCACTCAGGAGCTCCTGGGCTCCTGGTTCTGCACACATGGCAGCAAACCCACTGTATTGTCCCACTTTGCCTTATTTTCCCCATCTAGAATCTCTAGTAATAGTAAAACCCCCTTTTCTCAGGGCTAAACAGGCCACCCTAAATGCAAATATAGCATCTGGTGCCAATACAGTCCCGGTAATGCTATTAAAATGGAGGAAATTTTTGTTTCTTGAAGTTTTAGGAAAGTCAGTGCTTAAGAAACACAACAGCAGGAGACTATTCCTGTCTGCCTCTCCTCTTGTAAAGGAGTAGGATAACTAAACATAACACGTGGCCCCTGGGCTGGTATCAAGACAGTCCCCAGCTGAGAAAAAGAGGGTCTGAGCCTCAGCAGTTTCCTGGCTCCCCCTTAGAGCTGGGGTTTGTAATATTGTCCCCATTAGCAGAACTTGCTGCTAAGGTCATACGTGTTATTTCTGTTGAGCTTTGTCATCACCCTCCTCTTCCTGCAGCACTGGTGAGCAAGCTCCTGTCCCAGCTCGCTGCGTGGTGACCACGGAGGCTGGTGAGAGCTAGGAGGAAGGGCAGTCCTACAGCAAACAGGGCCTGGCTGCCCACAGTGACACACACTACTTGCTGAAGTGGCATGTAAATACCACCTGGGCATCTGAAGGCTTTCTGTGGCATCTGGACCTCAAACACAGTGTGTGTCCCGGTGTGGGCAGACACTCAGCAGTGCCCTTCCCTGTGCCATGGTCCTGTCCCACAGCCCCTGGGCATCTCCATTCAGTTTGCCTGTCTCCCTGTCCAGCCAGAGCCCAGCGTGGCAGCGTAGGCTACAGTCACCCCCCGGGTAGCACAGGAGAGTCTGTGGTCCTGCTGCTGATGCAGATGAAACAAGCTCCTGTAAGACACGTTGTCTTTCCAGAAAAGGTAGGAGACGCTGCTGAGGATGTATTGAACACATGCTTCAGTTAATTTATGTGACTTGGCACTCTGAAAGCTAATAAAACCAGTTTATGCTTTTACTTGCATATGATTAATGGCAAAGCTCTCCATCATATATCACAGACCATGCCCTAGCTGGGACAAAAATATACAGATTATGGGAGAAATTAGGAATTAACAAAACAGCCATTAACTGAGCTAGAAATACTCTACCACAGTCCCGTTGTAAATCAGCAAATCGCCCTCTGACAGTCCTTCCTGGCTCTTTATGTGTTGGGCTGTTTGGAGCAGGACAAGCAGGCAAGAGCAAGAGGGTTCCTCTCTCCCAGGTCAGTGCAAGGTGCTGGTTGGACCCGTGGTATCCCTATCACCATCCTCAAAGAGCTTGTGACCACAGCAGGGAAAGTCAGTGGTACCAAGCTGCCTCTCCTGTATTCACTGGTTCTCCTCTGCATCTCCTGTGTTCCCTGGCAGTTTAGTGTATAATTCTCAGGAGGCAATTAACTTGCAGCCATACTTAATATGTTCCCAAAGATACAAAGAAAGGGAGCTTCCCTCTCAGGATAGGCAGGATGCAAGGTGCAAAAGCTAAATTAAAAATGTTTCAGCATATGTCACTCCAGGCAGATGCAGATTTCCAACAGGGAAGGGGTCAGCTGCTCAAAGTCAGTGACCTGGAGTCCCTCTGGATCACAACAGCCAGGACTGCACGAGCTCGTATTCTCCCAGCACTTGTCCTGCCTGACACACGGTGCCCATCGTGCTGCAGACGTTCAACACAGGCAGCTTGATCCACGCTTCCCTTCCTGCCACTTTCCAAACAGGTTTATTTCCTGACCCAGGCAACATCACTGGGGCGGCAAGAAAAAACACTGGCAAACAGGCACATCCTTTGCCTGATTCTCAGAGGGACGGAGGCAGACCTTGCCCAGCAGGATGTGGGGAACCAGGGCACTGTGATTGGTCACCTGCCGCCAGCAGAAACAAAACAACAAAGATGCTTCACAATGGTGAAAAATAAAATAGAGAGCAACGAGGGTATTTATGTCATTTCCTGATGGGCCATCCTAGAGCATGATAACAGGATGGGGTCCCACTGTCAGTTCCTGGATAGCTCAGGCTATTTCCCATAACCCCAGTGACTAAATAGTGCCGTGAGGGGAGCCTGAAGCCGTGACGCATCCTGCTTCCCCGTCCAGATTTCCCCAGGCACCACAGCCAGCACCTGGTCCATGCAGGAAGTGAGGAACCATCCCTGATACGCCCTGGGAACCACAAGCCTTTCACCGGCTTTGACAGAGAGGCAAGAGCAAGTAAAAACATCCAGCTTTGGGAGTATTTGACCTGCAAAGTGGCCTGGAGTCTCCAGTTCCCACCTGCTGCCCTTGCTGGTCAGGGCCTTGGCAAGGTGTGTGGAGACAGCACCATGTCCAGCCACAGCTCCACCAAAGCCCAAAGTCCTTGCCCTCACAGCACAGTTACTTGATGGATCATCTGGAAAGACAAACCCCCTTAAAGCTTTCTAAGGATTCAGATAAACCTCTTATGGTCCATCAGGCATCTCCACTTGACATGTTCCTCTGGATCATGTGTTTAACTCATCCTTTTCTATCCCCTCTTTCCCGTTCTGTAACTTGCTGCTGCTGCTGCACCATCCATCCTTAGACTAACCTGCCTATGGCTCCGCTGAGACCCCACCGTTTCTCAGGTGCCCATGATGAGCCCTTCACCCGCTCCTGGAGAGCCTCAGCCTGCCTAGAGAGCTGACACTAAACTTGCCTGGCACCTGGTCACTGCCCGAGATGTGCTCGTTGCTAGTTCCCAGAGGAGTTGTTGAAAAACAATTCTCATTTCAGGTGAATGTAGCAGACGTTGAGTGAATTTTTGCAGCAGCTTTATGGTGTCCAAAATGGGAACTTCCTTTTGTTAAGACATGTCAGGCAAGGCTGTAAAAGGTCTGAAGTTATTATCTGGGGCTTTAATCATGTGATAATTCAGTTTCGACATGGATGTTGCTGTGTGGTATTAACTGAAGGGGAATTAGGTGCTATTTCAGTCATACAAAAATGATCTGCTTCAGAAATGAGTACGTGTCCCTTTTGCTCTCGAACCACATAGTCCAATATACTCATAAAAATTCACAGCCAGCTGTACAGCCTCTTGCAGTAACAGAAGCCCTTTACTAGCAACTCTGACATTTTAATAGCTGCAGAGATACTAGTAAAAAAAGTTAGGGCATACTTTTTAAAAGTTGGGGTTTGTTATTCTCTTAAATGCTGTTCTCGTGAGGGGCAGGTACTAGAGGACTAATGAGGTGGTACTAGTTATGCCATTAATAAAAGAATAAAAGGCAGTTTATTTCTCCCCCACATTAAAGCCAGATGACCAGACCCAGAGTTTTCCCTGCGCCACGGGCTGCAGACTGTGCAGAGAAGATGCTCCAGCAGCTCTGAGCTTGGCGGCTCTGGCCCTGCCAAAGCCTTTCCATCCCTTTGAGAGACAGACATTTTTTGCCTCGTATATGATGTAAAATCAGTTTCATAATACAAGCAGAATCTATCATAATCTCTTCATGCTCGGTGCTTATTTGAGAGCCAGCTGCAGCTGTCACAGCCTAATACTCTCTGCTTAGGGTCCGTGTGTGCACAGCTGGCCCCAGCCCAGCACCTGCCCGTGGCCCTCAGAAGCCAGCCGGGATCCCGCCGTTGGCTCTGGGCTCTGGTACTCCACTGCTGGTTTTATTTTGAAACCCCCCATGAAAAACGTGCCGAGGGGAGGGTGCCCTATTCAAGCCAGCCTGGTGGGATTATTTGGGTTTAGAGAGCAAAGTGTCAGGTTTGTGTTTAATGAATATCTCCATCAATCATCCCCGCTGCCCCTGGCATAATTACCTTGCAGAGCCCTCAGTGGCAGGTAAAGCACTTGGCTCAGGACACAGAGCAGGCTTTATTAGAAGCCCCGCTGTAATACTCGCCGTTATTATCATTTGCCTTCAATTACGTTCATGGTTGGTGCTTTGCACCAATAGATGGCTATTTTTCCTTCTCAGGACGTTCCTGTGGTGTCCCAGTCCAGGGGTGCTCACCCCTGCCGTTGAGGCATGTAAACAAAACTTGCCAGAGGTGTAACTTGTGTCCCCAGATGCTGCCTTGCTTGGTGAAGCGCAAACAAAACCATTCCAGAGCTTTCAGTGTCTCAGCTGCGCTGGCTTTCGTGCTCATGTATCCATGTGAGGATATAACTAGCTCTGAGAGACTCAAGAGCTGCAAGGGGGACAAGCCAGGCTAATTTTGTAAAGCCAATGGTTAAACAAAACCAAACTCATTCCCCCTGTAAGGTCCAGTGCCTGCAGTCATCTCAGCAATGAATTTGGCCTCTTTCACCTCTGCCCTCGCTGGCCTTTACCCCTAAACATCAGTAGGATGAAATGCCCAAGCTAACGGCTTTAAAAGACTTTACAAGTTCAGTTTACAAGCTCCATAAAATTACAAATTCTCCCTCCCCACTGCAGAAGTACCTTGTAAAACATGTCCTGTATTGGTTTGGTCTGACGGGTCAGGCAGCAAATGCAAGGCAGCATCTGAGTGGCAGCGAGCGGTGGAGGGAGTGCATCTGGAACCAAGTGAGTCTCTGGCTGGGAGAGGAGAAAGCAGGAGGTGGACATGGTGGGCAGCAAGTAAAAGTCATTCTCTGCCTTGTGCCCTGTGAAAGCCCGAGGGCTAGTTCCACCTTCTGTTTCTCCTCTCTCATTGAGCACTTATTTGCAACGTACATTTCGGCCAGTTTGCTTCAGGGTGCGACATCCGTAAGTGTCTCTGCACATGCTACATCCTAACCCAGCCTCAGCACCCTGGGCCCTACCAGGGCTGTACCAGGCAGGTGGCTCCATCCTTAGCTAAGTACCTGGCACCCTGGAGAAAGCTGCAGGGCCTCTCCATGGCAAATGCCTGGCACTGACCTGGCCACAGAGCCCCCCTGCCCCACCTCAGGTACTGCTGATAGTCTGCCAGGGGTCTGCAGAGGCTGTGTACTTCATCTGCATGTGTTTTGGTCTGGGCTGCCTGGAACAGCGTCAGAAAACAAGCAGCAGCCGCAGCAGATGCGCACAAAAGACTTTCACATCTTACACACATCTACGCCCGGACTTATTTGGTGTCAGGCTGAGCACAATGAGTCATAACTCACCTTTTCACTGGAGCTGGAAAAAATACTCTGGACGTGTTGATATTTTTAACGCCAAGGGAAAGTGTTAGTTGAAGAAGAAAGCAAATAAGGTCCTCCCAGCATCAGCTGAAAGACTGCCAGCAAAGGGTGGAAAGAAAAAATCTGAGTTCTGCTGATGGCCTGTGCCAATCCATCACATCCAGAAAAACACTGGAGGACCTGTCAGGGTGCTGGGCTGTGCCAGGTCAGTCGGGGCCAGCCGGAGGAGCGTGGAGGCACTGTGCCCCCTGCAACAGCTGGAGAAGTCAGGCAGCCACGGCATCTCTGGAGGGGAAAACCTGAGGGAGCAAACACTGCCCCTGGAAAAGGCTGCAGTTCCATTTACTCAGATGCACTCAGGGTGATGTGTGAGTGGGAGCATGTCACTGGACACAATTTTAAAGATGTCTCTTAAAATACTCTTGTCCCCAGAAATTATGACAGGTAACACAAGCTCAAGGGCACCTGAGGAAAAGAGCTTGAAGAAGCTTTGCCAACAGATGGCCTGCAGGCTCTTCCTGAAGGGTGACAAGCTCTGTCCTAGATTTGTCACCCTGAAGGGTGATAAGGTGGCTGTCCTAGTCTCGCGTCAGGGCCACAGTCTCATGGAGCCCCCCTTTTACACCAGTGCAGGTGTCTCCAGAAATGACAGTTGCAACAGCTTCACACATCAGGATGAGCTCTCCCAGGGGCCAGGCCATTTCAGGTTGTACAGAAAAGCAAAAACTTTTCCAAAATCTAGAAATCCTTTATGCAGCATTGAGGAGATTTTATCCTTCCACCCATTATAGTGCAGGAGGTTTACTGGCATTTTTTTTGCAAGTTTTCTCTTTTTGATACAAACCCCAGCTGGCTGCGTGGGGGGGACTCATGGCCGAAAGGAGGACAGGGAGGAACGCAGGATCTGTGCCTTGTTTTCCAGGCTGAATACTACAAGGGGTTCAGGAGCACGGGGATGGAGGCCAGGGCTTGGGTTCAGGAACAGCTTTGTGCCCCCTCCCAGCCTACCGAGCCTCTCACAGAGACACCGGGTTTTCCAGAGTGCTCCTCGCTCTCAGCCTCCTCAGCACTTACCTGCCTTGTGGCTTCTCAGCTCCAACTGCTCCTATCGGCCTCTGCCTCCTTCTTTCCCCAGAAAACCTCCTTCTGCAGGTCTCTACCTGGCCACAGGCTCTGGGATGAGTTTCAGCCTGGGCAGAGGCAGCGCTGCCTCCCACCACCTGCTCCAGTCTGGTTCTGTGTCTGGAGGCAGAGGTGGGCACGGGTGGCTGCCTGATGGCTACTGGCCCTTAAATCTGCAGTGGCAGTGCCAATGTAGCTGCAACATTTTTCAGATGTTCAAGAGGACAAAGTTGATATGTGATTCCCCTGCTCACCCCCTCGCTAACTTTGGATTCAAACTGTTTACAAACAGCTGTTGTAACATCCCTGAGGTCCAAAGGAAAATACTCTGCTAGAGAGAAAAAGATCTTACCATGGACTATGTCCAGGAATTTCATGAACAGAGCCAGGAGCTTGTTCAGATGTTTCCCTTCTAGCCTCTGGGTTAGCAGGGTCTGCGGAGATGAGAGGGTTTATCATTGGTAACAGCTGTGACTGGAGTGGAGGACAGCCTGGAGGGAGGGTGGCCATCAGGGAAGAGAGCCATGGAGGGCCCAGCCTGGCTGCAAGGACTCCCGTGGTGGCAGCAGCCACCACTGCTCAGGCGACTGCTGCTTGGCTGAGACCCTGCGAGCTGATCTGTGCTCCCGCAGCCAAGCCCTGGGGCAGGGGCCAGTGTGGCACATGGTTCCCAGGGTCCTAGGGCAAGGGCCAGTGTGGCACGCAGTCCCCAGGGTGCTGCCAGGACAACACAGCCTGACTGCCCACGATGTGCCATGGCAAGGTGTGGCCCCTTGGCCATCCACTGTATTTAAAAGAGAAACTCTCTCCTCTTCCATCCCTTTGTGCCGCGGATCTCCCCTCTCCTTGTCCCTCTGCATTTTCTTTCCATCAGCAGGATCAGCACAAGGAGCTGCTTTCTCGCCCTGGAGAAATCCACTGCTCAGCCACACAACAGAGGGAAAAAATAGCTCGTAAAAAAGAGGCAATCAGATCCCTCAAGCTAAATTTAAGTTTTCTTTTAAAGAGTCCCCCTTTCTGGAAGCAGTTTCCTGCTTTTCTAATTGGTGTTTCTGAAGAGAGAGAAAGAGGTCCCTGTTCCAGGGGTACTAAGCTCTTTAAAGATGCTTTAACCAACAAAGCAAAGATTAGAGAACACGGATCAGATGTTTTTCCTATCAAAGCCTTTTCTTTTCTTTCTTTCCCCTTTTTTCCCCCACTGTGGATGTTTTGAGTCTCCTCTGGGCCGGGCTTCATTAAGGCTGTTAACTTCGTAGCGCTGATGTCTCTTTGCCCAGCTCACAGTTTGGGTGGCCTGAACTAAAATCTCCCAAAGGGCTCATTACAGGTGGTAGGCAGACAGGGCTGGAGCCTGGGCCACACCACGTATCCCTGAGAGAAATGTGTTTCCCTGACCAAAAAAGCACAATATTATATTCTTAAAACATTCCAGCCCCGTCTGGGTGTTCTCTGCATGCATTCCTGTACGTGGGATTATTATTGTAGAGAATTTATAAAGTCATTCATTTCTCTGGAAGTGTATGACATGGGTTTTGGTTGAATGGGCCCAGTGCAAACTTAGAGCCATGTGGTGCTATAAAAACACAACAGTAAATAAATCAGCAGGGAGAATTTACACTTCAGCCTTCTGATTGTTTTTACATTCGGAGGCTCAGACTCGGAGCCAGAGTGTAAAATAAATACCTGTAGCACCGAAAATGCAGCGTCACATCTCGCCTGCTAGCAATCAAACCGACGAAGCCGAGATACGTGCAAAGTGAGGGTGTTTACAGCGAGTTTGCAGTGACCTTTTTCTTCCTTGGCTGCTTCCTATTTTTCTTGGTGATACCTCAGATCTTTATTATGGTATTGTCGGTCCTAGTGCTCCTGTGAGTGAAGGTTGTTGCGTCAGGCCTTCAAGGGGTTGAGTGCTTGATTTTTTTTTTCCTGGGGGTTATTTTTATCACAGCTCTTTAGAGAAAAAAACAAATAAAAGAAATCACTCCAGGCTGAAACTTGCCAGCTCCTGGGTGTTACCAGGAGGAAATCACCCTTTTCATCTGTGAAAAACAGGAATGAAAGTTGCTGGGAGATGGACATCTGGGCTCTACACTTCCATAGTCCTGCCATTGCCCAGGGAGCTCAGGGTGGGAGAGCCCAGTCCTGGAAAGGAGCCACAGGGTCTCTCTCAAACTTGCCTTCGGTGGGAGCCTAACAGGGACCTTCTTGCCACAATGACAAGGTGACCCTACAATTTAGCGCTCTTCTGATGGAGGAATTTCTGCGGCGTTTGTCCCTGTATAATGTGAGAATGTCATTCAGCTGCAATTTCACCCGTGAAGAATCAAAGAGTGAAATCATCTTTGATGACATCAAATTGTTTGCGGAAAACTGAACTATTCTGAGATGGGTGGAACTTTCCTATACTGAAGTAAACCTTTTCCGGCCCCAAAAATGGATCACAGAGCCTGCGAGGCACTAAAACAACCCCGGGCTTAACCTTCTCCCTGGGAGCCCCCAGGTTGCTCCACTTGAGTTCTCCTCTGCTGACCATTGCACAAAAACAGACTTTTGCTCTACTGCCAAAAAAGCACTGGGGTTATTTACCACCTCAGAGCTGGGGCCATTGCCAGTTCCGATGGACCATTTCTCATCAGCAATTAGCATCTGTTGCACCACCGATGTCTCCTCCGGGAGCGATCTGTAAGAACACTTGATTTTACCTATCAGGCTAAAATCACCTCTTTCCACACAAAACAGATGCAGGGGACGCGTGCCAGCGCTGAGGGGACTCTAGGCGACCTGTGGCAGCTCAGGGCTTTTGTAACCCTCTGGCTGGCTCTGTCCCACAGTGGGTGACTCAGGGACAGCCCCCCTTGGGGACAGTAGCAGTGGCTCTGATGTGCTTTCCAGCTCTAAGAGCCTGCTGTGCTTTTGGCACACTAGGCAAAATAACGCTGCTCCTGAAGGTATCTGAGAGCATAAGAAAATGTGGAATTTGGCTCAGTTAAAGGAATATATTACTGGCATTTGCATTTTCTGTATTTTCTTAGTGAAGCAAATCTCTGGTCTAATAAAAGGATGAGAATTAAGATAACGTGGCTTTGTGCCTTCGGTAAAAAGCAGTTGTTACACACCCACCCCTCGACTCCCCAGCGTGAGTGAGGCTGAATGGGCCACCACTTCAGGTTAAGACTTTGACAACTCTATTTTGGCGGCTGAAGTCAGATTTAAGTCTGCAATTCAAATGCACGTGCAAAAATGTGAACCCAAAATGTGTCTGCAAGAGAGCCTGTCCCCACCATCATGCCAATATTGTGGCTTTTAGTCTCTCCAAAGGCACAGAAACTCTGAAAACTGGAAGCACATCAATCTCTGTGAATGCATTATACAAGCCAGGTTCCTGTTATCTTTAATAAGGGATTATTTTTGTTAGCCAGGCAGCAGAGTTATCGGATAGAAAAATGGAAGTATTTTCCTCTGGTGGGTCCCAGAACACCACCCTCCAGGAACAGCCCCCCCTCTTCCTCCCAGCCCCATCCCCAAGATTGTCCTCCGCTGTGCATACACTTTTCATGGGTGAGGAAGATTTTGTTGAGTTTTTGGGTAATGGATCCTCTATGCTCACTTGCTCTCTGTTTGGATTGTGAAGGAGCCTTTCTAGCAAAGCAGTATTCAGTGGTGGTCTCCAGGAAAAGGCATTTCTTGCATTAAAAACAATAAAAGGCCCAATGTTTTACAGACAGATGTCCATCAACAGCTGGCGCTGGAGTGGGAAGAGAACACCGGATCTTCTCCATCGTCACAGTGCTGGAGCTCGGCGTAGCTACTTGTTTATTTAACAAGCTACATTATTAAACTGGACCTTGGGCTGTGAGTGGAAGCTCAACCCCTGACAAGCCACACAGACACTTTGATCGTTTATAAAGACCTACTTGAGAGAACGTGCGCTTCATCAGGGCTGCAGGGAAGGAAAAGGGCCAAGTCTGTATTTCACCAGCTTTCACTGAGTTGGGCTATGATTCAGCTTGTCTTTGATTCAGATGTCTTTGGATTTTGTCTCATTTGCAGACTTAGCCATACCAAAATCATGCTGTTGGGGCAGCAAGCTCTGTGGGGAGCCTAGGACCCAGGTGGGCAGAGGGCTCTGTCCCCATCCCAAATCCTCTCTGTAGCACCTGGGGCAATTATGGCCCCTTTCCCAGCCTCGCAAATCCCACTTGTCCTTGGCTTTGAGCCGTTCTCTGTCCCACCACTCCCTCCCAGCAGGGCACTGGTTCACGCTATACCAAAGCCCAGAAAGGCTCCCAGGGCTCCCAGGATGGGCGAGCCCTTGGCAGCGCTGCCTCTGGGTACCTGGCCTCGGGCAGCCGTGTGCCACCAGTATGTCAGTCCTCCCCGCACGGCAGCTGCCCCCTAACTTTGTCACAGCAGCTGTTTCCCAGGACATGGCGACTCTTCCAGCTAGGAAGGGAACGTTTTATCCAGTTGAGACTGGCTGGCAGTTTAAATGGGGAAATGTAATTACCCACACTTAAATTTGGCCTTGAGATGGCATCTGATCTCTGTGGCAAGCCCTCGTTGTGCCCTGTGTCAGCCTGCCCTCCCCGTGACACTTCCCCTGCCTGCCAGAGGCAGAGCAAGTGCTTGAGAAGAAGAGGTCCGTGTCCAAAGGTGCCCTGATAATTCAAGGCAGAAGTTAAACCAAGACTTCCAGAAATACACTGAAAATCTGCCTTTGCTCCAGGCTGTTCCTGTTCTCCCATCATCTGCAGGGAGGGATTTGGGGGGAGCATTGTGGGGCCTGCAGGGGGGCCTATTCTGGAGCAGTGCTGTCCCCCACAAAACCTCATGAGGGCCCTCAGTTTGGACCCCAATTACTCCCACAAAATCTTGTTCTCTTCAGTCACAACCACCGTTGATTTTGTTTGGGCATTTGTCCCCTGATTTTCCCTGGTTTAAAAGGTCTCTAGGTAAAGCTGGGCTCAGGGAGCAGCTCTTTGCCGTGCCCTCCCTGCCAGACCCCTGCTTGTGGGGACAGAGCGCACTGCTCCGGGGGCAAGGCAGGCTCTGTCCCCCAAAACTACTCAGCTTTTCCTGCTGGATATGGCAGTACCAGCAGGGCCCTTCTACACGCTGGAGTCACACGTGTCTGGCTCAGCCCCCCGACACTGTGAATACCTGCTGGGTGCCTGCTGAGCTCTCTAAGCCAAAGACCCGCTCTCGGCAGCAGCAACTCCCAGGCCAGCCTGCCTCCCTCACCAGGAATGTCACACTTGGACTTGACAGCATCAGTTTAGCCACCTGCTAAAGCCCCACTCGCTCCACAAATCAGGCAAGGCAGGCTGCTGCGGGGGAACCCCGGGCACTTTGTGGTGACCACGTGCCTTGGACAAAAGATTTTGCCAGGAGGCAGATTTTCAGTGAAAGATCCAAAGCTGACTCTGTTGCCAGGCCAAAGGGCAGGTTTGTACAAGCCTTTGGGCACAGAGTAGCCAGGCAGAAACGCTGTCCTGCACCAAGGTCTCCCTCTCCACGCTACAAGAGAGAGCTCTGTGCTAAAAGCTAAGCCTCTTCTCCTGCCTCCACTCGCCAGCAGAGCTGCTTGCCCCTGCTGGCACAGCACCGTGCTTCAACCCGGACCAGACAGAGCTCCTGGGGGTTTGTCAGAGCATGAAATAAGGTGGAAATTGTGAACGCCTGGCACTGACGTGGAAGTGCTGTCAGCACACAACACCAAGAAAAGCACAGTTTCTGTAGGTTGCTTTGCAATGGCTGCACACTTGGATTGTTTCAAAAACATTATCCATTTGATTTTTTTTTTCTACTTCGCCAACTTATTCTTTGTCTGTGTTTTCAAGGAGTCTAAAATCACTGCGGTCCAACCCAGCCACTGGGCTGCAAATGTGATATTCCCAAAGCTGTTACACAGTCGTAGGTAGCTTGGACTGTACTCTGACACAAGTAACAAAAACAAACCCTTGGAACAGATACGTAGTTTTAACTAGAAGCCAATCTATAGTTTTAGGATCATAAACAGCATAATCATTATTTATACGTGACTAACTTGTGTTTCAGTGAGACCTAGAAGTTTCCATTGTGTGTTCACTAAGGTTGCCATTACAGGTCGGCTACAAAAAGGGAAACAGAAAATAAGAAATTCAGACTTGGGTAGAGCACCGAGGCAGCGCTGGATACAAAGGTTGTGTTTACTCACTCTGAGCCCAAAGTTAATCCTATCCCATACATCAGCTGCTGTACGGGAAAGGTTGCGCTGGACAATTCACTTTATTGGGTTAACTTTGCATGAAGAGCCGCTAGTGAGCCCCATTCTTGGGAATGTCCATTACTCAGTGCTAGGTCTGTGCTGCACTTTCTTACAGTCCCGTATTTCTGTAGTTTTAGTCTTGATGAACAACCCTCTGAATACACTCAGTCTGTTGAGCAGTGGGCCCTCAGCGCTGTCACCCCAACAGGTTCTTTCTGCTGGCAGCAGGGACTTGGGGAGCAGCTCAGAAGTGCTGGGCCCATTCACAAGAGGTGCTGCAGCACCAGGCAGGACAGTCTCGTGGGGAAAGGAGCTCCCAGTAGCAAAAGGCTGATAACAGACATGGGGTTTGGCACCGTCAGCACACCAGTTACCTCCCATCAGCTGAGCTGCTTTTCACACTTGTACCTGCACCTGGGGGTAACGCGCTTTAGCTGGACCCTGACGAAGTGCTCACTTCTTGGCTGGCGTTTCCAGAACTGACTTAACAACATAAATTCCACCGAGAGTCAGTGAGCTCAGGATGGTATTTTCAAGAGAGTGCAAGCATTTTGGCAGCCTGCGTCACACCTGCAGAGGTGTATAAGGGTTCCTGTTTAATGCAGATAGTGCCTAGTGAAATTAATAAACCAGTCAAGAGGTCAGGACCAGTATTGCTCTGATTTACTTATCTTTGGTGGTCCTTGTTCTCTCTCTCCATCACCCACCTTCAGCTGGCAAACCTGTGGGTACTCAGCAAACTTAAGTACATTCTCACCTTTGAGATGGGGCTCCACCTCCTAAATCACCACACTCCCGCTGGGAAGTAACCCATCATGTATCACAATCAGAGCCCCTGCCTCTGCCTGGCAATCAGTGCAGCCTCACTGATTCTTGGTGGCTTCAGCAACCTCCATCAGCTGTCCCACATCTTAAGCAATTTACTTGTCATCCATTTCTGCTGTAAAGCATTTAATGTCACAGTCAGACACGTGGCTCTATGTGAGTTAATCACTGCATGCTCTCTACATGCTGTTTTCTCTCCTGTTTCAAGAGACCTTGCTGTACCTCTAGGAACCCTCACCTCAGAAAGCCCCACAGTGTCCATCTCTGCTGTGAGGTGGGCTCGCAGCTTTCCTCAGAGGCTGAGCTGTTTAATGGGGAAATCGCTTGGGCTCAGCCCCCAGCAGACTCACGTTTCCATCAGCAGACACAGGCTGCCACGGACTCCCTGAAGCTTCAGGCAGATTTTCCTTGCACTGCTCAGCTCTCACATAGCAGAGTGATGCCACACAGGGGTGCTAAAACTTCTTCTATAAAACATCTTCCTGCAAACCCCATTGTTCAGCTCATGGGAACCTGCCCCTCTGTTGGGAGGGCAGATCCAGCAAAGCCAGGCAGGGAGGCTGCCCCTGAGCACCCAGGAGCTTGCCTTAGCCCTGGTCTGTAAAATGTAGAATTAATTTCACTACAGTACGGCTCAGGGATATTTTACCTGGATCCCTTGCTGTGTAGGGCTGTATACACCATTATCTTAAAGGGTGAATTAGTTTCCTCACTGCTGTCACCAACTTGGCAACCATGTCACCCACTGTGATGCTCCTGCTTGCTGCCAGGGAAGGAGCGACACCAACAGCCACCCCAGCCCCAGGGTCCCAGCCTCCAGCCTCATGGGGAGAGGACCAGGCCCTGGAGGCCACTCAGCAGCTGACCACTGCCTGAGCAGTAACACGAGCCCTGGTGATGGCTACAATCGTAGACAAATAGTAATAAATAAGCAGCAAAGCACTGTGACTTGACAAGCCTTGGGCATCCCCGGGGATTTGTAATGGGATATGGAGGTTTTCACCTCCTGGTCTCTGGTTCACATTTCAAATCCAGCCCTGCTCCGAAGTGACCAAAGGTCATTGCCAGGCTCACTCGCCCGTGTGAAGACATAAATGGCCTCATTTCTCTAATTCCTCAAGCGAGGATGGGGGGAGGACTGGATTTGTTTGGGTTTTATGATGTTGGTGGAACAGTCCGATAGCAAGGCCGTCTGTGCACCCCGCCGTCCAGTCCCCATCCTGGCTCTACCTGACACCCAGACACCTGCCTGGCAGCTCCCGGGTACTGCCTAATGGGGGGGGGCTGCCTCTGCTCTAACTGAATCCTGCGCCTCATTTTACTTTCTCCTTCTATAAAACTAAGCAAGAGTCTGCATTTTTTGTGCGTCTTCTGTACAGAGCCTGGGAGATTTGCAGAGCTTGCTGCAAGTGTGAAACTCACTATTTAATCACAGATCCTCAACCTATCCCCAGAGCTTGATCCTGGTCCCTGCATCCCAGATGTCATGGGAGTGCAGCAAATGGGTCCTTCCAACTAAACCCTGCATGAAAGGCCACAGCACCTCCCTCACCAGCTGCACCCTGGCCCCCTGGGCAGTCCTGGGGAGCCTGGGCATGGTCGTGCTGCCACAGACCATGCCAGCTTTGATTTCTTTAGTGGCATCTCCCTTTCTTCCAAGTACCAGGTTGTTTATGGCCCCTGCTCTGCCCCTGATTTGCTCTGCTGCAAGGAGATGGCTGGGGCTAGTGTGACCCTGTCCCTGCGCCCTTGCAGGACCATGGTGCTGGTGCTCCTGCCTTGCCACCAGACCTTTGCAGTGGCCCCTCTGGCCCGCGCATTTCTCATACCATTCAGTGGGGTATAGGGTTCATTTTCCCTTTGTGGAGATCACTAGAGCGGCTCAGGGCTGACAGACAGACCTGCATAGGTTTGCAGATTGCTCTGGGTTCCCAGGCACGGAGGTGTTTTATAAATATCCCCTATTATTACGGTGCTCTATTAATAACCACCTTGGGGAACAATGGGAGCACGCAACAGCTTTGGTCATCCGATGCCATCCAGCCGAGCCTCCGTGGGGCCATGGGACATTCCCAGAAAAGCATCTATTTGGGGAAGCATAGCATTTACACACAAGCCCAGGGGATGCATGAGGCCCTGGAGGAGGCCTGGCCATGCTGCCTGCTCCTGACAACATGCTGTTGGGAAGCAGGGATGCTCCTCACAGTCCCAAGCCCTCCTTGCACCCAGTATGGGTAGATGGTGGGGCCTGGCCTGTCTGCAGACCTACCCTCACGCCACTGGCACAGGGATGCACCAGGGCTGTGACCCTGGAATCAGGTCCTGCCTTTCCTCTTCCTCTGGCTGTGCCAGGTGGGCAGGGCAGGCACAGAAGGAATGTGGCTTTGGGTAACTTTGGTTCTACCCAGACGCTCTTGTGGTTGCAGCTCTTGCAAAATTTGATGAACTCTCCCAGGGACATGTCCTGCACATTGTCACAGCCGCAATGTCTGCATCGATATGAGTGGTTCAGGGTGAGACAGCTTTTGGGCAGCCTTGATGCACAATTAAAAAACATTTTTGGTGTGAGGCGGAAGGTTAAAGAGCTGATGGAGTGACCCAGCATGTGTCCTTCTGCCAGCTGCTGCTTCCCATGCAGGCCAGAGATGGGGAGTTCACTGAGAACCCCCTGCCAGCCCTTGCAGGGTGAGACATCCCTCCTCATCATGCTGGGGACATGGCAGCAGGCTCAGCAAAGGCAGAGAGAGAAAATGAAAGGAGGGAGCCCAGGCCTTATTTCCCCACAAGTGGCACGAGGGAGCCCCACTTCTGGTGGGTGTTATAGTCCCTGCTTGGGATCCCGCCAGGTTCACCAGGGAAAATGGTACTGGGTTTTTTTCACATTGTTCCTGTTGGCTGGGCACTTCCTGAGCCTTTCCAGCATCGTGGGGAAGGGGAGCGAGAGGAAAACGGAACCTTTTTTATTTTCCTTCCTTTGGCAATTTCTCTGCGATCACAAAAAGCCATATTGCAGCTAATTTTCCTGCCTCCGTTCACACGGGCATTTTGCAAGGGCACAGGAATTCCTCTATGAGGGACGTGGGCTCTTCTGATGCCCCGCGGCCGGCACCGTGCCTCCCCGTGCTCCTGAGCCACCGACTTATCAGCTTCCTGCACTCAGGAGCTTGGGGTGCAGCGTCAGGCCCCACATCCCACCCACTGCCCTGGCCCGTGGTGGCAGAGACAGGGAGTGGAAGCAGAGGCAAGGGCAGAGCCCATGGCCCTGGGACCTTTGCAGGGGCAGGGGTGGGGATGCAGGAGGCAGAGGAGGGGCTGCACTGTAGGGCCATGAGTCACCAGCCCAGAGCATCAGGAAGGGCTGCCATCCCTGTGGGGTCGAGGAATGGGATAGTGCTGAGAACTGACATAACTCACCAAGCACCACTTACAGCTGCTGTAAAGTGCAGATCTAATGATCTCACTGACACTGCATTCATTTCCTGGCTAAGGAGAGAGGTCTAAAAATGTTAAGGCAAATAAAAGTTGCAGAGTTTTGTGCTCTCAGTTCATGATTGCCTCACTCAGCAGCTGTATAAAGAAGTTGCAGAGCTCAGCAGGTACCCAACTGAAATTTCTGTGTGATATGAAGATGAAAAATCTTTCATTTCATCCCTTTGGGAAAAACAGAAGTTTTCCCTAAACCTGAATATTTCCAGGGCCCCAACGGGAGTGCGGTCCTACCCTCGGAGCAGGCAGGATGCTGTTTGGATGCTCTTGCTCACGGGAGAGTGTGTGTGGCCACGTTGATTCCCTCTTTCCATGCTGCAATTTGCCAGCAAGGGAAAGCCAGTGACCCCTAGAGTGTTTCAGCAGGGTCTGGGCTGGGAACAGGCCTTCTTCTTGCCCCGAGTGTGATCAGAGCCCTGAGCCAAGGAAGGGGACCCAGCTCCAAGTATCCAGCACCCCCTAATTCCTCCCCGGTTCAGCTTTCACTTGCTTTCCCTTAGTAAGGACATTCTTTTTCTCTTTACCAACTGCAAAGCTGGGGAAACCTAATGCCAGTATTAAGAAAAATACTTTTCAAATTATCCTTTAGTTCCAACAGCTTAATGTCCTTACACATGCTTAGTGTGGAGTTTCAGCCTCATCTGTCTGCAGCAGGACAGCCCGCCCCGGTTGGGAGCGGCAGGACCCCTTTCATGTCAACGTGCCTGTCCCCCGGCCAGCTGCAGGGAGGAGAGGCCACGTGGAGCATCGGGCCCTCCCAGGAGGAGACTCCCGGGAAGGAAAGGCTCTGCCCGAATCGCTGGTTGGGTTTTTAAGATTGTATGCACCCGTGCTGGGAAAGATACAAGGGGTGGAGTGGTGCTTCTTTCACTGTGGGTGGTGCTGCAGCCCCCCGTGCTCTCATGTTGGCTCCAAGAGAGGGACATGGTACCCATGACCTCAGTGTGGGCACAGCCCTGCTTCATGCCCTGTGCATGTACAGCTCCAAGCACAGGGAAGGACTAACCTATGGCTGGGGATTTCATGCTTGCCTGGCTGGAGGCTCTGCCATCGTCCCCTCGAGGTGGGAATGTGAGCTATGTACTAGACGAGCCTGTAGAGAGTGGAGTGGTCGAGGCGATGACATCCAGGGGGTCTGTGCCGGCACAGATGATCCTTTCAGAGAGTGACAGGACAGGCAGGAGCAAGGCTGCAAGGTGGTCTGCTGCTGAGCCCACATGAAGGCAGCCCTAAGCCGCTGGCAGCTTCTCAGATGCTTTCCCAGTGGTGGTGGTTAGAGCCTGCACCTCAAACCCCCGCCACCTGTGCAGCTCCTCCTGCCTGATCCGGGGTTTTCTGGGTGAGGGAACGCGTCACCCCAAAGCGGGACTGCTCTCCAGCCCCTCTCTGCTCCCCCTCCTGCCCTCTCCTGCTCCACAAATAAACAGGGAAGTGCTGACAGCTGCCAGCTTTGGCCAGAAGACTTTTGACAGAAAATTGAAGCCCCCACTGCGAGGAGGGAGAGCTGGGGGGGGCTGCATCTTGCAGAGCAGCCAGGAGTGCAGCTGGGCTGAGGAGGCTGCATTTTTAAAGCAAATTCAAATACCATCCTGATGCTCACCTGAGCAGGGAGAGCTGTGAAAGCCCAGCCCAACATTTAATTTCCTTTTCTCTCCTTTTTTTTTCTCCCTGAAGTAACTCATACGTAACATCTGGCATTCATCTTTTCTTTCCTTCACATGCACAGCAGAAACCCTGGTGTGAGTCATGTCCATTTAAATATGGAAGCACATCATAAAACCTAATGGAGAGTCCAAGAGGTGAGCTTTTATGTGGTTAAAACTCAGAGAGAGGTCAAGATTGTTTGGTTTAAACATGGGGGGTCATTCTGTGCATGAAGGTGGTCCTCTAAACCTTTAGAAAGGCTTGTTTGCTCAGCACGAGAGCTCAGCTCAGTGCCCTGCGGTTTTACTGTCCCACAGCACTGCCTGTCACCAAGGAAGGGGAAACATGGGGTGTGGGCCTCATCCTGTGGCCGTGGGGAGCCCATGGCCTCGTGGAGGGGTCCCCAGGCAGCAGCAGAAGTGGGAATTGGGACTGTGCTGCTGGTGGGGTTTTGGGGTCGTCACCTCACTGACAGTAGAAAGCAGCCATGGTCACACTGCCTGTCCTGCAACACCAGGGGAGCTTTGCATTGACCCATCGCCTGTAAAACCTGACATGTTTTATAGGACAGGGAAGGGAGGAGTGTTAACAATTCATTTCTCCTTGTTAAACTCCCCTCTTGTTTTATGGACTCTGAAATAATTTTTGGTGACCATCTATTACTACTTTATTGGTTAGTTTATGGTGACTAAGCACATGATAAAGCAAACCTTCTGGTTGGGGCTGGCATTAAGATGCTGTTTGATCTCTGAATTGTTTTCCTGATGTACATTAGCTTAAGCCAAAACTGGGCATCTGCAGCCCGTCTGAGTCAGATGGTCCCTGCCTGTCCCTGGGACAGTCTTGTCCCAGTGACTGTCCCAGCAATGGCCATGAGTATCAGCCTGGAGAAGCGAGGGCAGGACCTGTCCCCCTGCTGCTGGAACAGACCAGCTCAAAGCCTCAGGCTCCTCCTTGCTGGTCTCCTGGATGGGATGATTTTTTGTTGCTTTTGTTGTTTTGTTGTTAGTCTAAGTAAAGGAGTCACCCGGGGTTATTAACCCTGGATTATATCAATGTGGATGATCAGTCCAGCCAAGATCATGTCCTGCCCTCTCTTCAGCACAGTCTTCACTCTGGCAGGCAAGGGAGTCGATCCATCCCGTGTCTTCAGACACCTGCTCTGACCAGAGGCTGCAGATTTAGGATGCAATTAAGATAATGACAGCCAGGGGCAAAGTCCCTGACAACTTAGAGGCATTAAGCACTTAGGGTCTGCTCTGTGCTCCTCCCTCCCTCCAGCCTTGGAGGGCCATTATTGTAGCAACATCTCTATTTACTGCTGGTGTCCCTGGTTGTCTAACGCTAGTGACGAGTGTCTGGACTAAGATAAGCCCCTTCCTCAGCTGTCTTTTGAATTTTCCACTATTTAATCCCCAGTTGTCAAATTAGCCCTGGACTGGATGATGGTAGCCTGTAGAGTCACCTCTGAGAGGGAAGCAGGAGGTGACAGTTCCTGCCCAAAACTCTCTCTCTGCCCCTGGGCTCTGCCCCAGTATTGTACCACTGCAGGAGTCGATGCAGTGGGACCAGCCTTTGAACAGAATCAAGGAGCAGTGTCTGGTCCCTGTGGTGGTGGGGAACCTCCCAGGTAACCAATCTGCATATCCTGCTCCTGTCCCTTGCTGGGGATCCTGGGGATGCCCTTCACACCTTCTGCAAACCCAAGGGACAAACGATACCCTCTTCCCGTGGGGACCTGCTCTGTATCCGCTGCACTCACGTTCATCCGTCACCTGCCAGGCTGCACATGGGGAGAGCAAAGCGGAGCTGGTCTCTGCACTCTGGCTAATCTGTGATTTCTCCTCTGCTGAAGACATTTAAGTGCTTGGAAGAAGGTGTGATTTCATTTAACATTGCTCTGTCCTGTTTCTCTCTGCTTCCTGCCAAGAAACTGTCAGTTCCAGCCGAGCTTCCCGTTTCCTTGCTCTTTGCCATACCATGAAGTCTGGGCTCAGATTTGTGGAAAACAAATCCATTCTGCCCTTGTGGCCCAAGGCTGTGCCTGAACTTCCCTGGGCCCTGAATTTGCTCCCCCACTATCTCTTCTCTGCCCCCGCTTGCTGCAAAAAGGCAGAGAAAATGGGACCTTGTGCTAATAAACAGTCCAGGTCCAGGTCCTGATTGAACAGTCAAAAATGGACCCTGTCCAGGCTGACATGCAGCCTTTTGCCTTGCCAGAGCTGAGAGAAGTGGGGAAGAGTCTGTCAAACTGGGCTGCTTTTAGACCCAGACTCATGCAGGGGGAAGACAGACAGCAGGACACTGACACCCAACCTGCTCTGCTCTGCCTTCTCAGCAGGGCACGATGACGGGTTTTACCTTGTTCCCCTGTCACTGCCTGCCCTGCCCTTTTTCCATTTTCAGGTACAAGGTCTGCTAGTCCTTCCGAGGCGTTTCCATGCAGGTCTGGCAGAGAAGCTGCCATATGTTTTTCATTTTGATAACTCCCCTATGGTGTCTGTTATCACCCAAGTCTCTATTAAGATTTATTCCTGTTATTGTAGCAGTCTTTTTCCCCAGTACATGTGCATTGTATTTGGAGAGAGTCATAACCACTCTCCACATCCAACAGATGCTGTAGTCAGAGCGACTCCTGCTTCCATTTACCAGACCTTTCTACTAATATGGGATTTCACCAATAACCACAAGTGCTGTTCACTCCCCAAGATTTCCGCACTGTCATTTCTTGACTGTGTTAGTGGCAAAACACCAATCAGCGCTCCAGTCCCTTGCAAAGGGAAGGTTTTGCTTGGCTTCACTTTGCACCCACTTTCCCATCGACAGTGGTGAGAGAGTCCCGCTCCCAGTGGCTGGAGTGGGCTGAGCAAGGGCACAGCACACAGACCCGGGGTAGGCAGAGGCCAATGTGAGAGGACCAAAAGGCTGGTTCCTCTCACTTGTAGAATTTGATGAGGGTGGGTTGGGGAAGGGGATGGGATCAGCTGGACCTGCCATATGGATTTAAGAAGGGGCCAAGGTGCCTTGCATGGGGCTGGATGCAGCCAAGAGGGGTGAAGCTTTGCTGGGGTTGGTTTGGTGGTTGTGACTCTCCAGCCTCACCTTCTCTGCCTGCCCAGCAGCATTGAGAGTGGAGGCTGACAGCAGGCCAGCAGGAGCTGCCTTGGTGGACAAGCAAACCCAGGGGAAAACATCCTGAGGACAAAACAGCACAGCCTTTACCCCCCGAGGCACAGGCTTCACCTGGGAAATCCATCCCTGTGCCCACAGCCTTTGCTGGGGTACCTCAAAGTTGCTGGGTAAAACCAGTTATAGGGCAGAATAGTGCCATAAGAGTGCAGTGGTGAAAAACAGGGGATGAAATGGTTTCTCTCAGTCCCAGTATCAAAGCACCAGGGTGCCAGCCAGAGACAAATCATGGTTCATTTGTCACTCCCAGTCTTTGCACCCCGACATGGGCATGGCCAGGAGCCTGCAAGCCAGCCAGGGATTTAGTGAGCCCCAGCAGCACCACAAAGATGAGCGGAGGGAGAGTCTGTGGCCAGGCCTGCCGTGGCTCTGCCTCTTGGCAGGAGGGTATAAAAGAGATGTGCCCCCTCCCAAAGGCCTGGCAGCAGCCCTGGCCTGGCGGCTGCTTTCCTCTGCTCCCCATCACAGGCAGCGGCACAACTTGGGCTCCCTAAGCCGGGCAGCCTGCCCACAGCATCCACAGACCCTTCCAATTTGCCCCTCTTTCATCCCGTAGCAGTTTGGTCGGCTCGTACGGAAGAAAGGAGCTCCAAATGCTTTCCGGGCCTAATAATATCCATCAAAGCATTTCCAGGGCTGAGGCGAGGATATACACTGCAGCACGCAGAGCAGGAAATGGGCTCGGGTTTTCCAAAGCTGCCTCTTCCAGCAAGAGCAAACCACAAGATCACGGGAGGACAAGAGCGCTGCGCTCGTGGCTTTGTTTGCCCCAGAAGGAATTGATTTGATGAGAAAGGAAATTGGCTTTCTTTAATCTGTCCTTGTGCTAATTCCGCAGAGGAAGGCGTGAGCCGGCTTGCGCTGGCAAGGAAAAGATCAGGCACTGCACCGATGGTTCTCGAAACTGAACCAGCCTCCGTGCAGTCAGTTTGTGCTATTTGTGAGGATGGAGGTGTTTCCCAGGCCATGGCCCATGGGAAGCGCCCGCAGACCTCAACGAGCCATGTCTGGCCCTTGCCTCCAGGGCCAGCGGCAGCTGGGGCCCCTGCAGATCTAGCAGCCAGCACAGCTCGGCCCCGAGGTGTGTTATGGGTCCCCTTGAGTATAAACCTTCCTCAGGTGACAGGGGTCCTGCTGCTGGCTTCACCAGGGCCAGGTTTTCTTCAGCAAAAGCCAGGAGAAAGGAATCTGTGTTGCTTCTCATCTCTGGGGAGGTTGCTCCTCCACATGTCTTTTCCAAACCCCCTCTCTGAGCCCAGTAGGACAAGAATGAGGATGTTCCTCAGGCACCAGCCACGTGCGTGAAAACAGGTTAGATCCGATCACTCTTTCCCATTGAACATATTCTTTGAGAGAATCACGCAAAGCTTTAAAAATCCATGGGGATGTGGATTCCTGACTGGTTCCAGGCTGGCATTTCAACTGAAAAGGGGGAAATGGAATTAATGAGTAGGAAGAACATGAGTTAACTAAGATGTTGTCAGAGAAGAGCTAGAAATGGTGCAGTGTTATTTTATACAGCAAAACCTAAAAATACAATAAATAAATTATACAAAAACCTAAGCCAGGTTTATCCTGGATCCCTTTCAGTGCCAAACAGCTTTCCCAAGGTGACTAAACATCATCACTATTGCTTGCACCGAAGGACATTGAGATGCAATTAGCACAAGAGGTTTAAAAGTACCCAGCGACCCTGGGCACCCCGTGATGGACTTGTTTGAGGCATCTCAGAGGCAGGAGTGAGAGCGCTGAGCCTTGCTCTGCTCTGCTTCATTATGCATAGTTTAGTAGCACACCATTGCCTTTAGCAGGGCTTCTGCAGGGATCACAAAGCCTATTGTAAGGGCTTCCCAGCATCTGGTGAAGTCCTTGCCCTTTCCTTTCCGTGAGATGCCTGTTAAGGGATGCCAGGTCTCTGGCCAGGACTCTGCAGGCAGGAGCACACAGGGTGCCGGGGCACGTCACACCTGCATCAGGTCTGGCCACCCAGGCAGCTGGCCTGTGTGCCCAGCCAGCCCTGATTGCTGTGACTGCCTGCTCAGCAGCATTGAGCTCCAGCGGAGCCTGGCCCTGGCCTGAAATCCTCACATTCCCTGTGCCCGGGGAGAGGGATGTGCTGTCAGTAATATTGGTGAGGGTCTGCAGGCAGGCAAAAGGCACCACTGCTTCTGCCTCACCTGCCCCGCCACAACACTCTGAAAAGGGGCAAGGCATACTCCAAGGAAATTGTGAATGGAGCTGAGAACAACCCACAGGTCACAGAATATGACTTCAACATGTTCTAGCTGCCCTCAGTGCCAGTGCAGAGCCGGGTGCCTCTCAGCTGGACACGTTCCAGAGGGTACAGCTCCAGCATTGACGCAAGAGGAAAAATCTCCGGGATGGAGTTAGTCAGTTTTTTATGCTGGATTGGATTTGAAGAAGCAGCTGACGTCGGCTGAAGCATCCGTTCCTTATGGTGCTTAGGTTAAGTTTGCAAAGGGTCCAATGAAATACCCAGCAATGCAGGGAGAGGGTTTATCCCAGTGGGAGCCCTGCAGATTGTGAGGCCTCCTGTTAGCAAGCTGAGCCCTGTGGTTTATTGTTTGTGTTAATTTGTTTGTGCTAACACACTGTGTTGTGTTAGTGATTAATATATAACATCATCTGCCACACCAAATCCCCATGAAAACATACGAGCTCCAGAACAAGGGAAATTGAGCTGTTCTTCACTGTGACAGGGCACAAGGTGGAAGAACAAGGCATGTCAAGGGCATTTTACTGGTCTAACAGAAAAGGGGAGAAGTCCTTGCAAGGAAAAAATCCTTACAGGATGGTCTACAGCAACTGCAGGCAGAGAGCTTTGGGAAACACCTCATCTCCTGGCAGTGACTGAGCTCTGTAATGCCACTCCATGCAGGACTGCCCATCTAACTGCAGCCCCATGCAGGGTGGCACCATCTGGCCCCCCCTGCATGGAAGCGTATCGCCCCCCCCCAGCCAACCAGCGTGGCTGTGGCTGCTCAGCCAGCACAAGGCGCCTGTGTGGGTCAGGCCTCAGCGACTGCATCCAAACGAGAGCCAGGCTGGCTTTAGCCAAAATAAATGTCTGCACAGGATGCTGCTGTGGGACTGAGTGAATATAAACCTTCGGTGCAACAACCCCAACCGAGTCGCGGAGCAATGCTTCCCCTTCCCTCTAGCGACTTGCTTGCGAGCGGATGGCTTGGGAACGGCTCTCGCTCCACAGGGAGGATCTAGCAAGAAGCAGTAAGGCAGCTGCTTTCCCTTCAGATGCAGCGCAGCGGCACTGTCCTCCTGTGCTCTGCGGGGCTCCTCACCGCTCTTCCCCAAACTTGTGCTGCAATAAGGAAACACACTTCAACCGAGCTGGTTTTGGCACCTCAGTACTGGGGTGGGGTGGGGTGGGGGGTGTCCTTCTTTCAAACCAAAAGCACATCATTCCCCTGTGGCTGCAGCCCCCTTTCCCTGCACCCGCAGGGAGCGCAGGCAGCCGGGGCAGGGGCTGCTCCCTTCACGCCAGAGCTGGGGAGCAAGAGAGGAAAGGGCCAGGCTGGGGGGTACAGCCACAAATTCACTCACATGTATTAAGTGGCAGACATATGTGTCAGCCCCAGGCAGCAGAGCAGCACCCCCTTACAGAGCTTTCTGACAGCATTAATGAACATTAATGAGGGCAGGAGTCACAGAGAGTGACTGGGTTTAGAGGCAGCTCCTGGTGCACTGCAAACCAGACAAGCTGGGGTGGGCCCCTGGGGGAGCGCCAGGCAGTGACCCCAACTGCCAGGCCCCCTTGCCCAGGCCACCCCAGAGCTCCTAAGGGAGCGGTGTGCCCCGAAGCTAGAAGGGGGTCCCAGAAACCTCACAGCCTCAAACCGTGGGCCACACAGGGCAGCAGCACTGCAGGAGAGCATGGGTGTCTCACTGGAGAAGCACAAGCAGTTGTCAGCATGCTGGTGGGGAGGGGGGCAGAAAAAAGGGAAAATGAAAAAAAGAGGGGGGAAAAGGAGAAACCTCACCGGCTGTGTGCTTGGGGGGAGTGGCTGACAGTTTTATTTCTGAGAATTTCCCTGTGCGTGATCTTTACATTGGGATCTGCAGGCAAGTGACCCCATAAAACTAACCTGAAATCCCCATGGCAAATAACGTGGAGCCAAGGCTGGCAAGCGGGAGCCAGCGGGGAGTGCAGGAGGTGCGGGGGGTGCAGAAGCCCAGCCCTACTCTCCTGGTCCCCATGGAGCCCACGTACAGCCACGGGGTCAGGTAGCCCATGGAGTCCCGCAAGCCCCAGCTTTCCCAGGCGCATCATTGGCTGTTAGCAAAAAAACAGCAGTTGTTCTGAGCATTGTGCTGGTTATAACAATTATTTATTATTGGATGCGTTCTTCCTCAGGGTCTTTCTTTCTTTCTTTCTTTCTTTCTTTCTTTCTTTCTTTCTTTCTTTCTTTCTTTCCTTCTTTCCTTCTTTCCTTCTTTCCTTCTTTCCTTCTTTCCTTCTTTCCTTC
>VXBJ01002871.1:256058-469348 GCA_013400055.1 Nycticryphes semicollaris | reverse complement strand
TTTTTAATTAGCAGTTTACTAGGATTTTTAAAACCACCGCGGTACTTGGTGGAAAAGAGTCGGCGGAGGGGCCGGCTTTCGCTGCGGGACCCCGGGGCGTGATTTCCCGCAGACGGTGCCTGCCCCGGTGCCGGGTCGCGCAGCCCGTTGTCTCCGGCCGCGGCCCCTGAGCCCGGCGCCGTTTCCCTTAGCGGAAAAGGTCGGTCAGGCTCCAGACGAAGGCTCTTTGCAAACAGGAGCTCTTCGATCTGGCTTTCTTCGCTCTCCCAGGACAGCGAAAGGATTGCAAATACTTCACTCCAAAAGGGCTCGTAAATGAACCAACTCGATTTGAATCAGGAGCTTTTCCTCCCATCCTCTTCGTTTATTTTATGACAACGACAAATCTCCAGACGGGCGGGTGAAAACGGGGTAAAACCAGCAGGAAAAGGCTCAGAGAAGGCGCTGCGAAGCCTGTTCTCCCCCAGCGCCTCTGCGCTGGCCCTGCTGTTTGTCTAGGTGGGTCTTATCATCTCGGGTTGTTTGTTTTAAAACTAAGTTTTAAAACAAGAAACACCGGAACTGGAGCTAATAGGGGCTTTTACACGTTTTAAAAAAGAATCATAACAGAGGGAGCGATTGGAAAAGTCCTCCAGAGTTTGCTAAAGCGTTACAGAGAGGGAGACGTAGCCGCCCGATCCTGATGCTGCGGGGTCCGGACTGGAAGGAGTTGCGGGGCCAGAGCCCGGCGGCCCAGCGCTCTGGCCGCGGTGAGGGCAGGGCAGGCTTTTCCCGGCGGAGAGCAGCGGCACACAACCAAAAAAAGCCCGGGGAAGAGGCGCAGCAGGTCCGGCCGTGCGCCCCGAGAANATCGGGTTGTTTTTTCAGCGGCTGTTGGGAGTTTGGTTTTTCAACGGCTGCAAACCCCCTTCCCGAAATGCCGCCCGCTGTCCCTCGCTTGGTTTCCTACCCGGGGGAAAAAATAATAGAGCAAACCAAAGCGAGGCTGTAACGAGCCCCGGCGCGAGGACGCGTCTTCGGCGTGTCCCGCCGTGGAGCCGCGGGCCGGGCCCTGTCCCCGGTGTGTGCGGAGGAGGAGACGGGGGGGTCGCTCCGGCCCCTTTCCTTAGCCCGCCCCCGGTCGCATTTGCCCCGCAGCCCCTCGAAGGAATCCTGCCCTCCCTGAGCGTGGGACCCGCGCCCCTGGCTTAGCTTGGGCTCCCCAGGGATCTGCGCGGAGCAGAGCAGCGGGGACAGCCCCGGGGGGCGACTTGCCCTGCCCGGGAGCCCCAGGCTCCTTCCCGTTCTCCTTTCGCACCGCAAAGGTGCAGAGATCGGGAGCCCGATCGGGCTCTGGCAACGAAACGGAGCCAGGAGGGGGGTCTCCAGGAGATCTCAGTTGCCCTCTAGTCTTTGCCCGCTGGGAGGGTGCGTTTGCCCCTGTGGGCTGCGGGAGGTCTCCCGCTGGCCCAAGGGACCACGCTACTTCTGTAACTGCTGTTTGAAAATGGACACAAATTTAAGGGGGCAGAAGCTGCCGAAATGGGACGTCGCTTCCCCTGGGAATCTTCTTCAGGAGACCCCAGACGTGCCCCCTCGGACTGCCCGAACTTCCCGGGGCTCTGTCTCTCTTCTCTAGAGGGAGGGTAACACCTCGCATCTGCCTCAAATCAAATCAGCTGGAAAGAGGAAATTTTTTTTCACTTGTGTCTCCCCATGGCAAAGGGGGAAGTGATGGTGCTTGTTTCTCTCTCATCACCCCACCCGCCACTGCGGTGGGACATTTCGGGTGCCCGCCGCAAGCGGCTCTGGGGCCGGCAGGACGCTGTCTGTGTCGTCCTTGGGGATGCTGCCGGCGACATGTCCTGTCCGGTCCTATCCCCACGCTGCCCGGCCACATCTGCCCTTTTCTCCCGTTCCGGCCGGCGGTTCTACGGGGGGACCTGACATCGCAACCGGGAATATGCTGGGGCTGATGGAAAGGAAGCGCCGGAAGGCTGCGGGGCTGCCGCACTCCCGGGTAGCTGCGCCGGCTCCCCGCTGCTCCTCAGCTCAGCTCTCTTTTCTTTGTGCCAGGCGCATGTTCCCCACCTTCCAAGTGAAGATATTCGGGATGGACCCCATGGCTGACTACATGCTCCTCATGGATTTCGTTCCCGTAGACGACAAGCGATACCGGCAAGTAACAGTAACACCAGCGGTGCAAGGCCCGGCGGTTCGCCGCCTCCCGGGGTTCGGGGACGCGCCCCTGGGCCCGACACGTGTCGGTGCGAGACGAGGAGGAGAGGTGGGATGTGGCTGCCCTGGGGACCGTTTCACACCGGGAGCAGCGCGGGGCGCGGACCCGCAGGGCTCCCCTGCCATGGCTTTCGCCCAGCGCCCGGGGCCAGCGCGGCGCGGGCAGCAGCGCAGGCTTCCGCGGGGCGGCAGGGCAAGAGCCACCTTGTTCTACCCAGAAAAGCCCTACCCGTCCCGCTGCTCTCCATCTGCACCGCGGCAAACGCCCGGTTCCCTGTAACAAAAATCGCCCCGGTGCTCCCCGAGTGTCGTAGCCGCTCGTTGGGGGCAGCCTCCCCGCGGGTGTCCCGGGGCTGCGCCGTGCCCTCCGGGGAGCTTCGGGGTGAAGAGAGCGGGTTTTGTGCTCTGGAAAGGCTCTCTCCGTCCGAGCCACAGACCCCTGCCCTTGTTTCCAGAGGCAGAGTGGGAAAGCCTTGGGAACCGGTGACTCGTAAGGCAGCGATGTGCTCCGGTTTGCAACTCCTTTAATTTAAAGACAGTGAAAGGCACATTATGTATTTAGCTTCAGATGAGGACGCCGAGCAGGCAGCCCTCGTAGGAATCGTAGGGTCCGATATATAAATATTTGGACAGATATCTAAATTCTCAGGGCGTCCTAGAAATGTTTGCTTGTCAAGGGAAGTGGGATATATAACATCCAATTGAGTATATCTTTAAAAAGTAATGTTTCTGCACGAGTCCAATGGTGTCTAATTCCCCCTGTGCAAACACTGGCTTTTAAAGTAAACACGTGTATAGAAGATTGGTTTCTCTGTTTTAAATGTTACTGTTGAATATGTACTTTGAAAGAATGAAACAAGGCTGCTAAACTCCGGACCTGCTATTAATCTACACATAAATTTCCACTCTTCAATTAAAGCCAGAACATTACTGTATAGAGGGCTCTCTTTCATTTTTGTTTTTTTTAAATTTTTTTATTAGAGGAAGAGGGAGCTTTTGTGGCTTCTCTCCCAAATCTGCACAGGTAGCTCTAAATTGCCCCTGTCCTGTAGATTTTTCTCCTGCCGGTTCCATTGGTGACCTGATAAAATGTTATTATTTTCCCCGCAACGAGTCTGGCTGTGGGGAACAGCTCGTTCCTCTCGTTTCCGTGGGAAGTGGGAGCGATAGAGGAGGTGGCATTTTCCCCTCGCCGTGCCGGACCCTGCGGGGACACGGGGTGCTGCGGCTGAGGGTGCCTTCCCCTCCCGGCAGGTACGCCTTCCACAGCTCCTCCTGGCTGGTGGCCGGCAAGGCCGACCCCGCCACCCCCGGGAGGGTGCACTACCACCCCGACTCCCCGGCCAAAGGGGCGCAGTGGATGAAGCAGATCGTTTCCTTCGATAAACTCAAACTGACCAACAATTTGCTGGATGACAACGGGCACGTAAGTGTTCGCGGGGGGAAGGTGTCAAACGCGGGGCTGCACCGGAGGGAGCTCCCCGCGCCGTGATTCCCGGGGTGCCTCCGCCGCCCCTGCCCCGCGGCTGCCCCCCGGGCAGGGGAGCCGGCAGGGCCGGGGGCTGCGCTCTCCTCTCTCCATGCTCCGCCTGGATCAGTTATTGTCTCCTTGCTCGTTTTATCATTCAGATCATTTTGAACTCCATGCACAGATACCAGCCGCGTTTTCACGTGGTTTACGTGGACCCCCGGAAAGACAGTGAGAAATACGCGGAGGAGAACTTCAAAACCTTCGTCTTTGAGGAGACGCGCTTCACGGCCGTGACCGCCTACCAGAACCACCGGGTGAGGCGGCGGCGGGGTTCGGGGCAACGAAAAAGGGGGGGTGGGGTCGCCCCGGAGGTGCCGCGGGTCGGAGGCCGGGCCGCGGGTGTCCGGGGGGGGCTCTCCCGCCTCCTCCTCCCCATCTGCTAAAGCCATCGGGGGCAGCGCAAGGAACCCGATAGCCGGGAGCCGCCCCGCGGTTCGCCGGGGAAGCGACTGAGCCCCAGCCCCACCGCCGGCTTCCCCCACCCGGGGGGACCTCATTACCTGTGTAAACCCGAGCCCAGGGCTAGTTGGGAAAGTACAGGCTTCCCGCTGCGAAATGTCACTCACAATTTGTTTAGATAAATCTGCGATTTTACTTCTCTAAGCGGGCGGCGGGCTGTTCCTCCCCAGAATACAATTATATACTAAAAAACGGAACAAAACGAAACCAAACAAGCCACCTCCCCGAATGTGATGCGGATTTCTGGGCAGCAGTTAATCCAATTGCTTCTTTAAATCGCATCAGTGTAATGTAAAGAGCAGGAATCCCGGCCGCGAGTGCAAATACTATTTCGTGGCGGGGGTTCTTGAGCGCGGCTGGAGCCGCCCCGCTCCGCGCTGATGCCGCAGCCCTCGCAGGGGCCGGTGGCGGGGCTGTCCCCGAGCCGCCGGCGGCCTTGCCCCCCTCCGCAGGGCTCCGAGCATATCAACTCGGGGTGTCCCCTCCCCGGGTATGCCGCCCCGGAGAGGCGGCGGGGCCGGAGCAAGGCTGTGCCTTTAAGGGGCTCCGGAGTCCCTCCCTGGCTGGCATTTGCCTGATGGCTCCGGACAGCTGCTCCTTCTCTCCTGCTTTCTATCAGTTTGACCTCTAAGGCTGGAACTGTCACTGAGGGGCTTAAAGTTTGTTTTTCAACCCATTCCGGAAACTCACAATCACATACTTTATCCGTGGATTTGCTTAAATATAGAAAATGTCCTGCCTTCTCCCCGGCGAATTAAATAAATACATAAGTATGATTTATCCAGTGATTTGTCTTAGCTGCTCCGGTGGTGACCCATATAATGTGGCATTTTCTTACAAGTGCATTTACACAGCATTTGCAGCGGACTGGGGCTGCCTCTCCCTTCGCCTTGAACTCGTATTAGATAGCGTGCCAGCCCGCATTGTCTAACAGAGGGAAAGCACATGGTGGTGCTCTGTGGCCCCAATGGCCACCTGGGCCCTCTCTGTTACACCAGGCACAGCCAACTCCCAAAGCCTGCCCGGTGACACGCTCGCTGTCCGAGCGGGGAGCCCCATGTATGCCACTTTGAGACCTTTCCCTGCTTCTCCTCACAGATCACGCAGCTGAAGATCGCCAGCAACCCTTTTGCCAAGGGATTCAGAGACTGTGATCCTGAGGACTGGTAAGGCCGTGTCTTTATTGATTACAACTACACCCCGCTCACCCCCAGTTTCACACGCACCTGCCCAGTGTACATTTGCACAAGGCTTGCCTGGAGTTCAGGGAAGACTGTGTTGGGTGCCGCTTGCCAGCTCCAGCTCACACCAGCAATCCTCCAAGTCCTCATTCTGTTGGACCATTGGCTCCGTAACACTTGTCCCCTTCCTCTTCCAGGCCCAGGAATCACAGGCCAGGGGCCCTTCCTCTCATGAGTGCTTTTGCAAGATCCCGCAATCCAGTCTCTTCCCCAGCCCACCAGAACGGGACAGAGAAAGGTGAGAGCCCCAGTGGCAGGGGCAGCCTGTTGCCCTGGACCCCAGCGCGAGCGTGTTTTGGGCCAGCCTTGCATGTCACGCTGGTGCACAGCTCTGTTGCTGATGAGCTTTGCGCTACCACCTCTTTCTTTTAAACAAAAATAGCCACTTTTGTAGCCTGATTAATTTGGGGCTCTAAAATGCTCACTGATGGTGTGCATAAGTAATTTTGCTGCTTTAAAAACACCGTCCTTTTCCTTTAGTGTCCCATTTTGGACTTTTCAGCAGCAAGTTCAGGTTTTTGGGCAGGGATGCAGCGAGGCCGCTGGCTGCCCTGGGCACTGCCCTCCCGACACGGCTCGGCAGCGCCGTCGGGGCCCGCCCGCCCCCCGTGGGGAGCTGCAGCCGGGCCCAGCGGCTCCTCTGCCATTACGCAGAGACAACCCAGGGCCTTTCTTCCTGCGCGCTCCGGGCCTGCGAAATAAAGGGAAGTCTGTATGTGCTTCGCCTTGCACAACGGCAGCGGCCCGGGGCGTGTGCCAGCTTGCCGGTACGGCTCCGTTTGTCAGCCAGCCCCGGGCCCCACCGCGCACCCCGTTGCCGCGCCTTTGCCGTCGCGGCCCCGCGCCCGGCCGCCCCCCGTGACGCTCTGTGCCCCCGCAGATGTCGCCGAAGGCCGTCGGGAGCCGGAGCGGGAAGCAGCGGGGGGGCCGCCACTGCCGGCTGAGGCCGCGCACCAGCAGCTCCTCTCTCGGGTGCTCAGCCCCGCGCTGCCGGGCGGCGGCGGCGGCCTCCTGCCCTTGGGCGGCGGCCGGCCCAGCCCGCCCCACCACGAACTGCGCCTGGAGCCCGCCGCCTCGGAGCCGCTCCACCATCACCCCNCATCACCACCACCACCATCACCACGTGAACGCGGCGGCCGCCAACATGTACTCGCCGGCCGGGCCGCCCGCCAACTACGACTACGGGCCCCGGTAACGGCCCCACCGAGACGCTGCGGCGCGAGGACCGCCTTCCCCCCCCTTCCCGCCTTTCCTTCTCTTCCCGCCTTACGAGTGAGCTGATAGGCCAGCCTGACTGATCGACAGCCGGAGTGCCCAATCGCAGGAAGCCGGGAGCTCCCCTCACGCTCCCCACCCGCCGTGAGGGCGGTGGCGATGTGGTGGCCATGGCGGTGTGACCCGCAGCTGCACTTTGATAAATGAAGCCATATGTCGTTATCTCCCTTCTCCCTACTCCCGCGCCTCCGCCCGTGCGGGTCTGCACGAACGCGCCGGGCACCGAGGGCCGTTGGGCCTCTGGGAAGCGGCGTGAAGACAGTGAAGCGGCCGCCATGAGGTGATTTGCCCCCTTCTCGCTCGCCCACCAGGTCTCCTGATGGAGATCTGGTGATTTCGCGGCCGTTTCTTTCACTGGCACGGGTGTGTTTCCCGGCCCAGCAGGACGGGAAACGTTAGCATCGAGCAGGGGTGTCAGTGAGCTCCCATGGGCCTGGGGACAGAGTGTAATTCTGCACATGTCGATGTAAGTCTTTCTTACCTCGGGGATGCTTGGCCTCATTCACAGTTGGCTCAGGTAGTTCTTCGAGGAGACTGTCAAAGGAAGGAGAGTTTAGCTTAAGGGAATACTTTGGATTTTCACTGTCAGAACTCATTGTCCCTTTCTCCCCCCGTCTCTCCCCCAGTCCTGACCTGCCCCTCGGTTTTGGGGTTCATTGGGCAGGTTAATCACAACAGCATTTTCTGGGGCTGATGAGGAGCCCACGGCCAAGAGCACAGCCATATAGAGCGTCTTGTTTTTACAACAAGGGATGTTAAGGTTTAAAGACCAGTCTGGCAGCGGGGGATGTCTGCAGAGTTTAGGCTGTGTATTCTCAGCAATAGTTTGTAAACTGGCTGCTGCCCAGCAGCCTCACGGCACTGCCTTCCAAAACCCTTCCCCAAGCTCTTGGTCTCTCCTGTTGAGAGGTGCCTTTAAGAGGACTTTCAGGGTTTTTCCCAGAAGGCCTCACCCTTTATATTTGGCTGACCCAAACTGCAGTAGCCCTAAAGCACCTATTCTGCACCTACCTGCTTGCTGCAGCTTCCCTCTTAGAGCTGGTAAGTACTTTTTTCATTTTCCCTTTAACATCTTTCTTCAAGCCATCTTTCGGTATTGTTCAAAAGATGGACCCATTCATCACAGTTTCTGCAGCGATGTGTTTTGAGTAGTTGCCTTGTGATTTTTGTCAGATGCTCACCTAATGGCAGTCCCTTTGTGTTCAGAGAAGGTATTGAACAGCTCCTCAGCTGCGCTTGTATACAGTATTATGAACAGTTTCCTGATTCTTCCATGTGACTCTATGAAAAGAAGGGGGTTATTATTATTTGTTTTTACAGACCTCTATTCATCCATGTTTGTGCATTTTCACTACAAACCTTATAAAACATAATCTTTCCCTTGCACAGGTGGCAGTGTTAATTGCAATGTTTATTCTGTCTCTGGCCGTGGGCTTTGGGCTTCCAAAACTTTTTGGAAGGGTTTAAGAAGGGATGCAGGCTAACATGAATATTTTATGTATTATTTTTTCTGTTATAAAAAATATATCTGGATCCATGAAAAAGACTTGTGCAAGAAATATGTATTTTATTTGACATTTGCAGTGAATTGTGAGATTCTTAGTGTCTGACTAGACCATAATGTTCTCAGAAAGGTTGATGTAAAATAGCCTTGTGCTTACTATTAGTCTGTGGGACATGGCTCTTGGATGTGCTCTGTTGCTTTGCCGCTGTTATTTCAAAGTTTTCAGTATGATTTGTTATCTGTAAACTGGTTAGTGCCAAAGCTTTGGTCAAACGTTTAATGAAGTTGTTATATTTATTATTTCTTTCAAAGTTTATACAAACTTTTTTTTTTTTCCCCTTGCTAGTTGCAGTGTAGGAAAAAAGTGAAGATAACCAAAGAATCGTATCTGGAAAACAGTGTAGATACATGTAGATAATTGTAGATATATGTAGATAATCTTATTTCATTTAAATTGAAAAGACATTGAACATTGACATTTATAAATGCTTTTCCTCTTCTTTCTTTCTTTTATTTCTTGTTTGATTACGTTGTGTATTTGTCCATTTGTCTGTTCTGAAGTCTAAATATCACCTACAAAACAAGGTCACTTAAATAAGGAGGGAATACTGAGCTGTAGCTCTTCAGTCTGAACAAACAGTGAATCTCCACAGGCAAACTCTCCTTCCCCTCTCTCTCCCTGGCTGCTGGAGCTGCCCATGGCTGTAGCCATCTTTCCTTGTGCAGCAGTTTGCAGGGTGGGGGTCCCAGGCTGAAATGGCTACTGTACGCTTCCGTTTGTGAGCACCCCTTTCCTTTGCACATACACAGAGTGCTTCCAGAGGCCTCGCTGCCTCTCAGTGCAGAGCAGCCACACACACTGTCAAACGTACCCAAGGGCACAAGAGCTGAGAGGACTGCGTGACCCAAGACACCAAGACTAAACTGTGCTCTTACAGAAAGTGGCTCGAGGTCCTTGCCTTGAATTGGAATGTAGGAATTTTAATTTATCTCCATTAGAAGAAGAGAAAATCACAGAACTTAAGCCTATGGCTGTCAGCCCTCAGGATCACTAGTCTGTCCTCTCTGCTAGAGAAGAAACCCTCTTCTGTAGAAGAACCACTGTAGATGTCCTGTGTTTGAATGGGAAGGAGACACCATGCAGCTGTATCAAGACTACAGTTTTAATCATGGAAATGGTATTACTAACCTTGAACCTTGATTTTAGGCCATCAACACACAAAGTGCTTATATATGTTGGCATTAAGCATATTAGTACACATTTCGTGTGATGTTTTAGTCCTTAAATGAAGGTTCCTTGGGGCTTTGACTAGTGTTTCCTTCTTGTATCACTGTCTAACTCACCAGATGGGAGTGTTCCAGATACCAAAGCAAGCAGGGTTATTTTGCTACCACACAAAAAAAAATCCACTTCAAACAAACAAAAACTCCTATAACAGTGCACATTGGGTAGCAGAAGCCTTCTGAGAGTCACAGATGATCTGTAACACTTTAATTTTATGTTACCTGTCAGCCAGTCAAGGTGTATCATGTACAGGCTCTGCCTTCTCTTATATGTATTGCCGTTTCACTTGAAAAATGACTTTGTATGATTTGATTACGTGTATGTTTAAACTTCACTCAGTACATGCCGTCACCAAGGTCCATGGCACACACTCAGGAAGGAGGCTGCAGCCTTTCTAGACAATGCGTCCACTTACGGTGGCCTCGAGCCACACATTACACTGTGTATTTAAAAGCTGCTGGTGAAACAGGCCCAAGCACAGAGGTTACAAACACCCTTTGTCTCTTCCGAACAGGGCTACAGAATAAATTAGCCACGTGGCTCCATTTCCCAGAGGTACTGCCTGAATTTACTGGTTGCTCTGAACGTCTGAAACCTCAGTGGATAAGTACAGGGTTGGGCACCCGGAAGCGAAACACGGGAGGTCTTTGCTTGATCACTTACCCCAGCACTGGGCACAGCTTAGGGCTTCGGGAACTGTTTTTTGGTGATGGTGGTTTTATTTTGTCCCTGCTAATGGATCTGACTATATTCAGTGTGGGATAGGAGCGTGGGGATGAGACTTCTGTGTGCTTGCAGTGTTTATGCAAACCATTTATACACTTTATGGATGTGCTTTTCAATGTTTCCTCCTGTTCAGGGAGACCCTAGAACTGCTTTAGGGGGACCTATGAAGGTGATCCCCAGCAGATGCCTCTCAGCATCCTGAGGTGTTGGCATGTCTTCAGTCAGTCCGGAGCATGCGTGTGCATGGCCAGTGCCAGGGGAGCAAGCGCTGTGGTTTCATTCATGCTGTGGTCTGTGGTTGCAGTGTGGGGGAGTGACCGCTGCGATGGCTTCAGTAACCATACAAAGGCATTTTGCAGCCACCGTGCCACTGGGGGACAGCGTGGGTCTCCCATGACCTTCCCAGTGCTTCCCTACCAGGAGCCGCGGCTGGTGGGGCTGCAGGGCTCAGGGCCACCTCTGCCACACACACCAGGCTTGTGACGCCTGGATGCCCGGCCGAGGGGCAGCTGCACTTTGATCTGGTCTGAAAGGCAGGGTCGCTGGTGCATCCCAGTAGCCCTTGGGAACACGTCAGGCACCCACAGGTGGTGTTTGGGGTGGAAGGTGAGTCTTGTTGCCCCGAGGAGAGCTGGAAGGGCTGACGCAGGTGCTCGCGAAGCGAATTTTATCAGCTGTGCCCAAGGAGCTGAGGCGGTTGCTGTGAGCCCGCTGAGTGCGGGGCGGGAACGCGTGTGCGCACAAACGGGCTCTGGTCCTTGTTCCTGCTCTTGCTCGGTTTCCTGATGGGCTAAAAGCAGACACGGTTTTGCTGGCAGAGCGGTGAGAGGGCGGGTGCGATGCTCTGACCCGCCGTTTATGTTACCGGCCGGTGTAGCCAGGAGGTGCTGAGTTGCCCCGGGGTCGGGCTTTGGGGGGTACCGGGGGTACCGCGGGGTCCGGCGGTGCGGCCGAGGCGCAGCCGGCCGTGGCTGAAGAGCAGGCTCCCTCCAGAGGGAAGAGCCGGGCATCGCACGGGAAAGAAACCCTTGGAGAACTTTTGCCCAAAGTTACAAAATACGTGATCTGAGATAAAAAGATAGATTTGTTTTGTAAAGCAAAAATTTGATCTTTGAAGTACGCAGGTATAAATAAGGAAGGGCAGTAATCTGTGAGTTAGAATTGGAAGATAATTAGCCAGCAATAATTCAGCTGTTGCTGTAAGTGGGTGTTGTGAAAAGTGCAGTCTGCGGGGGTAGAGACCAGTGTGTGTGTGTGTAACTTTTTCTAAACATACACATTTTTTTGTCTTCATTTAACTATTCTAACTCAATTGATCAGTAAGATATTTAATTTACATCTGTGTTTGACACAACTAGATCAAAGTGACCATACTCAAAGATTTCTGTTACTGGCCATTATCACGAGCACAGCATGTGCTTATAAAATGTGCTCTTTAATAAAGTGAGACACCCCTTGTCTGTGGGAATCTAGTTCCTGTATCAAGGTTTGCTAATCTCCAAGAATAGTATTTCATACCTTTTTTTTTTTTTTTTTCTGCCAGGTATGTTGCATGCATGATCAGTGCAACAAGCAAAAGCTGGTTTTGAAGATATACATTAATTTTGAAAATTATGTTCATGTCCCATATACACTATAGATGTGCATGTACGAGTCTGCTTTCCAAAGGCCTACCTCTCTTCAGGAACTCTAATGTAAAGTACTGTATGTATTGCATATGCCAGAAAAATGCACTCATTCCCCCCCATTAATAGAAATGACCTATTATAAATTTACCAAAGATACCATAGGTTTATAAATTGGCCACATATGTCTGTGTAATATATTTATTATATCACATTTCATAGCATTTCTGTTTTATGAAATTCAGCCTTGAATATGTCACATATGTTTTGCATATATGTGCAATAGTCGGCCAAGTGTATCTGAGTAAAGTATGATAAATGTGTTCTTTCCATATGGGAAATTAAATGTTTTTCCAGATTTTTTTAAAAAAGTCTATGAAGAACGGCCTATACAAAATAATTACAATAAATCACTTTAATTTAGGTTAAAATTATAAATTTGAACTAGTAACAAAGTGATTAAGAACAAAAGCCAGAAAAGTCCCATTTAGGACCTAATTCTATAAGGAGATGGAGCAGCAGAAAGGGAAATGCACGTGCACTTTCAAGACTCACTGCCACGTGGTGTGAAACCATGTGCTTGTATAGCAGCTTCCATCGTATGCTCCCACAGTGGGTAAGGATGGTCTCTCGTCACCTCCCCGAGAGGACAAGTGTGTCACACTGTTTGCCTCAGTCAGAAACCAAGTGTCCTGTTATGTCTGTGCTGGCCACAGAATGTTGTAGTTCCTGTGTGAGCAGCCCTCGGTGGCTGGAGAAGGAAAAGGTGCGTTTTCCTGCTCTCGCTGAATGTGTTTCTGGTAACTGCCCCCGGTGTTTCAGCTGGTGCCATCGCCACGTTCTGCACCTGCCTGGGATGGGGTCATTGCACAAGTGCCCAGCTACTCTGACTGAAGTCCTTGGGCTGGACCTGTAAATTGCAAAGGCAGTTAAAACTAGAATAAACAACATGTAAAACATGGAAGGAAAAAAAAGCATCTTTGTGTGAGGTGTTTGCACTATTAGTTTTTTCAGTCGTTGTAACTTGGCCGATGGACAAGGGCTCTACATTTGCGTTTGCTTTTTCACTCTGCTTTCCTAGTGCTCCTGTTGTCCCTTGTTCTGGGGGGCAGAGCAGGGGGCACCCTTCTCCCTCGGTGCTTGGGCTGCCTTTGGGCTGGGTGTGAGCTCCAGCAGCAGAGGGGCTGCAGGTGAAGCCTTCCCCTTCCAGTCATTGGAATAGGGTGGAGTGGGGGTGCAGGCACCCTCCTCCCAGTCTGGTTTTATTTGAGCACTGCTGTACACATTTATTTCAGCAAACATGAAGTGAGTCTTTCACTCTATTCCCTTTCCTGCTTGTTGTCAGCTGCTTCAAACCAGATGGGCTCAAGAGATAAAACTATAAAGACTCAATGTCTCTATTTAGCGTGATGCCAAGTCTGCATGCCATCAAAATGTCTGAGGCAAAAAAATCTGAAAAGACAATACTTACCATAAGTATTACGTTAAAAGCTGCCTCGATGCTTTTCTGTGAGCATAGGCAAGGAATCACTGAGATTTCATATCAGCTTTTTTTTTTTTTTAATTACCACAAAGACAAATGCCATGTCCACATTCTGTGCCATGTTTAAAGTTATCATGTAGGCCCAATATGCACCAACTTTCCTCCTACCTGTGTCAGAACATGTTTATAACAAGCAGTGCTGTGGGTGCCTGGAAAAGGTATCTTTGCATGTGTGAGATGCCAGAGCTGTGGAGCAGAATAAGGGCTCGGTATTTTAACAACTTCTCTGGATTCTGTGGGCTGGACTTAATCAGGATCCCTGGTAATGCAGCTGGTAGGAAAGAGAGATCATAGCTGAGAAAGTGCTAAAGGATTTCTTTAGTATTTTGCTGCCCTAATTTACATACACTGTGAATAAAAACTAGGAGGAAATGGAATCCAGCTGTAATCTAAATCTGATGTAACAGCTATTTTGTTTTAGGTTTATTTTTTTAATTATAACTTCAAATTGTAATAGGCAACTGTTAGAATTATTTCTTTCACTGCCATCTCACTCTTCTCAAAGACTACTGCTCTGGGATGGTTCTCCTGTGGTTCATGTAGCTGCTTCAAGACCTCAGTCGCTCCTGCTGCTATCTCCAGTGGCACTGTAGCGTTTGGCATTATGACTGCTCATAGCAGAGAAATAAATACATGCTCTTCTGGGTGAGCACTGGCTTATTTAGATGTGTAGGCTGCAGTTTACAGGATTTCTAGTGTCCCAAAACCTTTAAAAAGAATGGTGTGGAGGTAACAGCAAATACTTCTAAAACTGGTGTACAAGTTTAAAAAGCCAGACCAGTCACCATCCAGCTGCTCCAGGTGCTCTTCTCCCTGACATCCTTGTCCTTTTCCCATAAGGAATCTGGAGCTTGCTGGAGGTGGTTTGCTTCAAGACCCTTCGTGCTTTCCAGCATCTTTGTATCCTCTAACTTACAGGGGCAAGTGCTCCTTTGTTTCCATTCTCCCCCTTTCCCCCTCCTCTTCTAATACCCTGAAAATGAAATTCCTCTGAGATAAGTCAGAAGAAATCAGTACACAGTGATGGTGATAGAGCACACAGATGTATTCTGCACCATTGGTCAAATGAGCAAAACAGTCACAACTGAGATTGCGTTGCTACAGCCCCAACTATGTGGTATAATAATACATTGTAGAGTCAAAGGCTTTTGTGGTGGTTTGTATTGAAGGGGAATAAACCACTAATAGCTAAAAGAAAATTTACCTACTCAGATGTTAGTGTTAAATGTATTTGGGGGTGCTACTGCTCTGGAAGAAAATTCTTAATAGGCTGAGTAAAAGCAGCTGATGAAAGCAGTGCAAATGCTTAGGGCAGCAAACAGACCTCTTATTTTGTGGTGTTTGAGAAGGGGTGGTGGTAAATAAAACCACACCCAAGAATGTGGTAGGGTCAGAGGACAAAGAATTTGGTATCCAGAACATGGCTACTTGTTCCATCCTTACTTGGACGTTGTTGGCGAGTTTCACGCCTGGCATGCTTCAACTCTAGTCTATTTTAAAAGTCACTTTTCTGTCTGCTGTTCTGATAGTGCAGACACAAGGGGGTTTTGCATTTAATTTCATACTGCGATATCCTTAAATAAATTGCCAAAAAGCTAGTAGGATCTGAGTTTTGGGTAGTTTTCTTCACACACACACCCCCCAAAAAAAAAACAAACCCAAAGACACCTTCTTCCTTAGTCATTGCCATGGCTTTCTCAGTAGCACACTGGTCACGCTTAAACTTCAAACTTTGCCTCTCAGCATTGCTGTAACATTGTCTAGTATTAATCCAGGCAGTCATGTGCCATGTTTTATGTCATGATCCATACTTTCACACCACAGACACACAGCCAGAAAAGGAAACACATTGATTTAGCGCTCGGTAATCCTTGTTTAATCCCCAGTCCTTTGGTTTACATCACTAACATGGCTCCTGCAGTAGTCACTTCTATCTTTGTTCTTGGCAGACTGAATTAAAGGAAAGATTTATTAATTTGTAAGTTGGCTTTGTAGATGCATCTTAAATGTGCTAAACCCCAAAGCAGTCCAGAAGCCAGTATTGACTTAACTATAAAAATCTGCTCTTTAAAATTGAAATCTTTGCAACAATCCAAGTCAAGCTGCAGAATAATTTATTTGCTTACTAATGCAATTGCGTTGTAGAGGGCTAAATTTAACAACTGCCTCATTGCAGGCCCTCAGCCTACTTCCTTTCCCACTCATTACTGCAAATACAATTAATCTCCTCTTCCCTTGCTCATCTACACCTGCAATGCTTTATGGCTCATACACACACACCCCCCTGGGGTTGGAACTAATGCATTCATTTGCAAAAAATGTTAGAGGGTCAGAGATCACCATTCATTCCAGTGGTGATAAATATTCCATGTAATTGCTCCACAAATGCTAGTGTTTGGGATTTATTTCTATCGGTTTACGAATGCTGGTTCCTTTCTTCCCTCTCACAGTGCCAAAGACAATGATTCTTGGGAGGAAGCCTTTTGTAATAATTTAGCTGTCATCGCCTTCACTCCTGACTCCTTTAGGCCAGGTACAGGCTAGTCCTGCTCCTTTCTGGCAGCTGAGATTCCAGGGCCAACTCCAGCAGCTTAAGGTGGTTCCTCGCTCACAGCCTCCCTGCTGTTGGACTGATAACCATCCTTGTGTTACAGTTGGAGAAAGCTTGACATTTGTTTCCAGAAAAATGACTTCTTCATTTCCTAGATGTGATCAGGCACCGGTCCTTGACAGTCTCTAGCAATAAAGACTGCCTCTCCTGTTGGAAATCACTCTACTTCAGGAAAGTCCAGATCAGTTCCTCAAGCAAATAAACTTTTAGGACAGTATAGTTCATATTCAAATTGTGGCATTTAGGCTCAACTCAACTAATGCAGTCTGGTTGCTCATTTCAAGAAAACTATAATGTGGAACAAAATAATCCCTCTATTGAGTGTTTAAATAAAATGAGTAGTGATGTGTTAGTTAATTGTTGTAATGTGAAAAGTACCACATGGATAGTGCTTTGGTCTGTTCTTGCAAGTAGATCTGCAATGTGTCCTTCCTCTTGACGCTGATGAAACTCTTTACCTCTGTGTCTGGCTGCTGGTAAGAGTACAGATGCGGTTCATGCCCTCATTTTCAGTTTGTGTTTGGATGACTGAGGTTATTTTTACATCTACCTAGTCAGACAAACATCAATATTTAACACCCGGCAAAGCGTGGAAAGTTGGATGTGAAGGCACACAATCTTTAGCATATCTTCCAAAAGACCTGTTAGTAAATCTAAACATCCCTTGAGAATCGCCCTGACACTGACAGTAAATGGCATTTTGCAGAGGAAGGAATATACTCAAGAGTTGTAACTTTCAGGCTCTGATCTAATATCACTCTTATTAAGACACAGGGAATGAATCCATTCTTCTTAGTGGGGGCTGCCACTGTGCCAATACAACAGTAGTTGCATCAGAAGTTATTTCCTGCAGTGGCTGTATGATGCCCAGGCCATCATGAAGGTTGGCTTTTGTTGTGGGACCTGAGGACTCACACCCAGGAGGGAAGCACTGCGTGGGGGGAGCTGAGTGCCAGCCCATCAGCCAGCCCTGCAGGGGCAGGAGATGCCCTTGGAGCCTCTGATGGCCCTGGGGTATGAGGTGCTCATGGCTGGTGTCCACAACAAGGGCTCTGCTGAGCATGGGGTGGCCCCGGAACACTGCAGAGGTTTGGCACCTTAGTCCTGCTCCAGTCTGGAAACTGGCTTCTTACCCCTTACAATGCACTCTGGTGGCAGGGCTGCCTTTTCCTGTCCAAAGGAGAAGGAGAGTGCGATTACTTCTCTACCGGGACCAGGCTCGGCCCTTCTCATTTCCTGCCGTAACCACTTGCCCAAGATGGGTGAGCCCTGGGTTTCCTTTCCTTCTCTGTGGGAGAGGCATTGACCCTGCAGCTGAGTTCTGTGGAAATTGCCCAACAGTGTAGGCTGCTCTTTGCTGCCATGGAGAAGAGGAATTGTACCTCCTGGCCAGTCCCGTGCCCCACAGCCACTGCAGAGTGGCTCTGGAGTCCATCAGGAAAAAGGGGAGAAAAGGACTTTTAACAGTGAGGATGCACAGCTGAGAGAGGAAACCAAATGTGGGTTCACAGCGCAGGGACTGACTGTGTGTCTTGTGGGTTGGTTTTTGTTGTTTGGTTGGGTTTGGGTTTCATTTTGGTTTGTTGGTTTTGGGGTTATTTTTGAGTGACAAGCTGTGGAAACTGAAATTTTGCTGCTAAGCTTTTCAGATAGTCCAAAAGTATATTGGTCTCCAGCACTGAGCAGTCCCATGCCTGTTGTACCAGGAGTCCCAAGATAGTGTTCCTGGCCTTGACCCAGTAGCTGCACCTCTAACCCTGTACCTCAGGGGTGGGGGGGAAAGTGCTGATTTTTGACACAGGACTCTCTGACTTCATGTGTGGTGCAGTACGAGACAGGACAGTCAGAAGGAAATCTCTGCAGACTCCCTCTGGTAGGTCCCTGGACCACACATGACAATGTTTTCCCTATTTATTTGTTTTTTAAGAAAGGGAGAAAAGAAAAAAGAAACCTTTGCTTTTTTATCAGCAGTGGGCTGGTAGAGAAGGACCCGTCTCATTCGGTACGGCCGCTGTAGGGTGTCAGCAGCTCCTCTGCGTGGGAAGGGGGTGGTGGGTGGAGGTGGAGCACTTACCATCTCCACAGCTCTGGCTGGGGCAATGAACACCGGTACCACCCCCCCCTGTCACTCAGGATCACTCCAAATGAGGCTTTAAACTGCGGTGCGACACCCACCCCCCTGCAGCTGCTGAACAGTAGAGAAACAAAGATGGGCGTTATTTAAAGTGTCATCACACTCCAGAACGTGCAAGGCCACGTTTTATTGAGCAGAGCCTGGCACCAGCAGGCTCTCTGTGTTGTAATGGCAACAATAACTGGGCTTGGTGCTTAAGACTTTTAGTCCGACCGTATTCTCTGCCTGTAAAGCACAGCTGGGTACCAGATATAGACCTTCCTTTGCTTGTGTGTTTTCCCTGAAATAATATCTAAAGCTTTTTGATGTTGTTGTTCACAACAATTCTGGTAACTTTTTCTTTGATGTCAGCTCTGTACAGAGGCAAAACCAAGTATTTCCCATAAAGTACCAACAGTGCACAGAGCACTTCAGTTTGTAAAGCTGAGTCCTAGTTTCTTGGCTACCTCCTGTTTAACAAACTGGCCCTTGCTAATTGCTTCAGTGGGCCAGCTGTACCTGCAGATTTGAGCCTGGGTACAACAGGAGGATGTCTGTGAGCAGACTGTTCAGTGTCTAATGTGCTTTAAAAGAATGCCAAATGATTCGAACAACAAAACCCACCTTCATGACTGCATTTCAGCTTCCACGACTGCAGAGCTGACAAGTTAATGGAGCCATTTGCCCGGTGCGGATAAGGATTTAGCCATGCAATTCCCCTAAATGTTAATGGGAGTTGTGAGGCTGAATCCCAGACTTGCCAGGCTGAAACTCACCCCGAACTCTCCAAGGAGAAGGGCGCTAATTGGATTGCTGAGTTCAAATCCTCCAGCTAGTCAGTCTATGGAAAGGATTTAGCACTGGCTCTGGAAAGGGCTTTACACAGCTTTGCAGTGCAGGGCAGGGGAAGATTTTTTTCCCCTTTCTTTCTTGTGATTAATTGTGAGGCTTGAGGTGACAGGAGACATAATGAAATTCATAAATGCCAAAGGCCGTCCCTAGTCACATTCCTGGCTGTTGGTTTAAGTTAGAAGCTGACAGCGGTGTGAACAAATCAAGGTTGGTCTGATAGCCTTTCAGCTATGGGGAAGAAAAAGTAACTGCCAGTGAGAAACCACTGGAGGTGGTTTAATGGGTATAAATTTTCAAGAAAGAGTGATATTTTACACTGATTCAGCTTCTTGGATACATAAATGACTCACAAACAGATGTATTCTGCCCCCACCGCAGTCTGAGGGATTCCAGTCCTGTTTCACCAAAGAAGATAACGGCACAAGTTAAGTGACCTGGCAAAGAAAACCTGTTGCAAAACCTGTTGCAGAGCTCATGTCTTCCTTTGTGACAGCTTGTGCTCTGCTTGTTATGAATTATAAAAATCCATTTCCCTCTCTGGAAAACAAAACTTGCAGCTTGAACAAGCAGCTTAAGAACTAACCTAGAACTCTCGCTTCATCCTGGAAATACGTTCTGTTACTTCCCCACATCCAGGTTTGAATTGCAGTGTAAAGAATCGCTTCCCCAGTCCTCTCCTAGTCCATGACAGGGCAGAACGCCTCACGGCTGAGTATATATTGACCAGATACTGATGCGCTGATCTTTGGAGCCAGCTGCCAGCAGCCTCTGGGCAGGGTGTTTGTGATCCGAGAAGGCCAGGCAGTGGACAGTGGCAGTGTGGTAGTCCAGCACTGCCAAGGGCTTCAGCTTTTTCCAGCCAAAGATCCTGATGCGATGATCCCACCCTGCTGTTGCTAAAATCTTCTTGTCTGGCCGGATGGTGACATCAGATATGCCAGCATTGACAAGTTCGTGTGTTTTGTAAACCTGTGGGAGAAAGTTATAGGTGAGCCCTTATTTAAAGCAAAGAGAAGCCAAAGGAACATCTTGTGATTTGAGAAGGGACAGTGCCCACCCGTCCACACCAGTATTGCACGGGCAGCATGGAGCTTCTCACCACACAGTGGGTGGTGCCTCAAGTGAGAACAATTACAGACAAAGATGGAAAAGACCTTAACTTGAGCCTGTCTATCCTCCAGCACCGTTCTCTAAAAACAAAGGCATCCCTTGCGTGTTTCTGCATTTAAAGCTATTTGTTTTCTGTCACAAGTGAAGCTCTGGGTCAAGGTTTTGAGATCCAGACTACACAGCTTTGCTTTTTTTTTCCCAGCTACTGTTGTGTGAGCTGCACCTTTCAGAGCTACAGCCATGTATCTTCCCTGCTTCTGCAATACTCCCATGCTGAGATTCTGAGCTGATGTTTAAACTACCTGCTACTTACTTCTACTACTGTGGCCCCTCTCAAATACCCCAATAAGCTGTGGTAGCATTTACCACAGTCTTGAGAAAGGAATGCTTCCAGGAATTAGGTTACAGTGTCAGGAAATCTGTTATTTCTAGTACTTCTTCCCAAGAGACTTTTATTTACACCAAATTCCAAGAAGGGGATTATGACCAAGTTATTGATTTCAATCTTGGAAGCTTTTTGTTACTGTTTGGAGACTACTGGGGCACAAGTTTCTGAGGGACACAAATGGGAATGCATTTAACTCCCTTCAGGAGGTGCTGGGGCTGCACAGGACTTAGCCCTTGGGAAGAAAAGTTGTCACTTCACAGACATGCGTTTCCCCTGAAGTGCAGGGGAAAAGCCCTATAAAATACACTTTTGCTGGTCTCACCTCAGGTAACTTGTGTTCGTCAGCAGGTACCTCCGAACACATGCAGTGTGTGCACCAGAGTGTGTGTGTGTGTGAGTGTGTGCCTTTGTGGGGCTGCTCCTGTAAAACCTGTGCTTTTTGCTGGGACAGCTGGAGCCAGGCTCCCCAGTTAAGGCTAACACAGCGTGGCTTCAGTGGGGTTTTTGCTGGCGTGTGCCCACTGGCAAGGGAAGGATTTGTTACTTACATCACCAGCCTGGCAAACGCAAGATGGGCCTTACTCTGTAACCGAGATTATTAGCTAATGGCTATAGCCAGTCCCGGGTGTGGTGCTTCCCATCCTTACTGTCAACTGTGTGGGCAAGATCCATACAGTAAAATCAGGGTGACTGGGAGAAAGCACATGCCATCAGCAAGCCACAACTTGAAAATGAAGCCTGTAATGGTGATGCCTTTTGGCTACGGAACATGAGGGAACAGCGGGCGTTTGTGCACGATCTGCAAATACAAGAGGTGAGGGAGAGAACAAAGTAGAACAACTTGCTCAAGGTCTATGCAGCCGGGTGAAATCCTCCTGCCAGGATTTGTGCATCCAGTCACTTACGGGCAACTAGTGTAGTAGCTGCACACCAACACCATGGCCTGCCCAGAAAGCCAGCTCTTCATTAAGCAAACAAAGAGGTATAAACAGGTGAGCTGCTTTCAGCCTGTCATGGCCAAGGACATGACCAAGCAGATGCAGGAAGAAACTCTGATCTGCTGAGGCCAACAGACACCATCTCTCCTTAACACATGCTGTCTATGACTTCTTTCTTTTTTTTTCATCTCCCTCTGTTACACCCAAATGTCTTTAACCCCTATTTGTATTAGAAAAATAGCTGAGATAGTGGCAGCCTTAGCCTCAGCATTTGAGGGAAAAGCTTCAGCAACCCAGCCAACAAAACTTGTGCACATCCTTACACCATAGCTTACAGAATTATTTTTTCTTGTCATACATAAAGGAGCTTCTGTGCTTATCAGATTTCTCAGTTCTGCTTTGTTTATTCACCTGCAGAAGCTGTTTACCTCCTACAGTCTACCACAAACATCATCACATAATTACACTATCTCATCCAAATCAGGAGGCTCAGAACCAATCCACTCATTTGCTGACAGTGATGATTTCAGCAACTTTCTTGTAGAAGACAATGAACCAAACTTTCCCCATAGCAATAAACTGTGACGTTACCTTCATCATCTATTCATTGACACACTGGAACATTGCCACTTAAAACAGAGCGTCATTATTGCTCCAACAGCAGATAGCTATGCACCACGTTTACTTATTAAAACCTTTTAGAATAAAAATAATGTGCCACTGAGTGGCTTTCCACCGTCTACCATTACCTCAGGTACCTGGAATGTCAGGGAAAAAAAATAAAAATCCCCATCTGGTTTGTATTATTAATGCAATAGTGGAAAAAAACTTAATCTATGTCCTTGACAATCTGTGGTGCTCACATGAAAGATGCATTTCATGAGGGCATTCACACTAGGCATGAAGCACAGCACCATTACTTGTACTTTATAACACTTTGCATTTAAATTTCTTCTGAGAAAAGCTACTCTCTCTCGGTGTGATGTACTGAAGATGTAACTAATCCCACATCTCCTGGGAATGTGGTAAACAATACCTGGAATATTTCAGGTGAACAACTCTTTGTTTTTCCCGTGAGTCATACCTGTATCTTTGCGTTACGTTTAACTCCAAACTGAAACACGCTGTGGAGAACAGTATTTTCTTTGAATTTAGAAGAAAGCTGTGCTACAATTAATATGACAGACCAGCTTCCTCTCCAGGACCAGAGCATTGGAAGCTTTAAGAAGCCTGTCATGATGTCAGATTTCTGACACCTTGGCCTTAGAAACCTAGCCTCAATACTAAGTTTCTTACTGGGACTTATCTGTCACCTTCCTTCTGCATCCCTGAGCTAAGGATGTGTGCAGATGTGTGCCAATTGTGACAGAAGGGCTGGGGCAGGGGGAGAGCAGACATGACAGAACTCCCCAACTATGACAGTTGGGTACCAGACTTGTTTAAACTCTTCTTTATCACATTTGCTTAGTACATCTTTGCTGCTTATTCAGAGTTTTTCACTTCATATCCCATTGCTTATTAAAGTTCAGGTGTTTTTCTGGGAGAGCACTGTGTCCCCCAAACTTCATCTCAGTGGGCTGCAGTTACTCCACCTGCACCAGGGTCCCAGTGCCCTACCCCACTCCAGAACTGCAGCTTCTGTGGCGGTGCCTTAGATTATACACCCTCAGTGTCCCAGGTGACAAGTCACCATCGGATGTCCAAGTACATGCTTTTTTTTTCTTCCCATGATGCCATTCAGAAAACAGCATGAGCTTGCCAAGCTACCCAAAAAACCCCTACAAAAGCTGGAAGAGCAATTAATGTTCCTCCAGCAGTTGGTGTACTCAGCAGCTCTCCTCTCAAGGGTGGTGTGGGGGCACTCAGGGGCCAGTTCATGTCCTTTTTATTCTGTGTTCAGGGGACAACAGCCAGTTTGAAAAAGGTTAAAGCACTGGGCAATGGAGAGGCTACACACAGGCCATTTTCATTTTCATGAGCCTTATTTATGCACTTCATTTCCACACCTAGTTAAAACCTACTTAACCCCTTGGCACTGTTGGAACACTTGCTAAAGTTGTCTAGATTAAGCAATATTTATTGCCATTCACTAGCATGGCCTGAACTGGTGATTATGAGACCTCCTTCTAAACCAGTCATTCCAGGTGTGAGTCTCTCAGACACACACTGATCAAGCCAATTAACTTATTTTCCCTGTCTTCTGCTGGGGCTCTTAAGGTGCCAAAGGAGGTTGGTTGCCTAAAGCTTGAGTCCTCTTGGTGCTGGCTGGGCTCCTCCTACTCTTTGTGTTTGTGAAGTATTTCATGGAAGATTTCTGTCTTTCCCACAGTGGAAGGAAACCTTTATCCATTCAAGCAGAACCTTTGGAAAAGCAATCCTTTGTTTCTCATTTTTATAACTCATTTATAATGTTTAGGACATTCCGAGAGCTGAGTACTACTAACGTGATAAATGAAGATACAGAGGCAATGGCTTGAGTAATGCTGGGCCTGTGTGCCTGTTGCAACTTTGGTAAAACCAGAAACATGTGAGAGAGGGTTTTCTGCTGCTTTTTTTTTTAAATCCTCACCATCTTTTGTTAAGTCCAGTCACATAGCACAGACATTCTAACCAGTCTGTGATTAATTAGCTAGAGATCTGCAACAACTCCTCTTCATGACTAAATATTTTTTTTAGTCTATCAAACTGTTAGTGCAAAGTGGGATAAATGACACGAGAGGGCCAATGATCCTGACCTGGAGGTTCTGTTGCTCATTGAGGCTCCAGATGCTGAGCACCTTTTCAGATGAGCCCGAGATCCCCTTGGCCTTCTCCGAGTCAAAGTCAAGGCTCATCACTGGCTCCTGGTGGCAAACGAGTTGGCTCAATGCTTTTCCTGTTGATAAATTCCAAAGGACCACTGATCCATCTTCATAGCCAGCCAGAAGCAAAGGTTGGGAACCACAGTTGGGCTGGTCAGGAGAAAGGTACAGTTGTTTGAAAAGCAAATAGTCTGTTAGGAAAAATATCGTCCCCAGGTAGGTTTGAGTCCAAGCACTAATAAAATAAGTGACAATGCTGGCTGGTGGAGAACTGAAATGTTTAGAAGTCTGAATGTGAGATGTTGATCATCCATCCCCTTACCAAAAGCATTACTAGGTAGCTGCTGATGCACTTATCATTTTTATATCTACATATAAAATTCTATGTTGTAGAGCTATAACATGTATCTAACACATACTTTTTAAATATATATATATAAATATATACAAATAGAAAACTTCTATCTGAAAAATCCAGACTGTTGCCCTGTACAACACCTGAAAAGAGGCTGCCTGAAGTTTTCAGAAGCTTTACTTGATGGCCTGAACTTTGCTTGTGCTCCTTATAAAAAAACCCAAGAGACAAGCCTTGGAGCAGCTGAGTTGCTATCAGGCTGTCTGCACTTAGTGTCTGGAGACTTAGCAGTGTCTCACACTGCCAAGGGGACTGGGATTGGGGTTACACATGGGGATTGGGGAGCATTTTCTCGAGTGCCCTGAGTGCTTAAAGGCAAACACCAAACCTCTGTTAGGAACCTCTGGGTGAGTCACCAAGGGGTTAACGGGCGCCCAAGTCCCACTGTAACCAATTGAAAGCTATTTTGATTAATGATGTCACAGGCCAAAGGGCATGGCACCCTGGGCAGACACCTAATTTATTTAAGCCTCTGAAATAACTCAAAGAAGGGAACATTACTGGATTACATGTCACACTTAAGGAAAATATTCATCATTGCTCCAGCCGAAAGACTAATGATCCATGAGCAGTAACTGGTTATGTGAGTGAAGATGCAAATCCCTAATGAAAAGCAACTAAAACCCATGCATCTCCTAATGCCAGGGATTGTGATCCCCTCATGCAGGGACATCCTACCCTCAGAAATGGACCCAGTAGCTCATTCAGCTCTTTGCAGACACCATCTGACCCTACAGGCTTTGTTTGCTTGGTATTCAGTTTGAAATAAAGGTAAAGGCCATTGGGAAAGGATTAATTATTGGCATCGCATCACATTGATGATGATGTTCCTCAAACTCACTGCCTGTCAATGTTGTGACACAGACCTGTGGTGGCCAGAGGCTCACTGCCTCTATTAATGGTTGAGACTATTCTCCCACTGGTTATTATTTGTTCTGGGGGGGTTAAACTAACAAGAGATGGGTGGTCTTGGTAATAAGGCTGCTGCGGGAAAGCTTCATGTTCTTTCTCAGATTTATTCAGCCTAAAGGAGTGTTTAAATGCCGAATGGAACTCCCTGATGGGAAGAAACTTGTCCCTTAAAAGAGGGAAACCAAGGGGAAATGCCCTCCATCACCCCTCTGCACGGGGCTGCCCGCTCCCAGTCTCCTTCCTGCAGCAGCCCCTTTTCTTTTGAGAAGGTGGGGAGCACGCGTTGGAGAGAACGGTGCTGGAGACTTGTGCTGCTCTTCTGCGAGCCCTGCAGAAGGTACCGCTGCCATCAGCCAGCAAAGACAGGGACAGGCAGGGCCTGCTCCTCCCCCTGACTCCAGAGGGGACGGGCACATCTCTGTAGGTGCTCAGAACCCTCGCTGAGATCAGCGTTAGAGAAATGTCTTTTGTGTGTGGATGTGCTGTGGGCACCTCAGCTCAGATTTGAAAACCAGTGGTTTGCAGGTGAGATCTAAGACTGGTCTGTTTTAAAAACAAAGTATTGTTTTCTATGAAATGAGGTTCTCCCACACTCTTCTTCCTGACATTCCCACTTCAGCTGAAGTGTAATATTTCAATGAGTACATCTACTTGAACAATAAAAGCCATTGACAGATCAGGGGAGCTCTCTGATGCCTGGACTCACCAAGCAGCGGTTCACAACGGCCTATTTATTTCAGTTCCCAATAACGGACACTTCTGGTGAAAAGTCTTCACCATTTGTGTTTTGGTTTCAGTGGAAAAATTAAATTATAAATCATTGTTCTTCCTAAGCAGAACATTTTGTTGTTGCATTTGGATAACTGTCAAGGAAGGAAGAGAAGGTGATCTGCTGTCAACTCAACAGGAATAATTGCTATAGTTTATATAAAGTAATAACTCTGCGTTTCCAGTTTCTACATGTATTATTCCTGTGGAATTATTTTGTTTGCACCATTACGCAACATGATGCCTTCCCCAAGGAGTGCAAAAAATTTAAGGGAAGACGATCCTTACTCTTGCAACTGCTACCCCACCCAATTAGTAATAGGATGGTGTGAAGCTGAAGGGACGAGGTATTTAAGAGTATCAACCTTCACACGGAAAAAAATCCACTGAATGTAGTAATACAGGTAAGGACAGACCTACTAAGATGAGAAAAATAAAGAGAAAATGAGAAAAAACCCAACAAAACCAAACAGCCAGCAGCATTTTTACTGCTTAGAAGACACTGAGGCTTAATCCACAAGCCTGACCTAAGCCTCAGTTTCCATCTGCTCGGTGGAGTGCTCCCAGCTGCTCACTCCTGCTGCTGCTGGGAAGGGGCGTTGTTGCCCGATACGTGGATGGTTTGTCATTGACATGCAGAAAAATACGACAGCACACAGCTGCAGCCCCCAGACTCTTGTTGGATGACACCCATGTGCACACTCCTGCCGCCCCCCCTGTGCCTCCCAGAATTCAACTTGTTAATTTACTGCGCCATAAGCAACGTGGAACAGCCTCTCGCTGGGTTCCCTCCCCTTCTCCTGCTTTTATAGTTCCTCAGCAAGACGCTTCCAGCCACACCACAGACCACTGCAGAGCATCCTTTTGGTTCACCACACGTCGTTATTTGCCCTTAAGAGTACCCTCCTCCTCTGTCCTTTCAGACCGAGTGGCACACATTGGTAAAGAGCAGATACAGCTGGGAGGGATTAGCTGTCCCAGCCTGCTGCGGTCTGGGAACTTGTGGTGCTTTCCCCCAGCCAGGGTTTGCATGGAATAACTCACCTCTCCCAGATCCCAGTCCTCTGCTTTATCCCCACTGGCAGCAAAATTAAAAACTACATAAAATTAAGACTCTGCACCTGCTCTGCTTCCTAGAGGAATAGCAATATTAATGCTTGTAGAAAATATGGCAAGACAGAGGACTTTTTATACAGGCAACGAAATTTTCAACGCTCAACATTTCCTCAGTTATCTTCATCTTATTAAAATATGTCCAGGAGACAGAAAGCCCCATTCATTTCATCGAGCACTGAACACTGATTGCATTTTTAGCAGAAACTTTCTGTTTAATAAAAGCCTAATCAGCCTATTTCATTTTCCTCCTTTTTTTTTTTTTTTTCTCTAGTTTTTAATTAGAGCACGGGACTTGAACTGTGGCCTCTTCTACTTTTGTCTGAAGCCAGCAACTGAATTCCTCTTGACTTCAGAGGGTCCAGGACCTTGAGTGAAGACACTAAGGCTTCCAATTAACAGACTGGTAATTTCTTCAGGTGCAAACAATAGAACAGCTCAGGTGGACCTGCAGGAGTGACATCCTTGAAATGGGCTGGGACGGTCCTGCAGAGCTGTGACTGTCCCTGGTCAGGGGGTTAAGCTTTGCCACCAATTCTTTGGAGACTTGTCACCAGCCACCTAAGCACCCTCCTCCCTCTGCTGCCACCTTCTTGTATGCAGTGCTGGTGGCAGCCCATAAACACTATTTGCCGAGCACTCTGCAAGTGTGGGCTTTTCTCATTAACCTTTTTTTGTCCAAAGTCAGTACAACCACCACTATTGTGTTCCCATTGTGTGTCTGGAGTAGAAATGTTCGTAGAGTGCTTCCTTGTCCCGAGGGCACTGAAGTGAATGTAACCTGCCATTAAAATCGCTGTTTTTAAGTAACCCAATCATTTCTCATCATTCCTAATGCAGCGAGAAACCATATCAAACAACTGGCTTTGGGAAGTCACTCATTTTCCTCTTGATTGATGCAAAAACTGTATCTATCCTAAGGATACAAAGCTTTCCCCAAGCACTTGCAAATCTTCCATTAAAGCTTGGAAAGCTCTGAAAGTTACATTAAGGATGTTCACAAATCTTTCCCCCCTTTAATAGTATAATTACTTGATTGGTTTGATAATAAATCAAAATCCAAGTGAAGAAAGATTCATGTGCTTCATATAAAATGAATCACAGGGAAAACATTTCACAATTAGCAGGCGCTCTTGCCTTACCTGCCACAACTTCAGGCACATGGGCATGCCCAGCTTGGCACCCGCCTCTGGCTTCAAGGTACAGACTGACGTCTTGGACGGCAGCTCCAAAACCTGAACCTGACATCAGGGAAACAAGAGTATTTGGTCAGGCTCCAGGTCAAAATTCTGCTGGTAAAAACACAAGTCCTTTAAGGTGATTAAGTGAAAACTGGCTGGAGGAAACTGAGGAATGTGTGTTAAAGTTGGAGCTGGGGGGGGGGACCTGCAGCTATCGAAAGAAACGCTTTGCTTTAGGAAAGACCAGACAGAACTGCTGGAATGAACACATCCTCTCCTCCCACTCTGCTGTCTAATCTCTATCAGACTTTGTTCTGTACAGCAGGTGATACTGTGCCTACAGCAGATAACACTGAGGCTGCCCCATTCCTTCCTCTCCACTGCCCCTTTTTCCATCTCTGGTGCCATTTTTTTTGCCATATTCATTCCTGGACACTCGCACCGTCTCCTCTGTTCTGTCACAGTAACTCAGAGCTTGTGTATCTACGGTGGATTATTTTATTTACCAGCTGACTGCACTAACCAGATGTACACCCCGCTGGTGTGCTACTGTGGGGGGAACACAGAGGTATTTCTAACACACTGAGGTCTGACCCAACGAAAGCAGAGTTGGACAATATTGTGTTAAACACCCGCTCTCTGGCTACGTCGCAGCTTCTGATTTTTCTTTTTTGTTTGTAGCCTGGGGCAAGTCCTTCCTCTGCCAAGGACACAGCTTGTTCCCACCTCAGGACAGGGGCAGTCTGCCTTTCTGGTTTGGCACTGGGAGGTTTTGGGTCCCCTGACCGACAGGGAAGTGCCTCACTCTGGGCTGATTCTCAAGCCTGGAACTAAGGAGAAGTAGAAGTTCTTACGTATCAAAAACTTGCTGCCTGGAACATGCCTCTTTCTCAAACACATACTTAATCACCAAGGTGATCTTTTATGGTCATTAAATAAACAATGGTCTGCATTATCTTGTAAAATTAAGGGACTTCAAACATTTGATAAATCCAGCATCAGAATTCCGATTTCAGAATGTGCACGAGCCCAGCAGTGCCGTGGGACAGCCCCCACCAGGCCGATTTCCCTGCGCATCCACGATGAGGTTTTACACCAATATGGCTCCTCCGGGAGCCATCCATCAGGGCCACGGCAGCTGCGATGGCTTTCCCATCCCATACCTTTAGTTCAAAGCTTGCCAGAACATCTTCCTATTCCTAGAGGCTGTCAGCGCGCCTGCCAAAAGCCAGCTGGGCTGCAGGGCTGCGAGTCGACAATGTGCTCAGCACGATGCACCCAACGCTTTCTGAAGCCATGAGCGATGCAGCAGGACACACTGCTCTCCAGGTCTGAGGAATGGAGACCCCAGCGAAGGTCTCCAGTACATCCAGCAAACCTATGAACAGACCAAAGCTCTGGGAATTCTGGTTCTCTGGAGCTACACTCCTAACAAAAGCTGCTTTTCTCTTGGCAGCTTTCTTGCTATCAGCGTTATTGCAGGGAAGGGGCTCTAAATACAGAGCTGACCCGCTCTCCTCTTGTGTCTTCTGCCACTGGCTCTGCAAAGGGCATTGCTCCTCCACGAGACTGAAACTGCAACTTCCAAGTAACAAGGATAAAACCCACTGTGATAAATGCACTTCTGCTGGTTAAAAGAAAACAGGCAAACAACAACAAAAACCTCCTTCGCTTTAACTTGATTAAAACTGGACAAACTGGTGCAAGGAAAAAGAGAGAAGCAGCGGGTTTTGCAGGAGGCAGGAGCTGCCTCTGCTGGGCTGGCAGCTCCAGAGACCGGCTGCATTAGAGGCAACTGAGCCTTAGAAATAAATACTATTCCATATATTTTGACAACTGTAACCTAAAACTTGAAGTTCTGTGTTTATATTGGTTTTGCTTAATAGGAGAAAGATTTGCCTTTGCCCCAGGTTAATAGTGTTCCTGGGTGGCTAAAACTGGCCACAAGGAAACACACCCTTTTTCTTTTTCACATTAATAAAGCTTTTAACATGTTTCTGGCAAATTGGCAAGAAAAGTGCATGTAACTCGTAATTGGTGATTTAAATGCAATCATGAACAAATAAATGCCTGTTCAGATCTCATTATTTATGGACTGAATCTGCTTTAAGACAAAATTACTCTTTTTTTGGGCACCAGCCAAGCATAAACACTTATTAAGTCTTAATTTTAATCATAAGCTGCAAATGTGCTGTCTCACACGGCGCTGCCTGTTTGGAAGCGCTATATATTGTGGGAGCTTATGGGAATTTATTGAAACCTGACACAGTTCTGATGGGAAGGTTCATCCCCGGAGTGGAACTCTTCCTCCTCAGGAGCCTGCAGACCATTGCCAGTTTGCAGGGCCCAAGCACACATGGGACGATGAAACCAAGATGAGTTTGAGACATTGGGGTAAATGTCTTCTCTTTAGATCAGATGATTATGTACTTCTTCATTACCAGCAAGTGTGTGTGTGTGTGTGAGTGTGTGTGTGTGTGCTTTGCCTGACACAAACTCTTCTCTGGCTGACACAAGTGCGAGCTTTGCTGGAGAGAGAGTTCCTTGTTTGATCCCAACAAGGTGTGGGACAGAGCGGGTCCGTGTACTGGTGCAGCACTGGTTGAGTCTCCAGACTTACTCAGTTGTGTAAAAGGCTGAACATTCTGGCCACGAGCCAACAAAGTACTTAAATATGTGCTTAACTTCTGCAAAATGAAAAGTTCACATTTTCTTGCAAGACAGGCACCATTCCCATGTAGTACTTCATATAACAAATATGCAGCTTCAGCCTCACAGTCCACATCCTATAGTCCAGAAAAGCCTGTGACCTTTAGTGCTCATGAACAATTTACAATTAGTTTGTCTTATTTATGCCACTTTTTTCTTTTTTTCATGTTCTTGGTATTCTCATGTCAAGTGTTTGAAATAACTTATTTTTGTGTGATGTCCTCAAAAAGCCCTTTCAAAGAAAACAAAACTATGAAGAGCAGAGGCCATCAAAGCTGTCAGGAACGGGCACTGGACATGGGCTCCCCCAGGAGGAACTGAAACGGACCCCACAATTATCTCACACTGAGCAAACCCCTGGCCACTAACAGCAATTCAACTATTTCCAGCCAAGGTACCACTTAAAGAATTAGCCTGGGGTGAAACACCACATACCATCTTACACATCACCTCGCCCCCCTCCGCTCTCAAACCACTTTCAGCTCCAGAGGCAGATGAGCACCTCCACCTGATGACAGCCTTCCTGGCCACCAGCTCCCCAGGGGGCTCTGGTTCCCCTCTAACAGCATTCAGCAGAGTTTTCAGAGAAAACCTGAGGAGTTTTCAGAACTCCTGCACATGAAAAGACCAGCAGCAGCTGCAAATACTTACATGTCAGACAAATCTTGGGGTGATACCCCTGTTATTAGAGTATGTGTTATAGAAGTCAGTCATCTTTCTGGCAGGTGAAGTTAGTGATTAGAACCCCCAAAGGTTCCTTGTGCTGCCCTCTCTTGTGCAGAGGATTTGAGGGCAAAGGTGTTTCCCCTTCGGAACCTTCTTGTTTCAAAACTGAACCCCCGTCTCCCAAGCAGCAGAAAAAGAGACACTTCCTACCTCCTGCAGGGCTTTGGCTGCCATGGCCATTAGCCAGCGGCCCTGTGCCACCTGTACCAGAGAGCATCTGCAGAATCCCACGTTCTCTGTGAAGATGGAGTCCGTCACTGCAGTCCGTCCCTCTGCTAAATCCCACAGGCAGATCCTCTGGTCACGGCCCTGACTGTTAGAGTAAAACGAGTTCTCCGTCAGCAGCGGCTCTGAGGAAACCTGGCTCAAGGTTGGGTCTTTAACGCGCAGTAAAGGCATGACCTTCATACAGCTCCTGCCGGGTGTTAATTGGGTCTCTCATGAAATGCACCATCGAGACCCTCACCCTTCTGCTGACGGCAGAACTGGCCAATAGGTCCAACAGCTACTGGGAGGAGGGAGGACCCGAGGGTCCGTCAGATGCGGTCACTCAGCAGCTTTTCCTCGGTCAAACACAGTTGTGCTATTTATACCTGCACGCATATCTATGCAGTCTCATGAGTATTTGAACATTTTCATAATAACATTCTCACTTTTTACCATTGATTAGCACTAATTTAAAGGAAACAAAAGTATCCAGAGAGTAACACATTTAGCACTCTCTCACCCAAGCAATGAAATAGAAATGTCAGGCGTGTTGACAGCTGAAAGACAAAGAGCAAGACAACAAAGACTGCATCAAAGATAAATGAAAAGCTCCAGTTATGCAGTGGTTGACTTCCCGCAGGCTCAGCGAGGGCACAGAAGACTGTTATGGCTGTGTGTGTGTGGGGACACAGCAGGAGAGGGACTGACAGTCTGGGAACAGCAGGAATTAAACAATGAAACACTGTGGTTAAAACATCCCAAAGCAGAGAAGCAGCGGCTGCACCAGCGATGTACCGGTGTGGCTCTCGTGGAGACTTCTCCACACACCTTGTCCCACAGCAAAGCCCATGCACTGGTCCCAGACCACAGAGACCAGGCAAGGGGCTCAGCATCAATTGCTGCACATTTACATGATCCCACTGGCTCTGGAACAAAGTTCCGTGGTGGAGAAGCTTCCGAGCCACATAAACCAGAAGCTTCGGCTGTGTCCTCATGCCGGGACAAGGAGTCATCAAGAATCCCTTATCCATTTTTTATTAGCAGTGCCACCCAATGGGAGTCTGAACCCTGAACAGAGGTAGCTGTAAACCCACAGACTGTTGGGACTTGTTCAACATCAATACAGAAACTCCCGTCTGCTCTTCAGCTGAGTGACAAACTGTCACAACATTTACAGCACCCGGCATAGAAACAATGTGGTACAGCAAGAAAGTGGTGTCATTCAGCTTTACAACAGAGACACAAAAAACTACAGGTAGCTGCTGTCTTAAAACTGCAGGGCTGTGTGAATGAACTGTTCATATACCCAGCAAAAACAGAGGTATGGAAAACTCTATAATTACACAAACAATGCTCATTCAGTAACATTTTATGGGGGAGAGTGTTGATAATTGTACTTGAGCAGATAACAAATATAAATGCTAATGAGTTCCACTGTATATTAGAAGAGATGTCTTCTCTAGATAAACATGTCAGAACACCTCCCAGTCATACAGACACTTTGGCATCTACTCAAGATCACCTGTCTAATCCAAAGAACACAAATCTTCCCGACCTTCCCTTGCTAAGCCAGAACAGAAGATATTTTGCAACAAAGCAAAGGTGAGCAGCTCAGCCTTCTTGCTCATTTGCAGCCTTCCCTCCTCCTGCTCTGATTCTTCCCTTCATTCCCTACCTTCTTCCCTCTCCCCTCTATTTATAAACTCTTTATAGCAATTTTGATCTTCCCCAGGAACCAGTTTTGAAGCATTTGTCAAATCCAAACTCCAGTGTGTTTTAATAAAGGCAGACTGGACCCGCGGTAATTATGATGTCATCACACACCTATCACAAAGGAATTAATTGTATCCTGTTTTCTACATTTTGTTCTACAGGTTTTTTGTATTTTTGTGCTTCTGTGCATTTCTGTAGAATTTCAGTGACTCCAGAAATAAGAGACTCCTTTCTCTTTCCTCCTGAATCCTATACACCACAGAAACAACAGTGATCTCCCCGGTTTTCACGTGCCCTGCTAACCTGAGGAGTCTGCCTTTGCCACCCATTGTCTCCACGCAGTAGACAGATTTCCTTCCATGGCCATCCAGGGCTGTGTCCACTCTGTGTGTCTTCAGGTTCCAGACATGGATAAACCCGTTCTCAGACCTGGGAGCAGGAACAGATGCTTTTAGTGTGACGGCTGCAGACAATCCAACCAGACAGGCTGATACTTTGCCTTTTTTTATCAAACCTGAAGCTGTTTGTGCAAAGACAACACACCCATCACTCACTGATCGTGCATGTGGGTGTTTTCTCCAGATACAATTTATCTAAATAATACACTTTGTTTTCAAAGGACCTGTGCATACTCTCCTGGTGTGATGCTGGTTTACTTACCCAGAGAAAAGGACGGGGACAGCAGGTTCTTGGCTGCCACAGCAGAAATGCAGCGTGTGGACGGCAGCGCCGGTTCCTCTGAGAACAAACTGCGGGTCTGGGGGGGGCAGAGCCATCCCAGCTATGACCTGGGGGGAGAAGGAGACACAGCTCTCACAGAGGGTAAGGCAGCCTGAAGTGAAGGTACAACTTTACATGTATTCTCATCAGGACAATTGCTCCTCCTGCCCACTTTGCTCTCTGAGTTACCGTTATTGGCTGTTAGTTCGATTACCTGGACAGTTCAAAGGATTTCCTCTTAACAACGACTGATCAAGCACCATCAGATCTGCTTTTTGCTGCATTCCTCAAGTGAGGTAGGTGCTGAGCTGCCCATGTGCATACACCTCTCCCACACTCGTAAATACAAAATCCTTCAGCTGTTCTCGCTGCAAAATGCAAGAGACCAGATTCCCATCCTTTCAGTGGGCAATTTGTCATTTCCCTGAGCCCCTTGGCAAGTCTTTCCCGTTCCTCCCCATAAAATACTATTTCTGTGCTTTCCACTCACAACCATTTACAGCCAAGCCTTGCAGTGACCAGAGCACTGGAGGAGAGTTTCAGATGAGGATAGCCTTATGACCATTTTCACACAAGAATCCCATTACTCCCAAGTGCTTGAATGTTTGGTTCCCAGCAGGGTGCCTTGAAGAGAACTGCAGGGTTTCACACTGACTTAGTGACTACTGTGTTAAACATGTTATTCCCAGGGGTTTGCATTCCCCAGAGGATCAATAGTGAAGGCGGATGCTTTCAGCTCTGTGTCACTGGTCCAAACGTGTCCAAGTCAGGGCAGAGCAGGAGGAGTATGTGGGGACATGTGCTGCCCTGTCTGACAAAACGTGGAAGGGGATCTGTGGTGAAGTCCCAGGGACAGTCTGTGGGATCAGACTGCCCACACTCTCGCCAATCTGCACCTTCACTGAGTGTTCCCACTCTGGGTGACACCCTACAGGCAGCTGTGCACAGCCACCAGAGAACGGGACTTTGTGTTCTGACCTGCAGCAAATGGCCCCCAGAGCTGCACTGGGGCAAGGGAACCAGCAGCTTCTTTCACTCTAAGTACAAGTTGTGATTCCTCAGAAAATGCCTTCTAACATGCATGACAAGAAATATTTTTCACCATGCTTTATCTGTGATGCTTGTAGCTGCACTCGTACCTCTGCTTCTCCCTTTCAGACCTGGCCCCACACAGAAAAGGACAGATGTTGCCACTGCAGATGTCACCTCTCATCACTTTCCCATGCAGGTATATATTACACTGGATTAAACAGAAAGTGTTCTCAGCTCAGTAAGGAACAATCAGCAGGTGTTCTTGGGTTCTCAGCGGAGGAGTCGCAGAGAATCAGACAGTACTAGATCTACAAGTTACATGGTAAATTGAAACAGCTCAACTTTTCATTGTCATCTCACCTCAGTATCAGCTTTTGAGTTGTGTTTAATGGACGCACTTGCTACTGCACCGCATCTGCAGGTCTGCCTTGAGTTGTTACAGATCACTGCTCACCATGGTATCCACTAAACACAATTATCTTTTAGGACTAGTGCTGAAACAGGATCCCTCAGCATAATGTGCAGCTCTCCCTCAATAGCACTGTGTAATTAGTATGAAAATAATGAGCTCAGAGGATAACCTCCGTGTTTTAGCGCCCTGACTCATCTGGTTTATGATGTTGTCGATGATCTGGGCTCATGACAGGCTGGAGTGCATTTTCAGATGATTGCAGGATGTACAGGTTCGTCCCCATGGCGAGATCCAGCTCCCAGGTGTCCGTCTGTATCATGCTTCACCTGCTATAAACCTGTTAGACTAAGGGTTTGTCATCAAAGGCCACCTCTCTGGGATGCTACAGCTGTAGCTGTTGTCCTCAGCACAACACTCTGCGGAACCAAGAAATCAAACAGTAGCCAGGGCGGCTCGTCGGGAGAGCGGGGTCCTGGGTTACTGCAGTGTGGAAGGAGACAAAGCAGAAGGGAATGAGCCCAGAGGGTAGCTGGCATTTCGAGGCAGGGCTTTAATAGCATTTTTGTAATTACTGACACACAAGTTTTTGCTGACAGACAGCAAGTGTGTGCGCGGCTGTGGGAAGGGTTTTACCTGGCATGAAACAGATGCTACTAATGCATGTCTTTACAAGGACAGTAGTTCAGAAAAATCCTCCGACTGCCTATAGGAAAAAGCCCAACAACTGAAAACATACGTTCAAGCTGTAAGCAAATGAAGTAACATTTTGCTCCTTGGAGCTTTGCTTGCTTTTTTGCCAATCAGCTATGTGAATGTGAAAATTGGGCTTAATATTAAACCTATGTCATCATTTATTGGCCTCTTGAGATGACTCTTTACTCCTTCGCCCCAGGACTCAGCAGACAAGTGGCAGTGTGACATTACTCAGCAGACAAGTGGCAGTGTGACATTACTCAGCAGACATTCTTCTTCCAGCGAGTGCTGAACTACAGAATTGCATCCGTGCTGCCTTCTTCATCCAGGAGCTTGGACAAGTCACTGAAGACCAAGATTTAATTAAAAGTTCTTAGGTAACCTAAATCAACAGAAAGTCCCACGAGGTCACAAGTAGATGGCAATTTGGTTTATCAGTGCCTTAAACACTCCAGGAGAGCACCTGGCACTACTTGACTCAGTGGGATAATGAAGGACTCTGTGGTACACTGACACCAGCAGATGGTGGTTATACCATGCTGAGCAGCTACAAACGTGCTGAACACGGTGCCTGCACAGTGCTTACAGCCCCTGGGTACATTTTTCAGAAGGACCAAAATGATGTAGAAGCCTCATTGTCAAATGAATTTTCAATCCTAAATCTCCAGGACTTTTTTAAAGTTTCACCCCAGGTGTCTGAAAATGAGTTCTCTAATTAGCACAACATTTATTTTCTTCTTAACTCCATCTAGCCTGAGGGAGACCAATCTGTTCTTGTTAACTGGGGATATCTGCAGCAAATGTAATTAAATGAATTTGCGTAGTATTTAGGCTGGTCTGAGAGCAAACCGGCTGAAGGGCTTGAACAAGCAAAGTGCAACCTACAACAGAAAGTTCATTTAAAAGCATCTTAGGGCGAGACCATACGCTTGTTGCTGAGATACCCTCATGCTATGACTCCTGCCTCTTATGAAAGGACATTACAAGACATGAATTATGTTCCTTATGGCAATACTGTTTGCAAGGGGGTATCACCAGCAAGAGATGCAACACTGTCATAATCATCATCATCATCATCATCATCATCATTACACTCTTGTTTTTTAAAAGACGTTCCACTTTGCATTTTGTCCAGTTGGTGACAGCCCCCTCCGTCAGGGGCTGAGCTCTGCTCCCTTCCCATCCAGCCAACTAAAAGCATATTCACAAGGTGCTCAGCGAACCTTGGGCTCCTGCAGAGATGGTATTTGCTACAGGAGGAGGAGAGGAAACCCAGCTGTTCAAATTAGTGTTTCAATTAGCAACCAGCTCTGTGCGCCACACACCAGGTACTGGAAAGGGTTGTGTCTAAAAAAACGCTTCTACTAAATGGCAGAACAACTGAATTTCTTTCAAAGTTACATTATTTTAAAGAACACTTCACTATTAACATTCCTCACAAAACTTACTGTGTTTAGGTTGCAATTAGAATAATCTCCAAGCCATTTGACTGTCTATGCAGTGGTATTGCATATCATCACTTCAGCATTTGATATAAAAAGTTCAGCTTTTATTTAATGAGAGTCATTTAAAATATGTAAATGTCAAAAGGATTACCTTAGAAAAATCTCTCAGAGAATTAAAAACATTAGCAGATTCCCACAGGAAAAATTCCAGCAGAATTCAGCAACTCTCCTGTTCCCACTCCTGTCACTTGTATTTCTATCACACGTTGAAGCAAAAACAAATTGCTATTAAAATATCATCCAAACACCCTCCTCCCCTACAAACCCCACAGTTCAGTTTGAGATACCAACGGCTTAAGCAAAGACAGGAAAAAATCCTCGTCCATTTTTTTCTTTAGTCCTATTTCAAGTAGTGAAAACTCGGTGGTAAAAGAGCTTTTTCAGGTATAGGAGAAATAAATCTCTCTCGGCACGTCTGGCAAACTGATTTGGGACTGAAACCAGCAGGTGTGCAGACATAATTACTACTGCAGCGTACTCAACACATCCAGGTGTGCTCACAAACAGATACATGAAATCCCTGTTATTTTTTGAAAATTTCTGGTCTACCAGGTGCCACCCTCCCGAAGGAAAAATCAGAGCAAAGAACGAGTTGAGAAAGATGTGAATAAATTGTTCTTCCCCCTTTCCAGGCTGTTTCACTGTCATTCATACAAAAGCCCTTTCTGAGCCTGTGCTTCCGTGCCCACCTGCGCTGGCCCCGTGGCACAGCCGGGCAGCGCAGCTCCAGGGCACGAGTGTTTTCCGAGGGGGTCACCGCCTGTAACTGCAGAGGAGGTCGGTGGAAACAAGGCTCCCTCCAATCCATAGTGCAACACAAACCATTATTTCATTCCGTTACAGGTACTGTCTCCAGGGCTAGAACACAGCAGGCAGCCCTTGGAGCATGAGCTTTCCAAACCCAGTATCCCGTGTATCCAGCCTCTATCCCCCTGCAGACAACGGGGTTTCACAGTGGGGAAACCACAGACTGTTCCCTGCCCGAGGAACCCCCGGCCCTTCCTCGTGCCGGGGCGCGAGTTACCGGAGCAGCGACAGAGCACCCCATTCCCCTCAGGGAATTGTGCTGAACACAGTGGGACTCAGAAACATCTCGGACATCCCTGGTGGATGCCAAACACTGCCTGGTTCTCCAGCACTTCCAGGAAGCAGAGAAGGAGAGGTTAGGGCTACAAGAACCCATTTCATGAGTAGCATTTCCACCCACAATTAAAAGAGAGCTCAGACAAATCCGCACAAGTCGAATGAGTTAAAGTTCACCTCATCTGACTGCAAAAGTGAGTTTTTATAGGTTATTGGCTACAAAAGGTCTGAAAGCAGGTATATGGTTTGGTAAACCAATAATTCTTCAGACGTGTCACAACAAATGTTTAAGCCCAGCTTTACATTTTGCACATGCAAATCAAAAAAACCCACCAGGGAACTCAGTGAAACAGGGAAGTCAGGAATGGAAAGGGATGTTGTGAGACAGTCCTCTGAAGAAATCTCTGCACCTGAGAGAAGTAACTGACTGTACAAAGAAACACCCTTTTGTGTCCCGTAACAAGGTAACGCAGACGAACACTTAGGGAAGAATGAAACAGCCCTGTAGGTTAAAAGCCCACGTGTGAAGGCAGGCAGCCCACTTTTTGCACCCTTACCCCACTCCATAGGGCTGTTGGGTGCAAAGCCAGAAAGGAGCAGAAGCTGGTACAGCCCCGGGCTGAGCACATCGAGGGACACTGGGTGCCATGTGAGGAGCTGCAAAGGCAGAGCCCGGGACTATAGGAACAGTCACTCATCAGGCAACTAATCCTGCTGCTTCTAAACTGAGATAGAAACTCTATTATACTTCTAGGATTTCTTTAAAGCTAATTTAAAAAGAATTTATTTGAAGTGGAAATTAGAAATAAGTAGAAATCTTTAAATCATGAAACTGTTTTCTAGCAGAAATTAGAATTAGTAGAAATTTCTGGTCTAACCAGTAAAATGTACTAATAAAGCACCCTTAATTTTCAGGAGCAAGGAAAACCAAACGTATTCTTTTAAATTGATTATTTTTCATATTACTACCTACCTGTGACTACCAAAGTAGAGATGAAGCACAGTGGTGTTTATTTGTAGTTCATATGCGATTTCAAAACCTAAACCAAATAATTAAAACACCCCCCCCCAAGGGTGGACTGGGAGCATTGGTGAGTGTGCTTGTGTGTGCCCCAGGAAATGCACAAGCATCCATCTAGACACTGCAGATGGATCTGCAGATAGAATCCTCTTGCCTGTGAAACTGAGAGTTAGAGACACCTTAATGGCAAGGAGAAGGCAGCGATTTCTGTGAAGGGGCTGCACCATCCTTTATTCTGTGGTATCACAAACCTGTTGCCACGCAGCCAACATCACCCTGACAAGAGCCCTTCTGTTATGGGGTGGGGACACCAAATGCTGCAAGAGCTTTCATGGGAAATAGTCACCCCTTCATTTCCAGCACCCAACAAGGACTGCTCAGGAAACCACTTCACCCGAGAACCCCCATTGCCCACGGGCTTGAAGGGACGTTAGGAGTTCATCCTCTCTCAGGAGCTTCCCAGAACTACCTGCTCTTCTGACATTTAGGCAACGAACGATGGAGGTTTCCACATTTTAATTGTAGTAGTCAATGGACAGATAGCAAACAAAATTGCTTATCAGCAACTGGTGAGAGGCCAAGAAAGCTGATGGGAGCAGAAGAGAAAATGACTAATAACCATCATGCAAGGCAACACATTCCTAATGATCTCCACCGGGATAATGGCTGCTCACAGTGTTAACACCTTCTTTTTGTCTCTGAACATCCTCTGACTGAATGGGGCTAAACCACAATGTATTACAATTGTAAGTAATGAAGATTGCAAGAAAAATACATCTAAATGTCAGTATGTAACCTCCAGGAACAGTCAAACCCAGGTTGTGTCTTGAGAGTCACTTGCAAATACTTCCATCTGCAATTTTTACAGAAAGTCACTGTGCAAGAACTATTTTCTGTCTGAAAACATAGATTCAGCATGGGAACAAAACTGAGAACGACTGTAATGATCTGAAAGACACTGAGTTAGCATATGGATCTCATTGCCACTTACACATTTTGGTCACCGAAACAAAAAGCTATTAATCAATATGTAAAAGCCATAAATTAACATAAACATTAATCATTCTAATACTCCCACTGCGTCAGACTGATAATTTTTTTTCAGTCTTTCACTCTGACATATTCGCCTTCAGCTATCAGCTGGCTGACCTCTTCTAACACACTTAAACGTTTTGGGCGCTGCAAATCTTACTGAAGTAAACATTTTGGAGACAGCCAAATATCATGGCTACGTTTGTGCACAAAACCATCGGGTCTGAAAACAAGAGAGCCCCTGCCTCACACGTACTGCACCCGCTTTTAGCAGGGGAGCCTGAAATACAGCCAGAAGGATGAAATCCTAGTGTTTCATAAGCAGGTCCAGTTTGCAGATGATGGAAAAGACACCCCTCTGTTTTACTTCCTGAACCCATTCATTGTGTGGTCAAGTGCGATGCTACAGCTACACCCAGCCCTGTCTGGAGAAAGCGAACAGGCAGAAAAGCCACACACACAGCAGGTCAGTGCTGCAACACACTCCACAAAACAAATGCAACCACAAAAAAGACAAAAAACGCCTAATGGCTTTGAAAACTCAACGAATGTGCAAATGCAGAATGTAAGTGAAAAGGTATTTATAGTATTGTCTCTCTATACCATACCATCAGACCTAACAGGCATTTCAGTTTGTACCCTTGATAAATCACTGTAATCGAGCAGAAAATTGATAAGCCAAGCCATGAAAAGCTTGTGCGGAGCAGCGCCTGGGTCAGCCGCGCACAGCGAGCTGGCAGCCACGGGCTCAGCCTCCTTAATTAGGGGTGCTGCTTCGTACAGCAGCAGCCACAAATCTTCTGGTTCCAAGAGCTAATAATGTCCTCAGATAGCATGGGCTTAATTAAACGTCCTCCAGACATTTCAGCAGACATTTCCTGCAATAATCTTGTTTAGTAACAAACTATTAAAAAGAATTGACAGAGCAGAAATACATCAAGTTGTTACAGCAACTGCAGTTATTTGGGCCAGAATTATATGTCTGCAATTAAGGGTTCTGTAACTCTGAGCAATTAAAATATCACTTTATTTGAAAACTAATTAATTCTAAACACATATTTTTCCCATGACAAACTTTTATGATTATTTAATTTATTCCATTCTAATTACACTTTAATTAATCTACTCTTGTATAATAGTATACTGTTATTCTGGCATTTGACCAATGAAGACAATAAATTGATTGCAGTTCCCTTGCGCAAGAGCAGAAACTGTCAGGACAGTTTCAACACCACGTTTATTTATTTGTCTGTTCTATTACTTTTCTCTTCCTCCCACGGGGCATAGGAACATGAAACGGTACAAATTGGATAACATTTTGCCTTCTATACTTTCTTCTTCAAAGTGTGAAATAGAGCTTAAGAGTTTTTGGTATTAAGGAAATGTATACCTAACATGATATTACATAATAAAAATAAATGTAACCTACAGGAGATTGACTTGTACTTCTAAACTACATCACACAGGAACTTATCAATTGATTCCTGACGTGCAGGACCACGTCCAGAGCTGCTGGAAACAGAGCTGTTCCCATTGACACTGAGCTCTGCTCAGGATCGGGCCCAAGACAGGCAACGATAAGGGAGACAGAGACCAAAACCCATTTTCCTACTTCCCCCAAAATGACATTCATTTCAGCACCTCAGTAAGTTTTACAGGACAGTGCATTTTAATTTTGCATTTTGCTTAGGTTCAACTAAAGCAAAAGTATATAAATTCTTTTCTTACTTTATAAATATTATATTTGGATTAAACTCCGACAAAAGAAAAATGTAAAAAGATTTTATTACACGTGGAATTAGATGTGTTGCATTTGATTTGGCGTTGGCCGTGCTTGAAGTAAAAACGACTGTGGGTCACAGCCAGAAGCCCTCACGTTTCTCTGACTGTGAACACCCCTCAGTTCATGGTTCCAGCCCGATGGGTGGGAGGAGGTTCTGAGCAGTGACTCTCACGCAGACACACTGAAGCAATCTCCTTTCCATGCACTTCTAAAACTCTGCTCGTGTTCCTGGCTCTTTGCTTTCTTCTGCTTATGAAATCACCCCCTATCACATACACCGCACCGAGGTGAGACACCTCGCAGAGGGAGGCAATTAAATTAAAATGCACTGCAAGTTAAGCTCTGACAGTGCTTTCCAAAATAGTTCCTTTTACTTTAATCACACAGTTTACATTTCATCAAGTGAAAAAGACAAGTACGAAATCCGTTCACAAAATACATACTCACTAAAAGAGGAAGAAAAGATTCGGCACTGAATCGCAGAGGCTGAGCTCCTTCCCAGCATTGACACAGGGGAAAATATTTCTATCAGAGCATCGTTCCTGCTTCCTACCCCTGTATTTAGGTTCTCAGCATTTGTTTCCTAACTGTTAAAAATATACTTTGAAGTTGCAAACAGCAAATGACATAAATTGACGTAAACACAGAAGGAATATTAAATAAACAAAGGTAAGTCCTGTTTGTGTCCAGCTCACATTTCAAATTCCAAATTTTGGATCTGAGTAAGACGTTTCTAAACCAGTACAAAAATACTTAGAGACATCAATAATTACCCCAAGGTAGCACCACTGAAGTAACACTGACTTTAAAGAGAACTGGTAGATGATGCTGGTGAGACTGCTCAGTGAGGAAGGGTTTGCAGGGTTCATTCATTACAGCGGTGTGTCATTAAGCATTTTCTCTTTAGAAGGGCTCTGCTCCCGTGTAAACTACAGCACAGCTCCCGACCAGCATTAGCATGGGTCATTCTTTATAGGTGGAGAAACCAAGGCAGGGACAGTAAGTGACCTTCCAGGGTGACAGAGTCACTGGAGCTGGGGTTAGGACTCCCCTCTCCAACTCCTTTCCCACACCACACAGTGCTTCAAGCACCACCACGATGCAGGCAGTACTTTAATCTGCATCAGTTCATTAAATCCTGACTCAGGTGAACTCTCTGGACCAGAAGCAGCTGCGTTTCAATAAAGACCAAACCTTTTGGTACATGCATTTTACCTTCTCCAAGAACCCCTTTGGGATTTTAAAAAAGGGAAGACTCAGTGTTACGTATATCACTTTTAAATATATGAGCCAAAATTATAGATCACAAAGTATTTTTATGCTATGAAATATGCCCCAAATTCAGAGTTAATTACTAACAGTGATTTGTCTATTTGGATTCTCAACCAATACAGCATAAGCATTTGGATAAGCCAAGTTATTGGAGAGTCAATTAGTCCAGGAAATCTAATAAGATCACTGTAATTCCAGTGCAAACAGGAATAATGTTTACAAGGCAAATATTACCTGAATATCAAATAAAACAAATAATGCTTATTTTAACAGTTTAGGCTAAGCTCACACTTTAGATACAAACCCACAATTGTTCTTTCATGCCCATTTGATCACATAAGTTTATATCCATTTTGCAGAAGCATGTAGGATGTGTTAGGTGTGATTACTCGGTACACAGGTAAATTGTTAAGACACGAGGGATATTAATAAAAAGCTGTTCCCACTTGTACCAGTGAGTGAATACTGGTGATGCATAATTCCCAGTTTCTAGTACAGACTGTTTCCCATGTCTGCACGCTCTGATCAGGTACTTTCTCTATGTTCTAACGAGCAGCATTAACTATTGTTTAGCAAATGGAGAGAAATAAAACCAAAGCTCCAGACAGTTGCAGAGTTTACACACGTAAGTTCAAGCTTCACTCCTCTCATCCACCATAAACTACTCCTGACCAAAAACGTAGTGAAAAATGCAAAACTGTCTCACTGCCACAGTTTGAAAGTTTGAACAATTCTGCAGTACCTGAACTTGAACTCCCAGGCTTTGACTGTGCTGAACAGCCCCCTGTTGTACTGCCTTTTGTGCTGGCAGGAACTGAAGTGTCAATCTTTCATCAGATAATCAGATTATGTCATGTTCTGACCATATTCATTAGGAAAACTTTTACCAACCCTATTATCTCAAATCTGAAAATCTAGATCAAAGTATAACCGATTTTACAGCACAATAAAACTGTTATAAATATTTAAACACTAATTAAAAGGCCTCTTGTTAAAAGTAAATAAATAATTGAAAGCCACCTCTTCATATAAATGCTGTTCAATGCAATCTTATTTATCTCATGCTTCTTAGAAAAACAGGCCCTATATATGGTAGAGGGTGGGAAGAAATGCGCTTAAAAGCAGTCATTTGAGAAGCTGGAGGGCTGCTAGACTTTTAAATCATTTGCCTGAAGTAAGTGCCACTGAGGCTCACACCAGTGACAGAGCATTAACCCCCGAATGCCTTTGCTGCTCCATTCACATTGGACAATGCTGGCTACATGCTCCCTGCGGATGTGCTGGATGGACACTGCATCCAAAAGGAGAGCAGAAATGCTTTCTAAGGAAATCCTACAGCAACAAGTATTGTCTCAGTACATGTAATTATTTTGTAATTTTATTTCTTGTGATTTTGTCTCCATAAAATGTAAAAACTTTAAATTAAGTTGGGCACACACAATTTTACTTTTGGAGCAGCTGACAAACACTGACAGTACTAAATATTTACCCTTGTCTCCATCTCAGGGGGACAGCAAGCGTGGCATAAGAGGGAATCAAAGAATTCATATTAATATAATTAAGAGCAAGGATCTGAGTTTAGACTAATCCATGAGCAGGAGCAGTGACAACAAATAAGGACAGGACAGTCATCAATATTGATTTCATGTATTTTTCAGTACTACAATCAGATTCTCCATCTGTAACTCAAACTTTAGAAGTATGATAATTTACGGAAAGGAGATTAATTTAGCCATTTTGAGTCAAAGACGTATTTCATAGCTTCATCCCAAATCCTGTATATTGTTAGGATCCTTTTCCCCTTTGAAGACTTAGTGAATGATTGAAGCTTCTACTTTCTGAGAAACAGATAACACAAGACTAGTAATCTGACTCTAAGCCACTGGATAAAGGCAGTTTGTTTCCTCTTAGCCCATCTGTCAACACCTCTTCAGTAATTAGTCCTAATTATTACAAAGGGCTAGCCTCCCATTCGCATTATTAAATCAGAAATAGTATCATAGCCAGGTATCTTTCAACGCCTACCAGACTGGCGACCTTCGATTTCATTGAATCTTCTATCAGTATCCGCCTTTGGAAGAGGCTGGGCAGTAATTTTAGCATCAGCTTCAAAGATGCAGATCCCCGAGTGGAATTCCAGGGATGCATTCATACACCCCCCCCATCATGTGGCAGGAGAGCAAGCAACACAATTGACCTTTGCATTGTTCTCTAAACTCCCGTGATACAAACCACACATCTCTGTTTTACCCGCGAGGACTGGGGGTTTGCCTGCGTGCTCAGGAGTGCTCCTTTGAACCAAACGCTGATAGGAAAAATGGTGAAACTGTCTATAAAGACGAGGGTCAAGTCTTTGTTAAGAGAACAATACATCTGAAACTTTTCCTCTGATCAAGATAAATTTGCAAGAAGGAAACAGTACCTAAAAATATGCATAAATGTATTAAAGTGTGAAGCAGATTTAAAAGGTTTGTTTATTTTTGCCCTACAGCTGAAGTACTTCCCCAGAAAACTGGAAAACAAAAAGGATGATGACATTGGAGCTCAATTAGCTGAGGCTTTAATCAGACAGTTTTAAGCTCTTCATCTGTGTTAACATTTATTTAACTGAAACATGCGAAAACAGAGATACTCTTAAGAACCAAACATTCCATTTCTTTTGATTAAAAGCCAAACATGTTTCCCAACAGCACATCCGGGACCACTAGTGAGGATCTGTTTACCCTGGATTTCTCACCACCACCAGAGCACAACCAGTACCCTCAGACACACTGAACTGGCCTTTGCTGCACCACTTGCGGCTTCTCTAAGAGTCCCTACTAAAAACTTGTGCCCAGAGCAGAGGAGCTACACAAAGATTCAAAAGTCTCCATATGAACATGTCCTCTAATTAAAACAGAGACTGTTTCTGTCGATATGATGAACGTTTCAAAGAATATCACCTAAAGTGATTTAGTGACTTTTTTTCTCTTTGTAGGTCTCCTCTAAATGCTGCAGATTTAGCATATAACAATAATACATTATTGTTATATTAACAATATATAGCAATATTGTTGCTATATGTAACAAGCAATACCTAAATAAATAATAATAACAAGCAATACCTAAATAGATGTTAAACAGATATAAAAGAGCTAGCTACTGTGTCAGAAGCACAGCCTAATGCCTTGTTGACCCAGAGATGCGGAGCTGGGCAGGCTCAGAACAGGGCACATGAGGAGGAGGAAGGGAGGGCTGTCACTGCAGCTCTGGTGTCCCTGAAGCCCAGCGCCTGGAACAGGGACCGTGTCCCATGTGCTGGGCCCCTGACTTGTGGATGTGGTCGGCCCAAAGTCCCTCTTCTGTCTCATTCTCTCAGCCTGGCCTACTTGGAACCAGCACAAAGGCACCTCAGTAGCACACAGTCCTGGAGCATGAAGAAACTGCTCCGCTCCAGCTTCCTGCATACCTGCCCCGCATACCTTCTGCCAGAGTACGCATGGCACCACACGGCTTCCCTGCACCTGGGGAGCTTTTCACTTCACAGATAACTAAAACTCGCTGCCAAGAAAAATAAACACACAAACTTAAAATTCATTTCCCAAGTTGTACGTTTTCCAAAGACATGCCATGTTAGTAACATGCACAGTAACAGGCAGGCATTTGACTATCAATGGATCAGACTTTAAAATACATTAATATTTCAAGTATCAACAATGCAGTACTGACACACTTGCTACCAATTTTTTCTTGATCATCCTACGAGAATTCAGTGAACTAACAACAAGAACCTTCCAAAGGAAAACATCACATGGTTCTGGTGCTGCAGGATCAGCCGACCAGTGCATGTAGCCTGTACCCCGTCTCCAGCAGTGCCCTGCTTATAGAGGTGCTGTTTAGGGAAAAGACAGAAGCCTGAGCACTTTTGCAGTGCCTTCCCCCCCAGCTCCTCCTTGCACCACTGCTGCGTGAATGATGTTACAGGGCACATAACTTCACTGTCCATCTGCAGGCCTGCTGTCTTGGAAATTGTCTGATCCCTTTTGAACCTGTCGATACCATCACCTTCACTACCTCCTCTGCCAAAAAAAATCACCAGCTGAAATTTCAGAAAATGAAGGAGCGTTTTCTTGTATTTGTTTTAAACCTGATCTCCTGCCAGCTTCACTGAGTGCACTCTAGTGCTTGCATTGCAGGATTTGGAGGGCAACAGCTTCATGCTCAGCTTTTTAATCAATTCCATGATTTTGCAAGTCTCAGTGATAAGTACCTGTCTTTAAACCAAAGAGTACCAGCCTGTTCCATACAGCAGTTGTTCCATTTCCCCCCGATCATTTCAGTTGCCAGTTTCTGCACATCTCTAACTTCACTAAATCTATACAGAAAAGCAGAGAGTGAACATCATACTTCAGGTATGAGCCCAACAAGGATTTCCTTGGTAGCAAAACAACATCCTTGACAAGACAAATCTTCACTGACCTCAAAAATCACATGTCACTTTCAAGAGAGAAGGTACTTCTTTCTGCAACAGACACAAATTCCAGCCAAAACACCTGGCAAAGGAAGTGATCTTTGCTCTCAGTAGTGCAGGACTCTGCTGCAGGACAAGCCAGCAGGGAAAAGGCCAAGTAGAAGTGTACTGTCCAAGGATCTACATCCGAAAGAAATAGCATAATGTTTTAATAGGACTTCCTGAAACACCTAGACTTCCTGGAATTACTAGTTCAAACCCCAGAGGAACTGATAATGTTCTCTGTCCATCCGAGCCTAATAGACTGCTTCCCACACCACTGTGTGTCTTTTGAGGAAGAACTTTAAAGGTCCTGTCTGCTTGACAACAGTTCTTGAGAGCTTTGGCCCATTTTTATAGCTTCTCCTGCTGACTTGGGCCAAAATCCCTCTAATAGATTGTGCCAGCAGCTGGTTCTCCCTATTCCCAGCTATGGGCATTTAAGTGGCATATTTTACAGTAAACCAGATCCTTCCCTATTTTAAGGTTACTTTGTATTACATGGAAATGTTGGACTTGAAACAGGTTGCCCTTTTCCCTTGATTTTCATTACATGTCATTAACTTTCATGGCAGTAAAAGTGCTTAGGTCAAAAAGAGGCAACAATGATATAAGCACATGTGCACAATGTAATCTCAAAAGAACCAAGAAATCAGACCCCAGCAGGAGGAACAAGAGGAAATGTAGGCTTGTTCCAGCTGCGTGCGGCATCCAAGCTCTGAGGAGACAGCACTGAGGTCTCCCCGAGGCTGCACATGATGTTGCTGCACCATAACCCCAGCCCTGCCTTGGCCTCCCTTCTGCCACCACACACCCACATCTGCCACCAAGAACCTACCAGGACACAGGAGCCACATCTCTCTGTGGTGGTCACCCAGAAATGCCTGTATCAGAATGGCAACGAGATGTATGGACCCATGGCCTTTATCTGGCCGTGTTGCCTAAGGGCCGAGAGGAAGATGAGGCCCATGTTCCCCGTGTGGTTCTTGCAGGAGGAATTAAGATCTGGATTTCATGACAGTGCTAGCAAACTACCTCTGCAAAGCAGAATATTCAGATACTACACATGAATGTTTTATATAAACGTACTTCTGCAGTTTCTTCAATTCCCCCTAAAGTCCAAAATACTTACAGACATCTACAGTTACACAAAGGTAGCACTGAACATTGATTTTAAAGAGACTGCTCGCATAGTGAAGAACAAACACCTCTGCAACAGCCACGGAACATTAACTGAGCAACTGGCTTTAGCTCTCAAACACAAAAGTCTCCATAATAATGTGTTTTGTATAAAACCAGATCACAGTTTAACCTGCAAGGTCTTTGGTATGCTCCTTTTTCAAGTCTGCAAGTACTAGTTTCAGGGAAGAAGTCTGTGCCAAAGTATATTATACCTACTATGGCAGTAAATTCTTCATGGATGAGGTTTTATACATAAATTACTTTCATTTGCAGTCTCTGAATGCTCTTCTAAATTTTATGGGATAATATGAATTATGAGCACCCATGTATTTCTTGTAGGTATAATGTGAGACAGATTTTTTTTCTACTATATGCAAAATATTCTGCAAGTGAGTTGTACCCTACACCTCTCTCCCCCAACCTGGGCTGAACAAATGCGGTAACACAGACCAGAGAGTTGCTTGTGAGAAGCATACAGCCTGCTATAGAGACACGCATGTATGACCCAGGTCTAACTAAGATTAAATACAGATCAGATGGTTAAACAAAAGCATTAAAAATATCTGAAAGGTTTTTTTTCTAAACCTTATAAACTTAGACTTCTTAATCTGTTATTTCTTGGTTTAGTTATTGATACATTTATGGTTTGGCAAAATAACTCCTTTCAAATAAATTGTACATTTAAAGTGCACAATTTATATTTTATTGAAGCCACCATTGTAATCTTTACAAAATTTGGCTGTATTTCAGTGGCTGAACTTTAGGTATTTTGCTGGTTCTGCTGGATTTTTAAAACTCTAGAGATCTGGGAATGGAATGAGTCTGTTCATTGTTATTATTAGCCTCTAGTAAATACTGTTGGTGACCCACTGGAACGTAAATTCTAACCATTCTTCCTATATCTGTTGAACACTGGGTGCTTTGGACTCAGTTCATACACAACATTTGCCACAGAAGCAAAGTTCCAGGTTTCCACCAGAGTTCTAATTTCAGGAATCACTAGGAATGAGAACTGGCAAACAGAACCCAGACCCCAGTTCTGCAAACTGCTCTGCCTCCACTCCCTGAATCAGCTCAGTAGCTTCAAAGGCTTCCCAAGAACAAGTCCAGGACCAGCCATCTTTCTGCAAGGACACACTCTTGGTCCATGGTATTAAATGGTAACAACGCTTCAAAATACACCTACTCCCAGCCACTGAAACCAAGAGGCGAAGCACAGCAGGAATGGTGCAGACAGCATGGGAATGCCTGCCCTGCTCCCACGACAGCAGGGAAAGGATCAGGCACGAAGGCTCATCAACAAGATCAGACAAAAGAGAAAACACTGAATCATATTAAAGCAATTACCAGAAAATAAGACTTCTGTAAAATATTTGCAATCAGCTAGTCCAAGCCTTCAGGCTCAGTCTTGTATGGGGCTGCATGTAGTGGCACCACCCCAGGAGGCGCTCCAGGAAGAACGGGTGACTCAGTCACAGTTCCTCCCTGGCTCCCTTCCTCTCACACGGGAGAACAAATCATTTCACCCCATCCATCCCGAATGCAATGTACTCCCACGTTACTCCTCACTACCTTGAGAGCACAAAAAGCCAGTCCCTGCTCTGCCTCAGCCTGCCCTGCTATAGGACAGGGAAGGAAGGATCAGGCATGATGACCCCATCGTCTCTACACCCCGTTGTCCCACCTCCCCAAACCCAAGCCATGTCTAAAGAGGCAGGTGGGATACATTTGCTTCCTGCTGCTGCCCTGTGGTGCTGCTGGGGACAGAAATAATCTAGATGGAGATAGCATCAGCATGAAAGAGAAGAGAATCCTTGTTAGGAAGAACACACGTCGTCACTAGATAATGATAACCACATTTAATAGGCATAAGCGTGAAGGCATGGATTTCAGAGAGTTTTTCCCTTATTTTAAAAAATAAGGGGTTATTATAAAAATGCCCAATTAGATTGTCAGGCACCACACAATATTTATGGTTTTAAATCACTATAATTAAATGCTAAGTGCTGATTTCAATTATTTAGCAGTGGAACAATAAAATAAGCAAGTGCCTTTAAAATGTTATTTTCACAGAGTAATCACAGAATACAAAAGGAGCTAAAAAAAATGACCTGTCAGGCCCTTAGACATCCCATGGTGAGACATGAGATTTAAGGTGCAAGGATTCTCAGGTCCAGTGTGACAATTAAGCTCTGTATCCCTCAGATCCATGTTTTTGCTGCAAGCTTACAATGGACCTAGTATATGGGAAAAGAGTGAATTCCTGCCTTTGAATTCCTGCCCCAACTGGGTTAGAGTGACCCTGCCACCTTAAAACTAGTCACTTGGGAAAAATAAAGGCTTATATAGAGACTAAAAATATTAAAGATGTGAAGCAGTGAGGTAGTTCAGTCCACAGTGGCCATGCCTGCACATGCCTCTCCACTGAAGGACCAGGGCTGTGTTCATTAGTGCTGAAAAACTTTGTAGGATTATATTAAAAAAATAATTTTAATTGGAAAATGAGTTCCAAAATATAACCTTTATTGAGAAATATCATCCAAAACATAGGAAATAAAGGATATTCCCAGTAGATATTCTCAATAACTGTCATAGAGCGGGGGGAAAGACTGCAGTATTAAATATTACTCATTCTATTTTGGGGCTAAATAACGGTCCTGGACAAATGGTGCCAGAAAGATCCAGCAAAGAGAAGTGAAGCTGTAGTAAATGAGATGCTCTGCTGTCCTTAAGCAGGATGCAGTGCATGCTGTCCTGAACAGGGACACCTCTGTCAGCCATCCGAGGGGAAATGGCCATGCCACCTTCCTTCCTTCTTGGTGTAACTGGTGCTGGTTAAAGGAAAGACCTCCAGCCCAGCTCCAGATCTGCCAGTGCCACGTGCTGTCCGTGTGCCAGTCTCATACAGGAAACACCAAGTGGATGTGGAGCTCCTAGACTGCTCTCACCTCACCTGTGATCCTTGCAGAAGTTCTGATGGATGACACTGAAAATTTCCTCACGTTTGGCATTACATTATTTTTTTTGTCAAAAAATAGAATGCAGCCCACTTCCATTCATGTTTCTGACAAACGTGTTTCTTTCTAGGTGGATTTTCAGCCAAACAAAAACTGAGCTGGAAACATCCAGTTCAAACTAAATGTCCTGTAAACTAGACATTCTTTGCTTCCTTACACCCTTCTCCTTTACCAGGAAAAAGCCACAATTTATTGATTAACACATTTCAAAGTAGGAATAATAAGCATTCCCAACCCCACAGCTCCATTTTTATTATAAATAAAGAACCCTGAAGGTCTTCCACTAGCTCTAGTGGTTGGGAGGGAGTGGGAAGAATGACGTGTTAAGCTGCAATGGAGGAAGTACATACGCCAACTGGAAAAATGGACTATAAAAAGCTTTTCTTACACAAACACAGGAGGAAATAACCAACACCCTCAATTGTTGAAGTGAAAGGTGCGCGGCCTAAACACACAACTAGACAAAACAAAATTAAAATTCAAAAAATCCTGAATGTTTCACATGTTCCAAATTACTCTCCCATTTGAGAGCCTTGTTCAAGAAGGTCAAACTCTTACCAACAGCAGACCTGGCAAATCTCACGCAGAGCACACAGAGGCCATGTAACAGTACCAGGCCAGACACCCTTCTGCAGCTAAGGCTGTGTGTCACCCGTTTCTGCGGCACAGCACGATGGACCACCAGGATACTGGGTTCTTGAACAGGTTTTCTTGATTCTGCAGAAGGCAGGAAAAGGAGTTCTGCAACAGGTTGTTCTCCCTCCTGATTTCAGATGGAGAAGCCACGGCTTTACAGAGGTTGGCACAGACATGGCTCTAAGCAGTCTCAGCCCTAGATGGCTCCTATTCTCTCACACTTAGACCTGTGCTCACTTGATCATTTTGTCTCACTGTTTTGGGTGGCTTTGTGTTTGTTTGGTGTTTTTTTTCCTCCACATTAAGCGTGTCCATGGGTCTTCTTCACAGCTCACCCTGTGTACCCTTAAAACCCTTGATATACCTTGCTTGCAGCTCTACCTCTTCCACCTCCTAACTAGGACCTTTTTCCTAGTCTCACCACTTTCTCATGGCAAAATTAGCACTGTAGACTGCCAACTGATTCCTGACTATTTACTTCTATGCACAGAGCATCATGCAACTCTATGATGGGAATGAAAAAAAAAAATTAATCCTCAAATGCTTACAGAATTCTCCTGTTTCTAGTTCTCAAGAAGTTATTTCTTCGATATTCAAACTCAAATCCTAAGGATAGAAACTTCCATTTCAAGGAAAGGCAACTAGAAATTTCTCATCAACTGAACAAGTCGAACAATGCTTCTGGGTATGTATTACAATACCTTTTTTGCATCACACCTACTTTACTAAATATATAAAACACTGAACAAGTGATAGTTTTGTCAGCCACCAGCTAATCAAATGAAAAATTATTAGGCTTAGAAAAACAATAAAAGCAGAAGCCAGCTGTGCATTTGTTGGATGAAAATCCCAGTGTCTCCCATGTTAGCTCATGTGCATTTCAATTTCTGGGAAGAAAATAATGGGACTTTCTCCACCCTTTCTCATGTGAGCCATAAAACAGATTTATTACCTAGGATATATTCTGTGTTTTCTCCTGAGGAAAAAAGAAAGTGGTGGAACAAGTTCATTTTTTTCCCTTCTACAACTAGGATTTTCTTTATAATAAACACAGAGCTTAATTTTGGTATCATATGGCCCTTCTATTTAATGCTCTGGTCACACTTTTTACCTTTCTAAATCTTGAATTGGAGCATTTTCATTTCAGTGGGGAATCTACAGCTGCTCCAGCTGTCTGAGTGTGAAAAGTCTGTCGTAAGATTCCTATCTGCTATGTTTTAAAGCAGAATTCTTCCCTCCCCTAAATCAAAGAAATTTAGCTTCTACTGTAAAGTTATGAAATAACTGGAAAAAAAAAAAGGCAAAACATCAGTCTACGTTTCTTACAAAATAGTTCTTGCTCAGCTTTACCTTACGCCCAACAGTCACCCAGCAGCTTCAGGAAACTTAGGCTGCACACTCAGAGGTTTAGGACAGGGTTGCATCTCATCTGGGAAGGTTTTCCTGTACAAATCACTGGTTTTTGACTGTAGTGGTCACCTTCTGACCTTTAGAAATAAATCATGAAACAGAAAACTTGCTGACTAAATGATTTTTTGCTCCTAAGACCTCTAACTTGCTTACAGTATGATGTTACAATTCTAAAGACCTGTGCTGGTAAATCCATTTATAGAAAAGGTGGTTTCCCCTATAACTTTCACTTTTGAGATGTAGAAGAGGCTGATTCGTAATTTAAATGCTTCTGAATCATGACATATCCTGGATTTTCCAGTTTAGTGCTCGGGAAACTTTCAAGGCTAATATATGCCTTTTTAAATTACAGCCAGTAACACCTCTTTTTTAAAGTAAATCTGTTGACTAATATTTGTAGCCTAAATGTGATGTACAGTCCACTTTTGTTAGCTAGCACCAATTGTTTACAGAGTCACGCTTCTCCACACAGCAAAGCTGACATCTCTCAACATTGCAGTTCTTTCAAAAAATCCTATCACGTATGAGTGTTTCTACCAAGTCATAAATGTCATCGAAACAATTTTTGAAATTACGATCTATGCTATCATTAGCTGCACATAATTAAAATGTACCATAGGAAGCGCATTCATTACAGTTGTGAAATTATTTTCATTGCTTATAAGCAGCAAAAAATCCACTTTGCATCGTACAAGTGTGCCAGCACACAGCTCAAAGGGAAGCTGCTTTGCTTGGGCAAAAATTGTGCAGGTTTTTTTTTTTTTGTAGATTTATTTCTTTCTCATTGCTTTGTAATCACATTTACTGCCCCACAGAGGCCAATAATTTGGGAAAAAAAAAAACAGTAGCTAAAGTAGTTTTCAAGCTATTACTAATTTGAAACCCTTCATTTGTACTACCAAGTATATTGTAGTGCAGTCAGACTGCATTCTTACAAAGAAAGCATAAATCTATCCACACAGATTTTTTTGGGATCAAGACACTATTACTGCTACTGAACTTAGCTTTTGCCTTTACAAAGACATACACACAAATATGTAACATTGTGCTGAGGTTTCAAGTTTGTACAAAAGTAACGTATCAACATTACAACTCAGAAAAGGTATCCAAAAAGGAAAGTTCAACCTTTTTTTTTCCATCATTACTAAGCTTGTCTTCACAATCCCAGAGATCTCAGACATCCATCTATAATCCAATGTAGCTACCAGAAAACAATTTATTCTAGAAGAGTGGTCACAGTAGCTATTTTCCCTGGTGAAGGCAGTGCTTCATAGAATATAATTTTGGAAAACCAGAATCTTCATCATTAAATTTCCCATATAAGCTAATTAGTGACAACTGACTGGTTTACAGTTAGTACTATTCCAATGAAACACTATGTTTTTATGGCTGAGCTTGCAGAGAAATAGTACCCAAAAATAAAAGGCATACAGACACAAAATATAACATAGCCCGATGTACTACATGACAGAGAGCCAAAAAAAATTCTCTTTCAAACATAAGAACACATACAGGTCAATAGGTAATCATTTCTTAGCAAAAAGAAACTCACAGTATTCTAAAATGGTCAACAGGGTCAGAAAAGGCATAACGTACTTAGTCGACAGATCTGCTCCCTAATATACTACAATTCTAATATTATAATTCTAATGCTTAAAAATAAGCCTTTACACCAATTAACCAAAACCAGACTATTTATCTGATAGAAACTGGTGTCTATTCCAGTGCATACACCAACAAAATTTCCATCTGCAGAATCTTTATAACTGATAATGACACATCCCAGCCAGAACAGGTAGATTTCCAGATCATAAAATATTTTTACAGCACGAAAAACTAGTTTATCTGTAAATCAATAAAAATATTAATAGGAGTAATTAAAAAACAAGACATTGTTCCAGTAGTTTCTTTCAAATACAGTAATTTAGTTAAAAGTAAATCAAATGCCCTCTATACTACATATATCTTATGCAGACAGGACAAGTCGTTAATGAAACGCTTCCCGGTCATGCAGCCCTCTCTAAAACCTCACAGAAATGCTACTAAAATCAGGGGTTGGTGGAAGGAGCTTTGAAGAATGACAGGTCACAAAGAGACTGATAAAAAGCATAGAAAAGTGCTCCTCAAACTGGTTCCCAGTGAAAAATTCACACACATATTTCCATCCCTCCTGTCCTCTGCTTTTTCAGAGCACACACCATGCCCATTTTCAACCTTGTTCATTTCAGAATGAAGCTATGGAACCTGGTTATTAGACTATTGTCTACTGTAAAGTGGTATATAAAGAAGTTGCATAAGGCGTTTTCCTCATTCTTTCCAGTACTATTGAAAAGAAAAATATACAACAAAAGAACCCAGAAGTCGGGTATCAGTAGGCAGATGCCACCCAAACACTGCAAGGTTACATTCGGGAATGAAATGCTACAGGGCGAGCGAAGCGCCCCCGCTGAAAACACCTGTACCCCAGCCCAGGCCTCCCCCCTCGGTACCCGTGCGGAGCCCCCGCAGGACCGCGGTGCCGGCAGAGGGAGCAAAAGCGAGGAAACCCGGCAAGTGGGAACACCGGCACTACCCGCCTGTCAACGGGGAGCAGCTCGCCCAGGGACGCACCCGGTCAAGACAAAGCAGCGACATTGGTCTTTTTCTTTCCCCTTCGGTGAAAGAAGTCATGAATAATCCACAAAGGCAAAATTCTCTCCATTTTCTGACAGTAATCAAAGTAAAAAGCTGGGGACTCCAGTCAGTCTTGAAATGAGGCTGGTTTTGTAGATTTCTGTAGCTTATACCTGGCTAAAGTTTGCCTTATGAAAGGACACTGTATTAATTATACAGTCACAGAATCACTCCAGATGAAAGGGCCTTCAGGAGGCCTGCAGCCTCATCTCTGGCTCTGAGCAGGGTCAGCTACGAGACCAGACCGGGTTGATCAGAGCTCAGTATTATTTTTCCATATATGTATTATTAACAAGACTATGTTTTTCTTTTCTTAAAGCATGAAACTGAAGAATATTAAAGCCCTGTAAGTTCTCCTGAGGACTCATAATTTTTCAGAGGCAGGGGGGAAGGCACAGAGCAAGCACCAACCCACTGGTGGCTGCACTTTCCACGGACAGGTCTGGGGTCCAAGTTGAGCAGACGCAGCTCCCTGCCTCACCTCAATCTGCCCAAGCAGCGGGAATGTATGCTTGCTCACTGCCACTTTTAAACACCTTAAAACCCACTCATTTCTGTTGGTTCTAACAGCAAAACACTGTGATTACTATGGAAAAGTTGTAAAGTTCAATACATTAGAACTGTAAGCTCCATTCCAAGTAGGTTTGGTGCTTACAGCTCACTGATACTAAGTATTTGATGGGGTGTATTCTGAACTCAAAGCTGTTGCGGTTTGGGCTGGGATGGAGTTGACCTGCAGCTGCTGTAGCTTTGTGTCTTGGGTTTGGGATGGGAATAGTGGTGACAGTGCACTGGCTTTGGCTGTTGCTACGCAGTCAAGGCCTTTTCTGCTCCTCACAGCGCCCTGGCAGTGAGCAGGCTGAGGGGCACAAGGAGCTGGGAGGTGACACAATTGGGACAGCCAACCCTGACCGATCAAGGGGATATTCCATGCTATCATCATGCTCAGTGTGTAAAGCTGGGGAAGAAGAAGGAACGGGAGGACGTTTGGAGTGATGGTGTTTTCTTCCCAAGTCACCACTACGCCTGACAGGGTCTTGCTCTCCTGGGGATGGCTAAACCCCCACCTGCCCACGGACAGCAAGAAATTAAGTCCTTCTTTTGCTTTGCCCGCGCGCACAGCTTTTGCTTTACCTATTAAACTGTCTTTTTACCCTTCCGATGGTCTCCCCGTCCCACCGGGGGCTGAGTGCCCGGCGCCGCGGTCCCGGTTGCCGGCCAGGGTTACACCACGACAAAAGCCCAAGGCGTCGGCGCTGCCGGGGAGGCCTTGCGCGGAGCCCCGCGGGCGAACCGCAGCGGAGGCGGGCTGTCACCGGCAGATCACGTCCCTGCCGCCGAGGCCTCCCATCCGCCGGCCGCAGACACCCCCTCTCCCTCCCGCACCCGCCCCGCCGCTGCCGCCCCTGAGGGGAGGCGCGAGGCGTGTAACGGTCGCTCCACCGTTGCCCTGGCGACGCCCTCGCGCAGGCGCAGACTGACTGCCCAGCGCCGCTGACAGGCGTGCGCGCGGCCCCCGCTCCGCCTCCCCCGCGGCCGAGCCGGGAGCCCCTGGGGGCGGTGGAGAGCGGGGCCGTCCTGCCCGTACACCTGCAACCCCCGTCCTTACCGTTCCCGTTGTCTCTTACCGGGCGCCGCTGCGCCTGAAGGGGATAGGAAGCGTGACAGCGATGATTCGGCGATCCTCCGCCGTACCTAAGGCTGCCTGCGGAGGACCAGGCAGACACAGAGGACCGCCGAGCGCCGGCGTGAGGCTGGCGGGCCGCGCATGACGTCACGGAGGGGGCGCAGGCGCGGTGGCAGTGCTCTGCGGGCCGTGGCCGGTGAATGGAGGCTGGTGTACCCCCGGCCAGGAGGGCAAGGCCCTCGCCGCGGGGCACAGCCAGGCCAGCCCCGAGTAGCGTGGGTGCTGTGTGGAGGCAGGAACGGCAGGAGGTGCGAGGGAGAGGGTGGGGGAGCAGGGAGTCACGGCCCCTGGGGTGCCGGAACCAGCTGGAAAGGCCTCGGCCCGGGCGCGGGTGTCGGGCTGTCTTCGCCATCGAGCACACCGAGCCAGCTCTGACTTACGTGGTTCATGGCTCTGGCCGTGAAGTCTGACGCCGTGAAGGGCGCGCTACAGGGTGTGGAAAGCTCTCCTCTGCTCTTCTTCCACAGCTGACCTTTGCCGTGAGCTCTGCTCAGCACGGGGCCAGCGTGTGCTTGAATTCATTTGCCGCTTTTGGCAGCCACTGCCAATCTGGTTGTGTTCTAGGATAAACGGACCCAAGTCTTCCCATGCACCAAAGCCACACTTGTTTTTCTGCTGTCTTGCAGGAGAGCTTCTTTAGAGAAGCGAGTTGCCTCCTGAAATGGTTCCAAATGGAAGTTAATGGTTAGGTCTCAGTCATACTTGGACTAAAGTGGGCAACAGTGAAATAACCCAGTATGTATTGTTACTACTAGAACAAAAATGCTGCTCTGTGGGATTGGAACATACGCTGCCAACATACCCATCCGCTCTCCTCAGACAGGGGACAGCAAGCTCAGTGCAGGCACATCCACATGACAGCACTGCACAACAGCATCGGCTTCCCCCTTAGGAGTGCCCTCATACAAGTGATGCTTTTCAGTGTTCCTGCCACTTTTGCCTGTGGAGCCAAAGATTCTTTCAGAGCTAAGCTCCACCTGGAGTGCCACAGTGCTGTTAAGTGTGCTCTTCTGTTCCACTGCTATTGATGCAAACACAGGCATGAAGATTTTTGTGAATTTGTGAGGAAGAATCTGGGCCTTGCTTTTCTGCTCAAATGGTATCAGATTTCCCATCAGCAGGAGCACTGGTTCCTAAACCCTTGCTCTCAAGGGCTCTTGAACCACATTCAGACATTATGAAATTGCAGGGCAGAGGAGGCTGTGCCTCTCATTATTACCCATCTCCTAAGCACAGATAAATGCCTTCAGTAATGTATAATGCACAACTACAGCCCCGTATTTCCTGACATGTTTTGTTGAAATGATTTGAATGATGAGGTTTAGAGCTGCTGATCATTGCTATAAAATGCTATGCCTAATGAAATCCCATGTGCAGTACACGTTCAGGTCTTTAGCTTGTTAGGAGCTAAGTGTTTATTAGAATATGGAACTGTTAATATTCCCTACAGTTGCCTTGAAAGTGAACTATCCCTTTCACAACACAAAGATAAGGAGTTCTATGGCAAGATGAGGTGCTTACCAGAATTCAAGAATGACAGAATCCAATTAAATTAACATGAATTAACGCAAGATCAAATTTATTACAGTTGGATGCAATTTGTAATTGAAAGTTCCATTGTGGTGCACGTTTTGACATGTTATCTCCCATCAGTAAGATCTCAAAAGAGCAGATTCTCCATTTTGAACAGCAGCAACGTATTTATTATGTCATGTCACCAATAACTCTTCCCTTAGGTGTTTGCTGCAAAGAACCTCAGGGCCCAGCAGCCCGGGGTGCACCAGGGGCTGTGCTCCTGCTCTTTCTCACAGGGGGCTACAACTGAGACTTAACCAGAAACCTGGGCTTTGTTTGCGTTGGCTGCTGTGCCGGGCTGCCCCCACCTTGGTACTTGTTCATCCCTTTTTCCATTTTTCAGTCTTCTAGGGGATCACCCCTCTTCTTTTTTTTTGGGAAGGAGGGGTGAAATCAGCCCTCTAGTCAAATAAACCTTTCAACCTCCTATCTTCAAAATAAACACTTTTATTGTGGACTGTCCAAGCTCCTTAGGTAAAGCTTTAGGTCTCAAATCCAAAAGATACACTGTGTCCTTTTAATAATTTCATAGTGGAAACCCTTTATTTGCCCATTCCTGTGGTGTTATGGAGGTTTTCAATGATTCTGGTTTAGGTTTCGGGATTAGGTGAAACCAGAGTGCCTTAAACCTCTTTAGAGGTTTGGGATTAGGTCTGCATCAGGCCTAATATAGCCTTTCTGTGCAAGGCTAAATTAAATGGCAGGAATATTTGTTGTGCACTGATTCACAGGTGTTTGGCAAAATACCAGAAAACATAAAGGAACCACTGGAAGAATTGTGAAGGCAAAGCCATCGAAACATGAGTATTAGCTAAGTACTGCAGTATCGCTTGCAACTGTGGGGTCTCTCAGACTGCTTCTAAGTGATTTTAAGCATGGATATCGTTTTTATGTGTCTCTTTCACATGAATGTGAGTAAATTGAAGATCTGTCGTGCAAATGGATCATGGATTTTTATTTGGGTATCACATTCTGGTAATTGCTGCCTGTTCTATAGCAAATGTATATTAAAGTTCGTCAAACAGCTGATCTCACTGAAACTCTATTGTTTTATTGTACACATAAATTCTACTCCTTCTCCTGGGTATACATTGCCCTGACAGAATGTACCAGGTCACGTGGAGAAAAGCACAATAGATTTATGCCTATTATTAAACCACCACCCTATCTGGCCCAGGAGGCAGAGACGTTTGCCTCACTGATGACCACAGACTTAATTGGAGGAGGTTGTTTTGTTGTGTAGGCTGTCTGCTGTGAGGCTTTTCGGCACTTGCCATGAGCTGTGTCTCTAGCTGGGGTAGTTTTCCTCCATGTGCTCAGCTCCATAGTGTGTAATGCTGGCAAGGCCCGACGCACTGGCTGTAGGGGCTGTCTGAGCTGAGCAGGTTGCACCAAGCAGGACGAAGAGCAGCTCAGTGCTCCAATCTCAGCATCTCCACGCTGCAGCCACTGCTCTGCCTGTGTTTGTGGGCAAAAGCTGAGCCCCAGGTGCCCTACTGTGTGATGTCCTGCTGTCAAAAGCAGCAGCATGTGAAGTTATGGGGAGACAATGCCCAGAACCCAGTGGGATAGTCCCTCTGGCTGTCCAAAATTGGTAGCTATCTCATGGCTATGGTGTAACTGCTCGTACCAAAGCATTCGCTTCACCCGTGATGTGCCTGTCAGCCCCCTCCAGAAATGTGTATTTTGAACACATTTCTCTCCCCAGACAGACAGTTTGCAGTTTCAGTTGTAGACTTGCCTGTTTTCAGAAAGTTGACTGCATCTCAGAATTATGGGGCTTCTCTGGGGCGTTCTTCCACACCAACAACCAGTTCTCTTTTGCATTCCTGTGGCAAAGCTTCTGATCAGCAGCGCGTTCAGCCAGATCCCACCTTCTCATGGCTGCTTGCAAAAAGTGAAACAGAAGTAGTTAAGTTTCAAAAGAATATGTCTCCTCTGATCAGATGAGCTGTAGGAGGGAGGCTAACTAGAAGGATTTAATACTCTTAGAATCTGTACAAAAAATTATTTATGGCTTAAGAGCTACACAGGGCTTGAGCTTTAAATGTAACTTCTTTCCCTTCTTAATGGTGCATGGAAGGAAGAACAAGAGAGAAATGTTCCAGTCAAGGACAAAATCATAAAATAATGAGCAGAAGAAGAATGAAATGAAAGTATTAGGGGCCAAGGGAGGCTGAGTGGGAGTTTGTCTTTATACGTGATTCATCTAAATTGAGGGGGGAGGGGAAGACTACCTCATCCTTAAATGAGATGACTATTTGAACATAAATAACAGTCTCGTGTCAAATATGCTATTTCCAATGCAGTCTTCTCACTGCAAAACCACAACATTCTCAGCCCCAGTCTCCCTCAGGTAAAACAATGTGGCTGGTGGCTGTGAATTAGCACTTGGAAACCAACCTCTGAGAAGAGCAACATGTTCAGGGTGAAGAGAAATGGCAGGGACAGAGAGCGGCTCTTCATAGAGCTTTGCAAAGGGAGGCCCCACCTTTCTCACTTGGAAACACTCTGTAAGCCCTGGGGATTTCTTTTCTCTGCGGGTGGGATGTCCAGCTCCCCACAGCTGCCCCACAGGACTGGGGCTACCGGTGTATCCCTTTTAAAATAACAAGGGCTCTGACCAGAAATCTGATGGGGTTTTGCATTTTCAGAGCTCATGGGAGGCAGTGGGTGACCACAAGCAGAAAGTGGGGAGGAAGGGGCATGGTGACACTGAAGGGAGACTTGCTGAGCTCCAGCCTGGGGAGGAAAGGTGTGGTGGGAACACACAGCGGGGCTCTCCCTGCCAAAACCAGCACTCCTGCTTTCCCAGCCCATTTGCAGCCTCACGGCCACGTCCCCTCCCTTATGCTGACTGACCCCAGTGCTCATCTGAGGAGCATGGGGCAGGAAAGGAGAGGGCCTGGGAGGGAGGGCAATTGCACTGGAAGAGCCCTGCCACGAGCAGTGGCACCCAAAGGAGCAGGCCAGCTGGGACACAAAGGTTTCCATCCAGCAAATGACACCTCACCTTAAGCAGGAAACTCATTTCCCTCCACAGCCAGAGAGGAAAAACTGGCTCCTATATACATGGGAAATTCCCCTCCACCTTTTTTTCTGATTCCACTGTTTCCTAGTGTAACACACGTAAACAACAACCTCTGAAATTCACAGGTGCCGTCCCGTGGGGAGTGGGAGAAGCCTCTGGTCTCAGCACAGACCCCAGGAACTGCTGTGCTCTGACTGGAAAGACCTTGCACTGGTGGTGGTGGGTGTGCAGGACCAAACGGGGACACGCTGTGAAATTCACATTTTCACGTGGGTTTTAGGGACATTGTCTATCATTCAGGGAAATTCCTGATGGTCTTTTTGAGCCCTTCCTGAAAAAACAGAGAAATGAACTAGGCATCCTCAAAGGGATCATTGGAAAATAGCCTTTGGACATGGTCTGGAGGTATCAGCTTGCCAACCACCCCACCGGGGCTGCCCTTACAGCAAAGCTGCTGAGGCAGAGCCCAGAGGAGGGAGATGCTGACAGGGTGCCAAATCCCAGCCCTCTAGAGCTAGGTAGAAAGGAGGACCAAGGGGAAAACCACTATCTGGGTCCAGCTGCAAGAGCCCATGCTTTTGTTAAGTCTGAACGAAAACCTTTGATCCAAACATCCCCACTTTTCAGGGATTCCAAACTGGAGTGAAAACACAGCGCTTTCACCCTGGCTTGAAACACAGCCTCACATCTTTGATTTCTGAGGACAGATCATTTTTCTTGGGGTGGGGCACGTGGACAGGAACAGATCCCTCACGTCTGGTTCAGACAGACCAACCAAAAGGCTTAAGTGGACACACACACAACCAGCAGCATGTGATGGGATTTAGCACAAGGAAACCAAACTCTCTGCCCCACCTCCTCAGCTTATCCTTTAAAGACCAGTCCTGTGCTCACAGCTGGAGTTTATGTGAGTCCTGCCTTATTAATTAAGTGTAGCCAGGGCCTTTTTCCCCTGAATTCCAACAGAAGCAATTAGAAAGCAGATACTTCACACATAACAGCTGGTTCCTTTAACGCCCTCCCCGTGCTATTTGCTCCCCTCCCCCAGCCAACTCATGCCCCACTTTTCCATTCTTTCATGTAACGGAAAAGGAGAGTAAAACCAAGGTGGCAAAACCAGGGGCAGCAGACGACCATATTCTTATTAAAAATCATCTACTGTAATGCTGAAAGCAGAGGAGCGTTGCTGAGAGCACGCTTCAGAGCAGGGAATTGGAACATTCACCTAACAGATGGGAAAAAGAGCCTTGGCTGTCTCCTGTGTCCTCCTGAAAAGGGGATCTGTATCAAAGTAGCAGCATATTTTCTTCACCGCAGGCTGTTGATGTCATTAGAGCAAGTCTCATTTTTATTTAAGGCCAGAGTTAAGAGTCACATAAAATTGGCACAGGTGAAGGCACCAGGCCCATTAAGTTGTGCAACGTGACTCTCTGGGAATTTTTTGAATGTTCATGCACCTCCAATTTATTTACGCTTGGGCAAACCAGCCCCAGAGCCTCTCCTCCCTGTTTCCCGGTCTGGACCCAGCCTCAATCTTGCCATTAGACCAGTAAAAAACCCACTCAACCCACTGTATTTCCCCCACTCCCAGGGAAGAAGGGCAGTGCTCCCCCTCAGTGTCACATGCATCACTTGGAGACACTATGGATGTAAAATTAAACCCATAGCCAAGAACACCCCTCGTAACACTGAAAAGGAAATCTGCCTTTACCAAACAACGTTAAGTGCATGTTCTGCTCCCAGGTTCTCTAGAGTCTGGCTTTTGATTTAAGGCAGGTACAGCTTTTCAGAGGGAAACCAAGTTAAGAGGAAAGGAGATTAATTTACTTCTGCAAAACAATTCTGAAGCAGGGAAGTAATTCCAGTGCATTTGAGGCAAAGGGGTGCTCAAGTCACAACTTTATTTCCTAGCATGGCTAGCATTTTTTTAATGTAGAATTTATAGGTAAAATAGAGATCTGGTCCCACATGGGGCATCTGCTCATGACATCAACAGGAATAACGACAAAGGAGTAGAGCCACAGTACACCAAAGCTGTGAGATTTTTCTGCCAGATGATTCCTCACTGATTCTGAAATCAGGCAGCGCTATGAGGACATTTTCAGTTTTAATATGGAGAAGATTTCGGTCCAGCCAAAAACTTCCCATTCTCTTCCTCAAAGAGCTCACCGTCAGAGAGGCTGCTATTGCAGCCACCCATCCAGATGTTTGCCATCTTGATTACAAATTTTCAGGAATCTTACAACACTTACATACTCTACAGCTGCCTGATGAGGCAGCTCTCTGATACCTCCAGTACAGACAGGGAGAACAAGTTAGGAGGGATTAAATGATCTGCCCAACTTCTTACAAGACAACGCAGGTGTGGCTAGAAATCCAAACTCCCAACTTCCAATCCTTGCTGGTTTACACTGATCTGCTTATATGTTTTGCTGTAAAAATAATAATAATAAAATCATCATCTCAGTAATGTGTTTGTTGGTAACTAGTATGGGTAATCCTACTCAGACAGAAAGATGAGCACATTCTAGAAACTGGTACAGTTGACTAGTCAGCTGAACCCCCTTTTTTTGCTTTCCTGGATCTTTCTAGAAGAGAAAAATAAAAAGGAAGGGCATCCCTTTATAACTGCAAAGGCTTCAGCTAATGAGAGCAGAAATCACATTTTATATTTTGGCAGCCAGTACTAAACACTATTATTAAAGCTATAATAAGATCAGCTAATGTTGTATGAAATATTAGTGATGTCTGAGCACAAAGTAGAGCCCCCATCTCTTTAGTTAAAATTACAAAATGATTAACAGCCCAATTAAAAACATTTTTGTTTTTGACATGATAAATTATACTTTATCTACCTATCTGTAGATATAATTGATTATTTTATCCGTTTGCTGTTGGCTGTCATTAAAAAAGACAGATACCATGGCTTTCTGGCCTCTCTCCCGCTGAGAGAAAGAACAAATCCTGCTATTAACGACAGACAGGATCATTATGAAAAAATTCCATTTGCCACTAGGCAACATAGCCGAGTTCCAGTAATTATTGTATTAGTCAAGCCGTTGAGAAGTTCCATAAAATTGAGAGAGTTTTTAAGGAGCATTCAACGTTATTTGGCAACTTTTATAATGTAACAATTAAAACCATGCTCCAGGCCCCCAAACGTGCAGGAGATTGCCAGAATCAGATAAAACCCTAGAGGGCCTCTGACTCGCAAAGAAAAAAAAAAATCAAATTGTTTACTTTTAGGATCAGACATTCATCAACATTTGGCTTTTGTTTCAGCCCGTGTCAGATAATAACAGCACCAGGTTTTCAGTCAGCTTCTAACAGAACTCTATGTGGTCTGATGTCAGGGCTCCAGGAGTGAGCTGAGGCTGACACCAGCCCTTCCTCAGGAGAGGGAACTCTTACAGAAGCTGATGCTACCAACCTCACTGGGCACAGCAGGTACCTGAGAGCACTCAGCAGTACCTTCTGGAGTGAATCAGGTCAGCCGCCCACCAGTGAGCATCAGGAAATCACTGGAGAGAAGTGCAAGTTGTTCCTTCCTCTCACATCTAGGAGCTGAGCCAGGCAACACCTCAGACTGTCAGGGCTCCAGGGGATAAGGCAGAAGTCTCCTGTCCACGTACCCCATTAACCTGTCAAGGAACTGTTAAAAAATATTTTTAAAATCACACTTTAAAACTGCTACAGGAAATTGCTACTGAACCAACTTATGGCCAAGTTTATCATCTGCCTACTTCTCTACTGAGTTGTGTTCAGGAATAATGACTCCCAGGCCCAGAAATGAAGGCGCAGTATCAGATGTGTGCAGCGGGTGAAGCTGGTTACGAAACGCAGACCCGCTTTAGCCTAACACAGACTATAGGGACTGCTTCAAGAGCACATCTGTTTGCAAAGGAGTCAGAGGGAATTGATCTCCCTTCACAAAATAACGTGTCCAAATCAGGAAGCCTCCACATGTCAAAGAACTGTGATGGGAACAGTAGTTCCCAGGGCAGCCAAAGGGAGCTGGGATCCGAACAGGAGAGAAGGAGCCAGGATACTGCTGCTGCGAGGAGGGAACGGCAGCAGGGCAGGGTTTAGCAGGAGCATCCTGCCAGTCTCCACCTGGAACATGCTGTACCAAGCAGGACAGATAAAAAGATACACTGGAGCCTGCCATAATATGGCTTTTCATCACACAGCTCCCAGATTGGAGGCGGCTGCCAACTGTTAGGGCCTGCTGACCTATTTAATAAAAAACCCCAAACCCACAACCCTTGGCAGTCGTGGCTTCTACCCAATTAAAAGGGGAATGGCAGCACAGCAGTCCCAGCCAAGGGGCAGCCACCTGTGGGGCAGGGGTAGCTCTGGAACCACAGGCTGAGCTGCCAAAGCAAAGGCAGGAGCTCAGACTTGAGAGAGGGAGAAGGTGTGAGAAAGAAAAGCTGCTCCTCTCCCAACTCTGCGACTGCTCTGCCCGTTCCACAAGGCAGACGTGCCTGAGTCCCACCACACTCAGGAACCAGCAAGTGCCGGGAGCTACCACCACATTTTCCACCACATTTAACCTCTAGTTTGGGTCTGGCAATTGCTTCGGGTGTGGGGAGATGACTTGCTATAGAATTATAAACCCCTCAATAACTAACTAGGTTCTTTTTGGAAACTCCATTGTTTTGCAGTTTTCTTCAGCAGAGCTAAAGCATATATTGTGGTAGCATTAAATTTTCTTGCACTTGGAGCCGTCATCTAAAGTGAAGCATCTTAGGTCAGCTCAAGAGCTTAGGGCAGTATCTGTCAGTGTGGAGAATGAATAATTTCAGCTCTTACTCTTGAATTCCATGAGTAAACTGTGCCAAATCTTCAACATATTAGACTAGTGCCAGATGAAGGCTTAGGAAGTTTTTTTTTTTTTTTAATATATGTTCTTTATTAGCATTAAAACTTTTATTATTAAAAGAATTAAGTTACAACATACATGCACAAGATCCATCTAAACTTAAAAAAACCCAACCAAAACTCAAAAAAACCCCACTAACCTGAAAAAGCTACATTCCTAATATTTTTTTGTTAGTCCCTCTGGGTTACAGCTCATCTGAGCCATAAGTGAGGAGGATGCAAGCTCCCCCCTACAGCAAAGGGAACTCAGTGACGACAGCGGAAGAGCAGAGCCGTTTGATAGTGCAGGGTTTGTGGGCACTCCTGAGAACTGCTGGGTAAAAAATGACAACTTTGTAGTGAAATTGTGGGCACTTTGGATCAAGGGCTATAAGAAAGGCTAAACTCTCTGATTCAGCCAGCTCCCCTCAGACCTGTCCTCCAGTTCCCCCATGGGCTGCAGGAACAAACCTGTGCAACTCAACCAGTTTCCACCCCAGCCTCGCTGGTCAGGCTCAAGTTCATGGGTGCTCACGTCTCCCCCTGTCTGAGCCAGTTGGCTGGTGTTGCTGTTCAGCAGGATGCCAGATGGCTAGTATTTTAGCCAACCTAATTTTCAGATGACTGATTTTTGTAGCTACCACTTTAATGAAAATTAAAAATAAACCCCCCAAAACTAACTATGTAAAAGACGTGAGTTTATCACCTGCTAACACATGCCACGCTTGTCTCTTGGTCAATTGGCGTGCAGCAGACAGAGCCGCAGACATCTCTGCCACACCATCAGCATCCAGGGGAAAAACAGACCAGCCCATCTGCTAAAGCTATCAGGGTCTTCGTGCTTCACTCTGGCCACTCTTATTCACAGGATCCAGTGCCCTCTACTGAGCAGAGCCAGAAAAAGCATTAATGTGTCCCGGGCCCTGCAAAGTTCCTGTAAAGGTACAGGAGCGTTGAGTCTGTCTCTCCCCTTCATGCCCCCATCACCCCATCTGCCACCAGAGCTCCCAGGTTACCAAAAAGCAACACATGGAAAGTATCGAGGACCTTGCAATGGCCGCGGAGCTGTCAGAAGAGTAACGTGTCACTTTCTGGAAGGGGAAATCCATGTGGACATATGGTAGTCGTGAAAGGAGCTGGGCTAGCAACCTTGGCAGGCTTGAGTGGAGCAGAAATGTTGCTGCTTTGCCTTGATCTTTATTTACAATAAACGCCTCGGCTCCAGCTCAGCGTTTTATCTGGGAACAGCCGCCGGCGTTTCTGCGACCGTGTTCCGTCTCATTGCAGCACTGACATATTTACACGAGGGCCGGGGCCCGGGCAGCTGTGAATAAGGGGCCATATATCAAGAAAGGAAAAAGGGATGCAAAGATGAATTTTATGAAATATTTTCCATTTTTCTTTGACTTGGTTGTGCATTCTGCTACGGCCCATTGGGCACTCACTCAGCACTTGGACACTTTGCTCCGTGCAGTCTCGCCTATATTTCTAATTGTGTCTGCATGCCAAGCTCAGCCCAGTACCTGAGGCAGCCCACAGGGAAATGGAGATTCCAAAAAAGAAAAAGGTGGGTGGGAGGGAAATTTCCTGCCCTTCAATGGCAAGTGCCACAGGAACGAGAATGAGGTCTTGTAAGTCACTGCTCTTTTCTGATTCCTGCAGAACACAGGCTGTTGTCTTTTACATCTGAGTGACAAAGTGGGAGGAATTATTTCCACTACTTTGTTAGAGAAAATGATTAAGTCCCTTTCGCAATTTGATGTCATATCATCTTTGAGTTCTTCTCTGGGCAATGGGAAGGGTTAATTCCTTACAGTGTTGACTTAGTCCTTTCCTTTTTCCCTGTGGCTGACTAATAGGTTAGATGTGTTGACTCTGTTTAAAAAGACAAGCTTTGGACATTGTATTAATGATATTGTATGTGCAATACCATTAGAAAACAAACACGGAGGCACCTGGGGAGTCTGAAGGCATCTTCTGGCCTTTCTGGGCTGACAGCACAGAGTGGCCCTCCAACATTTCCATGTGGAAAAACACTACCTAGCAGGAGAGAGTTTACTTTGAGTGACCCTCTTGCCTTTCAAACAATGAGAAGTCAGAACCATTGTGAAGCTGAAAACCCGTTTCATGAGAACGGGCCATCGCTCAACCAGCTGAAGAGGGGAAAAAAAATAAAAAAGGAACCCAGAGAAACTACTGGAAAGAAAACCTGGACCTTTGAATGGAATAACTGCTGGTGTCTTTCCTCTGGCATTGACATCCTAACAAAGGGGGTAGGTTTTTTCCCTTATGTTTTTGCAAGGCGAAGATGGGAGGAGAGCGCTTGTTTGTTTATTCATTTGACTTAGAGCCCACTAGCACAAAAAGTCCTCCTAAATAGGCATCCTGCTTATTTCCCTCTGTTGTCTATTTAGGGGGTCTAGGGGACAGACACACAATTCCACTTGTGTCACCTTGGTACAGTCTGAACAGTGGGTAGGCCCAATGAAGCATTTGGAGGCACTAATTACCACAGGTACGTACACGGCCTTGGTACAGTCTCACTTTAAAGACCTGCCAGGCATCGTGCTGGTGTCCCATCCTCAGTGCCATAGCACAGGCAAAATAAACTGGATCCCCTACTGCTGCCAAACCACAGATTTTTCTGGTACAGCTGTGCTTAAATGAGGCCGAACGAAGGCAACCTCACCTCGGATAAAGTGCCAGCAGTTCCCAGGAAGAGATCTTCTCCTCTGGGTAAAAAGTCTGTCAACCCCGTTGAAAAACCTTCTCAGCTGCTTGTTTGGACCTCTCTTCTCTGGGCAGTTTCATGATCTGCACTGGAGCAGCTGAAGTTGCACAGGAGATCCTCAAGTACGCCCAGAGCTCAGCTGGAGATTGGCTGAAAAAGGACAGTCACCACTTTAAGCTAAGACACGAGGATCATTTAGTGATTCACCCAAGATCACACAGATGGTGCTTGCACCAAGAATTGGACTCACCAAGCCACCCAACACCTCTGGATTGTTCAGTGAGGATTAGAATGCATTTAGGAGTCCATTTTAATGTATAAATGTAGGCTTTGGAGCTGTGGTGGAATGGTAAATGAAATACTGAGGAGTTGGTCACATCTCTGTTCAAAGCAGGCTAACATTTCATGTAAGGAATTACATGCTTGCTTCAGACAGTTGCAATCATCTTCTGCACAAATAATTTGAGCTTACTTCGTCTGTTGTATTCTGATTTAATTTTTTATTGGAAATATAAATACCTCTGTCGGTCACCAAACCAAATAAAACAAACATATTGAGTAGGGTCTATTATAGACTAATATGGAAACAAATAATCTGCGAGTCTGGTTTTATTTATAAGCTTATTTGAGTTTTTACTCTAGGCTCATATTAATCGGGTTTGTGGTTTCCACATCTGTATTGCTGATGCCCAGTGCAGACAGCGTGCCAAGTCGGACCTGGGCATCCTCCAAGCTCTAAATGGAAAACATCTGCCCCAGCTCCAGCTACCTCGAGACAAGCAGGGCAAGTAACCTACCAAGTAACCACAGCGGGCGCAGCAGGCAGAGCAAAACACTCAGGGGAGCTTTTGGAGGTGCCTGTTCGCAAGCTTCTTGCTTCTGACTTGCTCCAGGGGCAGCCAGGCTGCCGCCTACATTATATTTGCTCTCTCTGATGATCAAGAGATACCAATTCCCTTCGCAGTCTCCCTTTTCCTCTAGCTGTAGCTAGAAATTCCCAGCCTGGACCAGTTAGTTCACAGTGTCAGCCAGTGATACATATTCTAGAGGAAGATGGAAGAACTTCTGCAGATGATGGCAATGCATTATGAATTCTTTCCAGAACCCTTGATTATTTTTAATATTTATAAAAAGCATTCTGAATGTTCAGAGAGCCATAAATATGCACAAAAAAATGCCCATGCCCCTTGTCAAGCCAAAATGGATCCAGCTGTTCTGCGGTGTTGGTCTCTGATTGTGGAGAATCCCTGTATTAAGGAAAGATGTATAAAGGGAATCCCAAACTAGAAATATGATCTCTGCTAAAGACTGTTCAAATCAACTATTAGAGAATATTTCAGGGAAGTATGTAAAAAGAAAGCTGATTCTTGATCCAGCTGAGATCCAGCCCTGGGAAGCCATCTCCACAAGGACAGCTGTACTGCTTGCAGACACCTTTCAGAGCAAGCTGCTTCCAGACAAACTTTGCTTTAAGCTGGTCCAACTTCTCCAGAGTTTTGTGCCAGTGCAACTGCATCGCTACAGATCCATCTCCTGGGACCCAACAGAACCCCAGCACAATGTGAGGGACAGACCTGCTTCTTCCTCGAGCTCAGGAGGGAGGACAGTATGCAAGCTGTGGCAAAATGATGTGTATAACAGTAGCAAGAGGAAAGGAAGCAGTATTGCTGGTGTAAACAGTAGAAACTTGGTAAAGTCAAATTATTCCTTATGTGCCCTCTGGTGCTCACCTGGCAGCCTCTGCCACCTGTAGTAATTATCTCTTTCCTGACAGTTTTTACAAAAGTAAGGTACAGCAGTACCATAAAATATGTTTTTTTCAAGTTACAATAGCATTGTCTGTGTGTGGTTCATACAGCAATGCCATGGTTCATTCTAAGAATTCAGAGCAGGGAAAGGGGGAATATGAGCTGGGGCGGGGGAAGGATAAAAAATTAACACAACCTCAGTTCCCCAGCCACATCGAAGGGAATCACTCCAGCACCCGTCCTTCTCCTTCCTCCTCAGAGAAGCGCTTTGCCCACCACGGCTGCTCCACTGGCTCCCGGGCAGAGGCAGTTGTCATGAAACAGAGATGGCAAAAGAGCAGTGGCTGATAACGGAGGGGCAGATCTGTCATCAGCACAGAAGGCACTCAATTCCTTGTGGCAGGGCATAGAGAAAAGATGCAATTAACAATTAGCTTTGGTAAGAGAAGACAAAACCCTTAAAACAGTTTCTACTGCAGCAAATAAAGCCAGACTTCAGAATGAATGGTTCAAAGTCTTGGTTTTTGCCTTCCTAGATACACTGCAAGATGAAAGAGAGAGTGGATTTTTCCTGCCACTTCACTCTGGCTAGCTAAGAACTGGGGCTTAGCCATGGAAAAAGGCCAACCTCACAATGGCTACAGGAAATGAGAACAGCTTTGCAGCATTTCCAAGCAAATCCAGCACACCTCCAGCTTTGTATTTTAGGCAAAAAAATTCAGGTTTCTCACCCTGGAAAACCAAATGGAAGCTTCTCAGTGGGCGCTGCACTATCTCCCCTTCCCATCCTCCCCTCGCAGCCCCCCTGTTTCTGAAGTTAGAACCAAATTCACACAGAGCTCTTGGTGTGTCAAACAGGCTTCACTTCTATAGGTCTGACCTCTGAGTTGCATCTTCCTTCTCCCAAACTTGGTTAATGGCTCTGGAAAAACATGGTCATGCCAGTTACGCTGTTTATACACATAAACAGAAAATTTATCTACAGTGCTTTCTTCTAATCAACTCTCTGAAACACTGCTGTGAGTCCAGTCCTGGCAACAACCGACCCATGAAGCTGTGTCCCAAGCAGTGAGTTTGAGCTATGCTGTAGGAAATCGCATGGTTCAGGGGACATCACCCTGAGATACAGGCCATACAGGTATTGAGAAGTGTCTCAGAAGGATGGACTGGATTTTTAGCTCAGAAATTCCAGCTGTAATTTAGATGTGTTGATCTTCCTCTCCAGCAGAGACTAGATCCAAGTAATTCAGATTGGCAATCTGGATTATGACATTTTCCATAAGACAGTCTTGAAAAACAGAAACAAAATTGCTCCCAGTTTTTACTACATGTACAAAAAGTGTTTATATGTCTACTTTTTAATATTTTTTATAGATAAAAGTATACCTGACTACACTATCACTGTTGGCCATTTGACAGATGCAGTTTAGGCACAGCTTGATCTGCCACATCAAGGAATATCATCAACTAACATGCATTAAAGCACTATTTCTGGTGCAACATCAGGTATCTTCCTCTCCCTAAGAAGCCTTGGGTGTAGATTAATTAGGACACTCCAATGATGCTCAAGAATGACCTTGTTCTAGGATTTTACAGTCTGCAGGTGCAGGAGACCAAATCCAGCAGAACCTACAGCTCAACATCCCGTCCAGCACTGCCAGCCATCCTCTCCTCACTCCTTCCACATCACTTTAGTCCTTTGTGCCGCCCTACAGTCATCTCCCCTCCCCTTCTGCAGCTTCTTTTTTTCCTTTGTCCATAGCATACTGCAAATTATTTGTGGTTGCTAAGATTAATTTCACAACTCACACCTAATTTGACCCTAATAACTTTGGCTGCAAAGTGGCAGAAGGGACATTTCCTTGTTGATCCAGACAACTTATCACCCCCTGAACACAATCAAAAGGCAGAGCTGGTTATCAAGAGGGAGATGCCCATTAGTATTTTCACAGGCAGAGTGTCGGGAGGTCCCTTATCACGCGGGGGGGAGAGCTGGTGTGTACTGCAGGCATGCAGGGGGGAGGCAGAGGGCTTTCAGCCTGCAAGGCCACACAATATGGGAAGTGGGTGCTTGAAAGAGGAGTGGGACGAATGACAGATGGTTTGTGCCTGTGCGTTTTTGTAGAGGACACCGGGTTCCTGCCATGGGAACAGGGTGGACAGTAAAGGCAGTGACTAGATGTGAAGAGTGACAAAGCAAGTCAGCCACGGACGGCCCGTGGGAGGCCGGAGGAAATGCACCATTAGTCAAAGTTGGAGGAAAAATAAAATGCGATGACAACCGGGCCATTCATGTGCTTCCCCTTCAAGGACTGACCAGACCCTTCGCAACTCAAAAGACTCAAGTATCAGCTTCTTTTTCTCTTCAGCCAGGCTAATGTGCACCAGCAGAGTCTGAGAAACTCCCTTGTCACTTATATTAATTCTTATCTTGTTGTTCTTGGCTACACTTCACTGAAGTACAGTGAGGGAGAGTGCTTCAATCAATAATGTAGATCCAAGGGAGCTCCCCCCTCTGCTCTTCTTAGGCGTCAACTCAATAGCTTAAAGCAAACGTTCCCCCAACTTGTGAACTTGGGAACATCAGGACTTCCAGAGCGAAAGACAATGAGGTGGCCTCACAAGGGTGTTCAAGCCCCACACGTGGACAGTCTCATCACTCCAGGGTACCTTTCTGCACTTGGAGACTTGATACAAAAAATGCAAGACTTTAGAGCTCAGTGACCGCAGTGACAGAAAAGGTGGCCTTGCATTTCATGAGCAGATTTCATCAGGTGTTCTGGTTTGCCACTGGCACGGAAACCCTGAGGCACTGCTGTCACAGCTTGTGAATTTGATGCGTTTTTCATTACAGAAAGGTGGTGCCCTTCAAAGGTCCAACCGCAAACACTCACAAATGGTCAGTCTCTTATTCTTCAATGGGGACTACACCACAGCTAAGGACGGGGCTTATTTAGAACTGCCCCCTCTGGAGCTGTGGCATTTCCAGACTTGGACAGTACAAGGGAGTTAAAGGGGGATGCAAGCAGAAAATCCTGAAATGCTCCCTTAAGAATAAACAGGACTCTTACCCCATCCAAAGGGAATTCACTTATTACCACATAACTAGGGCTAAAGTAGCTAAGTGAAACAGAACAAGTATCTCACAAAAAAGCACAACAAGAAAAATTTGAGTAGCAATGAAGAATCCCTAATTAAGGACAAGGACCAAAGTCCTGACCTGAAACTTCCACCATATCCTGGATATACGCAGAATGAACACAGTCAGAAATCAACACAAGCAGAGTCTGAAGTGTCAGGAGAATTCTCCTTACTTTTCCTGTGTTTGAAATATGTCTAAGAATAAATTAAATGAGAATTAAAGAGGCAAAAATCAAAAGCGCTCTCATGATTTAATTAGCTCCCAGTCTGGTGTAAATTAAATGAGTCAAAAAAAAAAAAACAAAACCAAAAAAAGAAATCCTTTGACAATCTGAGAGCCATTTTTTAAGTGTCCAAAGCAGCCTGTATTCCTTAAATTGCTTCCTGTTATATGGTTAATAATCTCTGCTTTCTGCATTATGGGAATCATTCATGTAAGCCAGCCAAACCGAAGAGGGCTATTGGAGCACGAACGCGCTGCTGCCCAAAGCACTGCACTAACAACCTCTCCCAATTATTCAGCAGCCTCTTGCCAGCAGAGCATTAGCTGACTCCATTTCTCTAAGGAAAACGCCTGGGTTTCCTGATGTTTTCAGCTGTGTTTGTACAACTTGCCTTCGTGTGAAGTTGAAAATTAATGCACTTCCTCTTGATCCTTTGAGAGAGAGACAAAAGGGAAGATTATCAAGATTAAATGAAAATGCCGAAGCTCAGTCCTTTGTCCCTGTTGAACAAAGGTGTTTAAATAAAGACTGCTGTGCATCACTAATTGCGTTACAAACTAAGCGTCCTCTACGACAGCTCAACCTCCTGCACAAAGCTCAAAGCTGCTGCGTAACCTGTTGTTCTGTTCACACACAACATTGCTTGGCTGCATTACGGGTCGTTCACACATTAGTAAGATAAAAATAACACACGCTTTCAATTCTGACTGGTTTGTTAGGAGTATGCAATGGAATAATATATTTGGGCCTTGTCTCACAGGGAGCCTGCAAAGAAGGAACATTTATTGTCTTGATTTTTGTTTAAATCCTGAAAGCTGTCTTTCCCCCCCTGTTTTCTTTCCCTTGGCATTTTATTTTACTGGAGTTACTCAATATTCTAATAGACAAAGACTGAACAAGTATCTAGAGTCTTTTGGGTTAGATGTATTAGATTTAAGTTACCACCAACTGCTCATACAGCCTTGGGACAAAGAAGTCTCCTCGGGAAAGGTTTAAGAGGGATCTTACTGTTTGGTTCTTGGCTGAACCAAGGATGAACGAGCCCGATTCCCACAATGCTTTAAAGTAAAGGGAAGAAGGACGGAAAAGGCCCAACAGTCTTTCTGGTCTTCATAGGATCTGAAGGAAAACAGGGGAGAAGACACAGAAAGGGTGAGCATCTTTACAGCTCATCTTCCACGGAGTATAAAGCATTTCCTTAAATTATTGTTTGAGTATATTGGACATACTCTACTGCAAACAGCTGAGACTTTTACCTGGAAAAGTTTCCCCCCACCCTCTCCTCGGGGACACTGGTTCTGACAGGCTGCAGCTCCCAGTAGCACCATGGAGCGAACACCGCAGAGCGCCTTGTTCAAACAAGACCGGTCTCCATTTCACACCGCCCCCAGGGAACATCCACTTCTCCCTTCACACTCTATCTTTCTGACTGATGCAATCAGATTCTGGAAACCTGCCTCATTAGTTTATATTCCAGCTTCTTAGGGATGATGTTAATTTTCCACTGTAAGACCAGGAGATTTTAGATGTGCCAGATCTTGTCTATAAGAAACAACAACAAAAATGGCACGCACGGCACCCCGCTGAGTGCTGGGACCTCAGTGAGCAGCACTCCTTGGAAAGAAAGTCTAGGGGTTACAAAAATAGACATTCTCCTAATTCCAACAGTGCCCGAAATGAGGTGTTTCACAATTACAGGATGAGTAAACAAACACGCATTTTCTTACTTATTCACATGAGATATCCCACTTAATTTCTACACCAATTCACCATCCTAACTGTTTTCTTCATAGACCAGTGGCTTAGTACTAAGCCTTTATACTATGATGGCCAAAGAATTCCATTATATCCATTAAAGATTAGATAATTCTCTTTTGTCTCCCACAGCAAACAGGATCCCATTCAGGTCCCAAACAGAACGTCAGTAGTTGGAATGGTGTTTTCTTAAGGTGCACATAAGATTAAAGACTGAAATCAGATGCAGTGTTGCCAAAGCCTTTGTAATGCACATGTTTTTCATGGCAGGATGATTGACAAGAACTGCAGTAAGGTGCTGAAGGGGATATTTCACCTGGCCCATCAAAACTCAATGTAGAGGATTAGAACTAAGAAGAGCTGACAATATTGACTTTGAGTGCCACAACGGAAACATAATTAGTTCTTTGACATGTAGTGGACAGAAATACTCCATTTTTAAAAAATCAGTAAGAGTAATTACACCGTATCTGTTGCACACTGCCCTGGAAAAAAAACAAGGTCTGCTCTGCTGTTTCCTCTTTTCCCAGTAAAATTCAAGTTTGGCACTAGAATAAATGCACACAAACCCAGCCTTTCTGCTGGAAGAACATCAGGAAAACTTTGTGCATAAAAGTAAAAAAGCTCTCTTAAAAGAGAGCACACAGACCTGAAAGAATGAAAAAGTCAAATGAATTTTATACAAGTTTACTTATTGCAAAACAAACTGTCTGCACTATGCTTATTAAAGGCATATTTCATTGCCTAATCATAGATGTCTATTGTACCTTTCATGTTTTGAATCATAATTGCACTCTGTTCCCCAAACTGTAATAACGAAAGACGTTTTGGCATATGCTTAGATCGATTCCCCTTTAACAAAGCACTTAAGACACCTACTCGCATCCCACTGCAATGAATGGCTATCGTTAACTCTGAGCACATTATTTCACTGGGATTTAGACAAATGGCACTTTATATGGGCATGGAATTGCCTACTTTGTTGGACAGGCAAAAGCCTCTGAAGGGAAGCCTTTGAATGTCTGAACAACGTGCAACTGTTGGAGTTAGTAACATGTTGAACTACGGCATCTAAATTTTTAGCAGAATAACTGTGCTGGCAAAACCCGTGTACCTGCGGTACTGGAGTATCTTTTCCAGCTCCTGGTCTGGAATAATCTAAACTCTAGGAATATTTTCTAGTAGGTATAACAACATACAGTGCATGCATAAATGAAAAAAGGCAGAATTCATTGTATACCATACCTTAGTATTGAGAACAAGCTATCATTAGCTATTATATAAATAATTCAGTATATTCAATTCCTAATTTATAAAGATTATTGTCTCTATGCTTGTCTGTTATTCTTGTTTGCTTCAGGACTAAGCGGTATATGAAAATAAGGAGGAAAAAACCTGCAAGAATTATGCTTACCTTATTCCCTTTTTTAGCCACCGTTTGTAGTGATCTCAATTAGTTAGAACCTGCAATGAGATATTCCAGGAAATTAGATTAAAAATGCAGAAGTGAAAATGCTTTTAAATACAATAAAGTCAATATTCCTTCTCAGAATCAAGCCCAGGGCGTATATTGAGGTACTACTGAACCAGCCCGTTTCAGAAGCTCAGCGTCACCTGACTTAATGGGAACTTCTCATCAAAATAAGTGGATTTAAAGAAATAAAAGAAAATGGAGATAAATTCGAACAATGCAGTCCCTTTCTTTTCTGACAGAGAAGCTTCTCAGAGTATTTAAATACCTTCTGCTAGACATTTCCTAATTCCTTTTCCAACATTTTTAGCTAGCTGTACCCATAGCTACCAAATGGCTTTGCCACAATGCATTTTTTCCACTACATGTTCTAGTTGAAAACCCAAAGTGAGCAGGTAACGTAGAATAGCTGAGCTCTGTGTAACACTTGGGCTACGCTGTATTTCAAGGGAGCTTACTCTTGCCGAGCCTTCAGGAAGTACGTCAACACACACAGACTGGGAAAATACCTGCGAGACTCATCAGCTGGAATAAACAGGAGAGTATTTGAAACTATACTTACTGACTCTAGAGGTTCTCTTAACTTAAACTGAAGAAGATCATCCAGCCTGGAATACTCTCCCTGGCTATTCAGTTTACACATCAGAGAGGTATCAACATTTCCTTGTTACAAGGTCTGAGTCTATTTCTTTGTTTCCTTAACACATACCTCAACCAAGAGAAACAAGAAATCTTTTGTAAGCAGCAGTCGTTATGTCCAAAATTAAGCAAATACAATCAAACATTTACTAGAAAAAAATGTCTTTATTAATTCATGAATTCACAACACAATAAATATTGGGATCACACATGAGGGACCCAGCAATGCTCAGACTCGTTCACACCACGGTGTGGTTTGACAAACGAGCCCTCATCCGCTGGCATCCCGACAAGCCTGACTACTTTTTTTTTTTGATTTTTAATTTTTCACATGTAATCAGTAATTTGTAGTGTACATCAGTCATTTCAATTGATGTTAGTCAGACTTTTAAAAACAATTCTTAAGGACCATCCCTGGCAAATCCTTCAGGAAAAAAAAGCACAATCACAGTAGTTGTCGTTATTCTGTCTCACTGTTGCCTCTGACGCGAGGGCTCTGTAGCTCTGGATCGATGTTTTACTTCAAGGGGCAACAACCTTTTCCACAAAATGAAGAACAGAACGCGGCTGCTGTTCAAGACACAGGAGCAATTTTCACACCATCCACTCAGCGATTCTAAACCCAAGAGAGCTGTATTACTTCTGAAAAGGATAGCGTGCCTTAGTTTCACACCCCACATACACTGAGGACACGATTCCTGGAGATCACTTTACTTGTTATCCCATATTACTATTTTGAACTTTACAATAGATGAGATTACCTCCTCTTTCCATTGATTTGTCTGCAGGGCAGACAGCTCAGTCTGCTGGATGCACTGGTAGGACAGAGAAGAGAAGGAGCTTTCACATGGCTAATCACCAGTGGTTTTGTTTATGGGGAAAAAAGGAACTGTAATAGGTAATGGCTAGGAAAAAACCATAATCTTACATGAATTCACATTACAGTTCAGTCAGAGGGGGGGAATGTTCCTCACAGCAAAATCTCCAGAGACTGAGATGCTCACTATCTCAATGTTTTAAAGTACAAAGCAAAAAATTCAAAAAACCCTAATTTACTATGAACTTTTGTTTTGTATGTGAAGAGCTGGGAAGAACTAGCAGGGTTTTTGGCTGTATCATACTCATAAGACATTTATTGAAGGAAACAGGAACTTCTGAGTGTGCAGGTATGCACACATTTATATACAGATAGAAAGATTTCATCAGTTCTTCCAAAGGCTGTTGCAATATTCAGGCAGTGTTTCAACTACACTTCCACTCAAAGCATTTCTTTTAAACTACAAGCTTATGGATAACTTCACATGTGAGAAATGGCGTCAGCAGATCTGATAAGGGATGTCCCTGGCCGTCAAACTCCTTCCTCTCTTACAGACCAGAAACACAGACCAAAAATCTGGAAACTTTGTAAAGAAAGGATTTAACATTTCTTTTGTTGCTGTTCAAGTCAGAACAAATCTTTGAACATTGAGTCTTCCAGTATCCGTGAAAGTGCGATAAACGCCATTGCATCCCAGGGAGGTCTGATCACTTGTTGTCTAATAGTTTCTCTGACAGGTAAAATTCTTGGGGCAAAAAATAATAATTTCAGACTTGAAATAAACCAACCATTTTTCTGTGTTCCACACTGCAGCAGTGAAATAGCAGACAAAGAAAAAACAGCAAAGACATACATGGTCATCAGATTATTCTTACCAACTGCACCAAGGAGAACAGCGATGAAAATATCCAATTTAACATATCACATCCAATTTCACTTTGTTTCACTTCAAGTTGACCTCTTTTCCTACATGCACTATTCTGCTGTAAAAGGTGCAAGAAATGATGTGGTTATATTCTCCAAAATGCTGGCAACTGCAGCTGGGATTGAAATTCAGTGCAGTTTGGTCTGGATTTGCCTTTGTCAAGTTACTTATTTAACAGGGCTCCGCAAGAGAAGCTTCATGATCAGATTTTTGTTTCTTTATTGCCAGAAATTAGCCAGCATCTCCCCCTTCTGGATAGCAGGAAAACAAGCAGAAATTTGCAACAGATTAATGCTTTCTTACTTTGGCCATACTCAGGAGCAGGGGGTGGGGGAGGAAGAAAATTGCTGATAATTATTTTCTATCTCTGTTCTGAGCAGGACCATTTCTTTTCTAGGTCACTGTTTAATACAGTTCCCCTCAATAACATGTTTTATTAAAGCCAGACCTAAATCCATTCACAGGTACCATCCAGCTCATCAGTGAGAAAATCTTAAAATCAAACCAACAAAACAGATCACTGTGTCAGCCAGATTTCCACAGTCTGTTAAAGAGAAAACGCTGTGTGAGTTGGATCATTAGTGGTTTTAATCGTCAGCATTGCTATAGATAGATATATGGTGTCCACTGCATTTGGACTGAAACTTTAATAGGCAGAGAAGTCAACTCTTCCTTTAGCACCTCTGAGCTCATTCATTCTCACCATAACGTTATGACCAGGCTGCCACTGTTTGATAACACTGGGATTCATCCAGTAGCAGCACACTCAGTGATACGTGATTTTCTATTAAATTCCTGTACATATTGCATTTTAAGGAAAAAACTCGATGATGATTCCTTACCCATTGTCTCACGGTCTGGGAACATGTTTCTACTAGTGAGTACCAAGCCTCGGTGTTCAAGATTAGGATCAGCAATGAGCTATATCCAAGTGCTCTGGAGAAAGTATCATCACCAAAATTCTATGGGAGGCCCTGTCCGATTCCTGCTGTCATATGAAAGTTATGGGAGACACTTCTGTTGGCCGTCAGTCATGCTCACAGAGAAACTCAAATGACAATTGCTTGATTTGTAGATGGCCTCAGATGTCACTGACTTCAGTTATATTTACATATATAAAACTGTGATTATTCATTTCATTAGCCCCCAGCAAGAGAGGAGTTGTAGGCGCTTAGGAGGAGAGAGATTTGTTACAGGGAACTGCACTGGGTTTAGAACTGTGATGGTGTCCAGATGTGAAAAAAACCCTGTCTACAGGGAGGACAAGGAAGATTCCTAGAACTCCAGCCATTAAAGCCTTTCCAACTCTAAGTGCCCCTTTTCTCTACAAATACATTTTGTGCTTTTTTTTTTCCTTCTTTCCAGGGATGGTATTTAACCTCAGCAGCCTGTCACCGTTGCATCCAAGCCAGAACGCTTTGTAATGTGCAACTTGGTAATTTCTTCAGCACAGGTAGGGTGAATGCCAACTGTCTTCATGAGCTGTCTGTACGTAGCACCACATCTACCAAGAAAAAAAAACCAAAACCAAGTCAAACCTTGAAACAGGTAGAATGTCCTAAAACATTAAAGTAACTCTGTTCTTGTCCATTTTATGAGGTAGATGAGTTGCATTTATTCTTATGCTGTCTATTATTTCTCAGGCCCTTACACAACAACACTTAAATGCCAGCTTCACTGCACTGTTAAGTAGGGAAGAATTGTCAGAAGAGTTGAGACAGAGAGAATTAAGCAATTTATCCCAAGTCACCACTGAGCCTATGGCAAAAACACAACAAAACTGCAGCCTTCAGCTTTTCTTGTACATACATGTGTGTTTCACTGAGACTCCAGATGGAAAAATACACACATACACACAGAGAAAGAAAATCTAATTAGAACTGCTGGCAAGAATCTGCTGAAGGGAACAATACCAGAACATTCTTCCATGATCTTAGAGAAAGTCTGGTGCTTACACTGAGATTATCAATGTTATAAGCGGGAGGAAAAAACCCTCTCATTTGAAAAACCAAACCAAAACACACCACCACCAAAAAACCCTTGAGAAAAAATCCCACTTCCTTAATTCCTTTACGGATCCAATAACATTCTTAGAATTGATGACTTTCCTTTAAGCTGCTATTCCTGGCAGGTCTTGCTGTAAGAATAGCTGAAAGTTAAGAATAGCCCTAAATTCAAGAATTGTTTCAAGCTCTTTATGGATTAATGTTCTCTCCCTCTACAGAACACAGGGAAGAGAACCACAGATGTCTTCTGATGTTCCCACCAACAAGCAAAAAGTCATTGCTGAGCACAGATGTTACTGCAGTACTAGGAAGGGAGGGAAGATCCTTTGGAGGCGCTCAAAAAATACTAATACCTGACAAAGGAGAGCAGCAGATCTTACAGCGGGTCTTCCACTGAAAGCTCTGGATTTGTGAAATAAAATCGAAACCAACACAAGAATCTGACCTGCTGAAAACCTCTCACTATGGCTGAAGTTTTCCTTTCCCTCAGGCGAGGCAGAAAAGCACTCCAGTTTCATGTGCTCCCTCTTCACTGATTATTTTGGATAAAACTTCAAAACAATGATATCCTAAAAAATGTAGTTCTAGAATCTATACCACTGGCAATTAACAGACTACAAACACATGTTGAAAGTGTGCGCTGAGGGTACACTGCAATCGGCGATTTCCAAGATATCCCTCACAAGATACTTGTGGTCCTGCCTTCTTAATCCTTTCTGCCTCTCAGTTGTGCTACTCACTCACAGCTGTAAAGCTAAAACTGCAATCAAAGGGTGACAATATTTAGGAAAATGAACTAACACCACAACTGGGGGTTACTTCTTGTGTCCCAGCCTACTTTCTTCAAAGACAAGTTAAAACTATAACTTAGTAATGTAAACAGACAAACCAACATTTCTGAAGATGTGAACCAGCAATAAGAAGTGAAAAAAAAAAAAAAAAAAGAAAATAAAATAATTTTAGCACATGAGAAAAAGCAGGAATTCTCCAGTTAACCAGAGAGGACCCAGAACCATTCTTTACTCCTTCAAAGGGAAAGTGTCTATATTAGCATTTGAGGAAAATCCTAAACAAGAGCAGGTCACAAAGGTTCACCTCTGTGGTTAAGTTTGTTACTGCAATTACCAGATAGCTCCAGACAAAAGCACCTCCCTCTCTCCCGTCACCCTACAGAGGCTTCTTACTTTATCACATTATGGCTAGCTTATATCCCAAAAATACTAAAATTCATGCAAGCTCTTGCTGAGCTTTTGAGAAGCAATAGCTGTGCATATTTAAAGATGAAATTAGGAAAGGAAATGCTTGGCAGGTGTAAAGAAAGGTTTTTATGAAAAGCACAAATATGCTTTTAAAGAAGGGGCTTGCAAAACTACATCGTGATTTCCCGTCCTGCGCATAGAACGCAGAAGGTGTGCTCTGAGAAAACTAATATTAGTGAGTCAATGCACAATTTTGCTTTTTGCTTTAACTATATCAAGCCAACAATATATTTTCCTTAGTTGTTCCTTAACTATATCCAGTATTATAGTAACTAAATCCAGTACATCTTAATGAAGAACTGCAGTATTTTTAATGAAAATATGTGCAATACTACATAAAAGTAACAAAAAGCATGTATTCTTTATAGTGTTGCCAAAACTAGGCAGCTATCTTTTATAATCTTACAATAACTTAAAAAGCAGGCTTTAGAAGCTAGAGACATTCTTTTGTACTTACTTGATTCCAAGAGCAAATCCTTGAATAACTTCGCCTGCATTTGGTCCAATGAAATGAAGGCCAAGTATTCGCTGCTCTCTCTCCCGTAAGCACACCATCTGAAAACAATACATTACACAGAGATCTTTTCTTAGAACATTTGAGGCATGAAGTTGAATTAAATGAAACTGAAGTGCCTTGAGATCCTAGTTCAGCTGTTTGTTCCCTGGTGTGCCAAGAACTTACGCACTTGCTGAAGTCTTACTGACTTCAATAGCTCTTATGCTTGTCCTTAAGCACTTTCCTGAACTGAAGCTTTATTACTGTATTTCTTTCAGACTTCAGGGAGCCACTAACAATGGTTTCTGGTAAACTGAATATTTTGTCATTTGTACGAGAGCCTCAGAATACCTTCTGTAGTCTAGTAACCGGACTAGTGTCGTTTTGACACTGAACAACCACTTTAGCAATTCCCCAAGCCCATTACTCTCAGCAGCTGACGAGCTGCGTTGCCAAAGATGTGCACCACCACCTCTGGGATATTTTCTGCCGCTGTGACTCAGGCCACGAGCGCTTACGGCAGCAGGTTCGGTGAGGTACACTTACCTCAGCAGCCACAAAACCTGGGGAGGAGTCAAGCCTTGGAAACGGCCAACGAGGATGGTGAGTTAATGAGTATCTGGGAGGACCTGAGTCGCTGCACACTGAACTGTCATATGAGAACTTAATGAAAACTTTCCAGTTCCTTTAAGGACACCATCTTTATAATTACAAAAGAGTCAGTCTCTCCCTGTGCCATCCCATCATCACTAATCTAATAGGTTCTGCTGCTCAGTAAAGGCTTGGATGCTTTGATTAGCGATCCCAGGGACAGCAGTGATCCTGGCCGGGCACTTTGAATACTGAGGAGTTTTAAAGAAAAAGCCCTTTTGCAGGAGAGTTTGAAACTCTCAAGTTTGACGGTTTTTTGATGCATTTGGGAGTTTAGTAAGAACTATATGCAATATCACCCAACAACCATTTTGCTATTACTACTTCACGCTCTAATATTTACTTAAATTGACATAATTCAAAGTGAATAGCCAGAAAGACATAGCATCACCTTAGTTGCACTGGCCCTTGGGAGGGTTAAGGTAAGTTACACAATTTAAGCACTTACACAAATTAGATGGGACAAAATATATTTAGAAGAACTGGTTGCAACTACTGACAATGGATATTTCATATATAACACAACAATAACAACAGGATAATTTGTGATGGACCTACAGAAGTTACTACATTTATTCAAAAAAAGGATGGTTCCCTGATACTGAGGAGTAAAGAAAGAAAAATGAAATTAAATAAAAAAAATAAATATTCTACCAACACTACACTTCACCTTATCTAAGATTCTCTACTATGGGCATGTGCATCAAAAACCTTTTCAACACTGAAACAACTGGACACGTTTCAAGTCCAACACTTTGGTCTAAACCAGGACGGTTTTGTTTTTATGAGTAAGACTGAGCAGTGACTCTAGGTTTTTAAGCCTTATTTTTTTTTTAAGTAGTGTACTTTCCCCAGGAGTCGGCAACTCAAATGTTACATATAACTAGATAAGAACTTTGCTGGGGGAAGCAGAGATTAATCTCTATAGAATTTGGAATATTTCTGAGGACCTTAAGAGCAGTTCAAAGATGGTATCAATCAGCAAAATGTCAGCTCTGAAAAATGCTAATATCTGTAAAGCAATTTCAAGATGCAATAGGATACGTGACAAATATTAAACATTTGAAGTTACACTAGAGAAACAGACCATCACCAAGAAAATCTCATCCATCTTGTGAGGGCTTTTTTGCCAAAGAGTCCTCCTTAAAGCTGGCTGTACCATACCTCTTGTTTTAACTTAAAAGCAAGTTAAAAGCTCCCAACACTCACTTTCATATAGCATTGAGTTGCATCTCTTTCAGCCACTGTAAACTCTAAAGGTTTATAATAGGCATGGTATACCTGGTAAGGAAAACAATAACATTTGGCATTAGAGAGTTCTATCATGTCAAAACCTTCCATTTAGCATTATGACTACTACTACTACATACTTATCAGGTTGTGTACAAAAATTGATTTATTTATAGCCTGATCTATATTTTAAAGAAATATATGGAAAGCACAATAAGAGTTTGAAACAAGCCTTTCTTATAGAACCATAAGATTAAAAACAAAACTGAAAAAATTTACAATCATGTTACTCAAGCCAGTGCCCCAAATTAAAAATGTTAGTTTTGTTCCTTTAAGCTTCTCCCAGAAGTTTAATACCTTGTTTACTGAAAACAATCCAAGAAGTTTTCCATATCTATAATAATGTAGACCACAAGGATAAGCCAAACTGCAATTTTTGTAATCTGAATAATAAATGCTTATTTTTCACTAATGATTTTGCCCACTAGGGAAGAGTTTCCACTGTGACCTGCTGCAATTCTTTTAAAGTCCTGAGCTTTTCTGAAGACACCAGCTCCCTCGCTGCAAACAAAGTATTTTTGGGGGACCAAAAATTTCACCCGACACACCAGTGTCACTTCTGCCTTTCCATAGTGCAACTCTGACACCAACTGCTAAACAAAAAATTCATACCTCAATATTATCTGACCCATAACGCTGCACAGCCGCCTCTTCTGACAGTCCAACACATCCATACTCCAAGGGAGTGAAAACTGTCGTAGGTACCTGCTCGCAAGGAAACAGCAAGTGGGTCTGTTGAACCATAGGAAGCCGCTGCCCAGCAGACATGGGGGAGACTCGTCCATGACTGAGCAGCGCAGCTCCATCACACACATCTAACCTTGCTACTGTCAACGCCGGATTCCATGACAAAATGCAATTCCTTTAAAAATTCTTAAGGACAGAAGAAGAGCATATGTTTTGCTTTTTATTATGAGAAGAAGAAATAACAACTCACATTGTCATAGTCCATCAGTTCTGAAGACTGGCCAAAAAGACGCCGAGCCAGCAGTTTTCCTGCAGCTATTGCTGTGGGTGTTAATTCAGGACGGCCCTAGAAGAGAGCACAAAGCTCTGTTTTAACTAAGTGTGAAGCAGCATCCAAGGATTTCTCCTGGGACAATGGTCAGAGGGAGGCCAAATCTTTGGAATTCCAGCCTAGTAGCCAGGACTCCAAGCAGATAGAGCAGTAGTAATTTCTGTTCAAGCATGCTTTTAAGTCTCCGAGTGTAATACGTGTCTTGATGGGGAGGGAAACAAATGCCATGAATGAAGGTCAAAACCTTCTACCTTATCACGTCACCCCTTGAGAAGCAGAGGATATTCACATGCCAGCCATTCACTGCCTCCTTTCTTTCCGGAGTAACTCACTGAGAAATTTTTCAGATGGTCTTTTTGAAGTGGGAGAAGTCCAGTATAAGGCAACAGTGTTCTCCTCAGAGCATCAGAACTTGAACAAAAAGTGGTCTGACACATTTTTACAGAACACAGACACACAGCATAGCTATTTGTAGGGACAACCACGTGTTCTGTTCAATTATGTGTTGGTCCTGGATCAGAGAAGTGGAACTTTATTTTGCTAGCACTGCAACGTGTAGGTTGAGCTGGTCCTAGTCTCGGGCTCTGGATAAGAGGGACACAAGAAGGACTGCTATTGGCAAGTGCGAGAGGGAATGACAGCAGGATAAGACCAGGACACACTCCAGTTCAAGCCATGAGTCCTGGCTACTTTTTATAACCAAACAGGAGTATGCAGAGTGTCAGAACCCCAGTTCTGAGTGCTGGCACAACACCACTGGAGCATCAGAACTCCAGTGCTTGTCTTAAGGAAGCTGGAAGTTTTGGCAAATTGAAGTCAGGCATTTTCAAAGGAATTTGTTGAAGTCTGAGGAAGAACAGTCCATGTAAGTTAATAAGATCTAACAAACTTCATAAATCTAGTAAAAAACATTATTTAAGAATTTATCCAAGACATGTCATCACGATGCTTGACTGAGATGAGGAAAGAGGTCATGAATCTAGAAGAAATGATATGGAGACATAAGAAAACCACAACTGAAAAACACGCTTTGTAAAACGTGTGCAGCTTTGATTCATACAGATCCTATCTAGAAACAGCACACTTGTCACCCTCCTGCAAAGCCCCACTTGGAGGTTGCCATCCAATAAGCCCTCAAAGCCAGCCTCCAGCAGAAAATACAAAAAGGATTCCCCACCACACACCTTCAAGTTTCTCACACTTTTTTTTCATTACGCTAAAGTTTTTTAGCATTTACTGGAATCCATTCCTCTTTTCCAGCTTTTCTGTTCTGTATGTGGCTAGAGAGATTCTGTCCATGGTATTGGCTACCATTTACTTCAGTACACATAGTATAGCAAGTATCTGCACATTAATAAATATGCATTATTAATAACGACTTAAAACTTCCATTGCAAAGAACCAAACTGAAACATTATGTCTAACCCTGTAACAGAAACTACTATTCTAATTATTAATGAAGACTGACCTATTTTTCCCTGCAGCTCATGACAAATAACAAAACTTCAAGTCTATCCCTTTTTTCTGCCATCAGGTCATGGTTTTTCAAATGCAGCATTTTGACTTTCAAGTCTGTGAATGTCATTTACCAGATGAAGTTTGCCATTTGTTTTTTCTTACACACATTTGCCTGAAACGTGGCTGCCAATCATTTCTGTAGCAGGAAATACAGATGTTGTTTTGGCATTCCAGAAATGAATAGATGATTGGAATGAGAGATAAAATTGTGAAAGCACTGCCATGCATTCCATAAAACCCAACTAATTACTAAAACATCCATGCAGATAAAGCCCAATTTCTCATAAACAATGACTTAAAGACCTTCCTTGGTAAATATTTGAAATGAACGTTCACTTTGCAGTCATGTGTAGAACTACTCCGCTGATTATTATGGATAGGAATTGTTCATAAGAATCCTCCAAAGTATTACACATTTAAACGAGATGGCTCCTAAGAGAGTTTAAAAAGCTTTGAAGTAACATGTATTTGTTCTAACACAACTCTTTTTGGTCTTATTTCTACTCAAAGCAACATACTGTACATTCCACCTTCTCTACACATCTTTGTTATAACACCCTTTGAAATCTGACAGATGTACAGCGGCGTGACTATATAATAAACCTCCTTCTGAGAGAACTTCTTTATAGCATGTGCCATGCTTTTCAACAAGAACACTACTGGAGGAAGAATTTTAACACAGAGAGTTTATATTAGCACTGGGAAAAAAAAAACCCCACCCAACAATTCCAGCTTGATCTTCTTCATCCTGATTACAGAAGGAGAAAATACCTAAATGCAATTTCACCTGTCAGCTGAAAATAATATTTTGCCAAAGCTTGAAAAATTTTTCTTGAGGGTAGACAAAGTGCCTGACCTCTGTAAGGGTTTTTTCCCCTATTCTCTAAATGAGTAGCTTCGAGAACATCAGGATTCCGTTTGCCATACAAGGGGGCAACAAGACACACATACACATGTATTTCCCCATCAGTGCCAGCTGGGTTCGACTCCCAAATGAAAACAGTTATTCTTGAGCATGTTGGGAAACCAGCCTTTCTCTTCTCTCACTCCCCTTCCAGCCAGGCCACCACATTTAAACAACAACAAAATGTTATTTGGTGGCAATTTAGCGTCTATTCAGCACAGCTTGAGAATTACTTGCAAAGGTTTGAGCAACAGCACTTTGTTGTAGCAAGAAGATTCTGCCAGGGAGAGAGTAGAGCAAACAGAAACCATGAGCAGGAACACTAGAGAAAAAATAAATCTTATTCATTGGGAATATTGGGAATAACTGATGCTAATTCACCGGAAACAAGATTCCCCTTCCCATGCTCTTGTGGTAAATCTCATCCAGAGTATCCCACACCAAGCTCTGCAGTTCTGTGGTTCTTAGCAGGATGCACTTCATTCTTCTGTGTGCATTTAAGATGTGCACCAACACAGAACTTTCTTTCACTGCTGGTTCCCATGCCAATGAAATTTATTATCTAAATTGATTCTGCTTAAAAAAGGACCAAATTAATTGAAGTATTCAAATAAAATAAAATAAATGTCGTTGCTTGGCAAGTGGAATTACATGGCTCACATTGTACTGAGGTCAGATAAGATAACAGCAATAATTTCTTCTATCTTTAAACTGTCTAAGTGCATGAGTATTATACTGTAATTTCTTTAATTCCCTATATTGAGCCCATATGCAGATCAAAGCTTAAGGGAATACTTCTACAGAGCACTGTTTTAACTCTTCAGTTCTTCCCAGTTGTACACTGTGCAGTATAGAACTGTGTTGCTGTTTTAAACACATTTAGAAGTGCCTATTGAACAACTCCAGTTCAAAAATCTGCACTAAGAAGGACAAAAGCAGGAAAAGGAAATCCAAGTTTTAACAACAAAATGAAAATGACAAATAAATGAAGACGTGATTTTTTAGATCCAAGTAGGAAAGAGGAGAGCATCCTGCCTCCAACTTCATATTTCTTATTTAACTAAATCCTCCAAGGGCAGAAGACAAAAAGTACTCAAAAGGAAATTACTTGCCCAAAATAACACTGCAGATTGGCAGCAAAATAAGCAACAGAATTTAGGGCCCTGCCAGCATCACCCCTAACAACTGCTTCTTGGATGACATTAAAAAGAGAAGTTTGGAAAGCAGGAGGCCTGAGCCAGGCATGTGCCAGGGCCCAGCAGGTGGAGGGCACACGAGGAGGACATGTCCCAGAGCTGGGGGACAGAGAGACCCTGTATGTGACACAAGAAGAAAGGAGAGAAACTGCACATAATCCCAGAGCTCCAAGTGACTGGACAGGACAGAGAAGCTGTGGAGAGTAAGGAAAAAAAAAAAAAGGAGAAATAGTTGAGCAGGAAAGAGTTTTAACAGGGATTAAAAGGAAACAGCAAGTCATTTGCATGAAGATGGAGACAGACAGGAAGAAACACACGTCTACACAGAGGGGAAGAGGTCGGGAACAGTCAGCAGATTTATGAGATTTAAGTGTCCCTGGCAGTTCCAGAGTCCAGGCAGAAATTTGCAGGGCTAACCCCAAGACGTTGTGTGACCTGGTACATCCCTTCAAAAACCTGGAGCGTCTGTAGGGTTTATACAACTGGGAGACTTTTAAAACATTTTAAACATGGCACAATGAGAAATCTTTTAAAGGTCTCCCAAATTATACTATATATGATTTTTGGATATTGCTGCAGTATTTAGATTTACCAGACTTTTAAAACAGATGCCTTCACTGTATCAAAACCAATCTTCATAGGAAGGCATTGCTCAACTCCATTCAGTTCCACAATGGGTGAGAGGACTCTGCACCCTGCAGTGCCCAGCCTCTACACCCAACACAGTGCCCACATTTTCCAGGAACAGCTGGCACCAATGAAAACATCCTCCTGGGTGCCAGTGGACAGTTAAGGATCCAGACAAACATTATTTTTATGAAGACAACATATTTGAAGATGCCCAACTTACAGGAGATACTCTGAGCTCTGTAAACTGAGAACTGAGGGACTGGAAGTATTTGAGTGCACTTTGATCAAGACAAGACATTCTTGTCATAGATAACTAAAGACAATCAAATAGCAATAGATTAAGGCCACAAAATTCTGGTTTTGCATCTATGACATGTAAATAATTTTGCTGAAGTTATAATGTCCCTTCCTTTAAAAAAACCCCAAACCAAACCACCACTTGTCATACTCATTCAGAAATCATGCACAGAAGTTCAAAGCAATTAGCATTTGCAGCAATTTTTCTTATTCTAGAGGAAGATACTTTTTTCAGAAGCCTTTTGTGTCAGGGAGCAGAAATGCTGTCTTGTGACTAGTCTCAATTAAACCCCAGAATACTAAAAATGGAATTCCAGAACTTGTCGCAGTCATTCCCAGTAAGAGCATTCAGCTCCAGAAGGTAAGAACTGCTTTCATTCAAACGTTCGCAGGCAGCATGAAGTCATACGTCTGAAGTGATAAAAACGTTATTAGAAAGATAACTGAAGTGATAAAGACATTATTATTAGCCTCTGACCAATGATGCATTCCCTGATAAACATCAGTAATAATCTCTAATGCTGAGATACTTCACAAGACCCATGTGAAGGAAATTACTGACCCAGGTGGCTGGCACAAACACCGCAGCTCTGGAAAATGAAAAGAGCAAAACACCAAGATACATGCTAGAGCGTGACGACATCTGGGGACTAGTTATTAGTCAGGAACAAAGTTGGCTTCCTGTTATTGTAAAATAGTTTATGTAGACTCAGTACCTCTGTTATGTCTCCAACTGCATAAATGTGAGGAACAGAAGTAGCTTCACTGGCATCAACAATGATCTTTCCAGTTTCAGAATTAGTTTTCACTCCAACTGTCTCCAAATTGAGAGTTTCAGTGTCAGGGGCTCGGCCTTAAGGAAAAATAAAAAGTAAAAAAAAAAAAGTAAAAACCATTGGAAAATGTCAGTAGTGTTAATTTAAAAAGCTGGCACCCTCCACTGTGGGTTTCTAAGAACTTTGTGCTATTTGATAGTCCAGTTCTCATACTGAAAAAGCTGTGAGGGTGGAAAGCAGGGGCAGGAATGTCTTTGTTGAAAGGAGCTCTATTGCTATTGCCTTTGCTCAGACTGTTTCAGAGAAAGGTACCCTTCCAAAATGTGTGGGACAACACCCCCTGCAACAAGCACAACCCCCATGTGATTTATTGCATGTTCTAAATTCAGTTCTCTAATGTAGCATGAACACACACAGAAAAACTAAGCAACTTCCACTGAGAATTTCAGCAAACATTAACTGAATGGGACTCAACTGTGACAACAGGCTGTTGCGCACACGTTTGAGTAAAAATAATGCTCTTCAACGTTAAACATTCCTGAAGTCCTCACTTCTTGTTATTTGATACACTTATCTTCAACCTTTTTTTTAGTTCTCTCAGCTTAGATGAAAAACTGTAACAACTTGGCTCTCAAGTCCTCAATGCCAAGTTATTTAGCTCAAACTCTGTATTTGAGCTATTTCTGTAGAGTTTAGAAATACTATTTTAAACAGATTTAAAAACAACAGGCAAATTCTCCTAAGCCTAGGTTTTATTACAGCTTCCTCCTCCAACTATTTTAAATGATCTCAACTTTAAAAAAATATTTTTGTAGGGCTTTCTGCATAGAGTTACTACTTACACCACTGAAGTCTCGATAACATTACACTGAGCTTTCTGTAGAGTACCTGACAAAGCAATTCCTGACCCAAAACTGGAACCTTATATCCTGATTTTTCAAATGTAGTTGAAGGTTAATAAACACAGTGTAATTATTCGGTGCTCCCAAAATCCATAGGGATACACAGGATCACATCAAAAAGATTACCTGAATATATCCAAAGCAAGGAAATTTTAGAACATTGCATCTGCTTGTGGAGGCTCTAAATGAATATGGCTATATCTATATCTACAGCTACACTCATAGGTCTCCTTTGCGTGAGTCACTGGTTTGTGTTCGATGTTAATACAGAGCTACAGCAAAGCAAAACAAAAAGGGAAACGTGTTTTCATTATAAAAACAAGCTCTTTGATGTTAATGTAGGAAATTATTAAACAAAAGGAAAACCTGGCTTGTCAATACAGACCTAATTATATGTAAACATATGATTCACTGCTTTATACATCTGCCATATCGCCAGGCCCCCCAAACAATGTCACATCTGAATGCCTCTGTAAAGACTTCTGTGTATTAATTTCATCTGCTGAAACCAACACTTCCTCTGGGAGCAGTGACTGAAGCTGTCGGCACTTGGCTATCTGTCTGTCTTCCCTCCTGCTGTCCCCACGGGACACAGATCTGCTGTTCCTTCTCTGCCCCCGCTCCCCAGGCCTGATGCTATCGGGCAACAAAAATAATAAACCTCCAGGACCTTATCTTGGCTCGGATGTGAAACAACTTCCTACCGTTGTATTTCTTTGTGTATTGAGAGTAAAGCCTGGATATTCTGCAAATGGACAACTAATGGGGTTTTCTAGTTTCCCCTTTTTCCTGCCAGGCAGAGCCAAGAGAAAGCTTAGCACGCAACGGCAGGCACTGCCAGAGGAAAAAAAGAAAAAACTGTCAATAGAGTCATTTAAAGACCTGTGACAACAACAGCTGAGTTTATCAAACCTGCAGGATAACACTTAACCTTTCGATTCCAGTCTATTTTAACATGTGTACAGCTTGGTATTAATAGCTAAGGGTTACAGAAACCATATTGCTACTCACAGTGAAAATCCTCTCTCAACTTTACTGCCCACTTTTTATTTCTGAAAGCAAAAATTAATCTTTAAAAAAACTGAACTGGAGCTCTATTGGCCTTTAGCCTATGCTGGCTCACCTCCATGAGCCAGAGTTACACTTGCTGATCACCTCAAATTCAGTAGCTCAGGTTCTGACTCCCCAGTGCGTCTTGGTAAGTTTGAATGTCAAATCGGGGAAATGATGATTGTTCCCGGCACTCACTTACCTGCATTACAGAACCAGTTCTCACCATTTCTCACTAGTATGGCCTCAGAAGGACATTTGTTTCATACCCATAACTCTTTAAGTTTTTCACATTTACAGCCTCAAGAAAGCATGAGTTTACAGCTTATTTCTAAGATCCAGAGGGAAATACAAAACCATACCAAATCCTACCAGGCATGTGGCACCCCTAAAGCCAGCACACATGCTTTTCCTTTCAAGGTGCCCCCCGCCCCAAAAATGCCACAGAACAAGGAGTGTTTGACTGCATAAGACACTAGATTTAGCTTTTATTCAAGCCAGTAAGATATTATGTCAGACATCTAGAAGAAAGGTGTCAATTCTAATCTGACCCTTAAAAAGATTACCTGACTGCTGTGTGTTTAATACCACATCAGAATCTCATCTGTAATAGACCCACACAATAACCACACAGAGCCCTGCTTTCAGGGCCTGCCCCCATTTGCTTGTAACATTAAAAGAAAAATCAGCTTTTTGATCTTTTTTCTTTTTTTTTTTTTTTGTAAAAATGAAACCAGGTGGTTTCCTAAGGGGGCTGCCAGCCAGCTTAGCCACAAAGAGTGGTAAGGGACAGATGACAGCACCCACCTCAGACACATGCCAGGCATGGCAGTCCTAGGCTTTTATGGGTGAACAGAACGTGTATAGAAATATCACTGTAATTATAGTGGTTTAACGAGCATCTTCTACCATTTTTTATTTATTTATGGCACCCCTCAGGTAAAGGCCATCACCTATAACTCAAAGAGCACCTTACAGTTCTGAATCCCAAATGTTCTCTCACGCGCCAATGAGAGGCGTAGCCTTCCATCTAACTTCTCCTCAACATGAGGAAGTGGGGTTTGTAGTTACAAGTTGGTAAAATAAGTAGCATAAAATAAGAATTACACTCACAGTTTATGGGTAGGTTAAACAAAAGGAGGAAAAAGGCAACAAAATACCATCCAGGCCTCTTTCAATGCAAACACATTACTAGCACATTAAAAATAGCCCTGTTGAATAAAGTCTGACTGAATATCATCAAAACCAGATATTGGGAAAAAACTTAGAAGCACTGGCTGATGTAATGGGAATAACAACTTTCATTAGGACTGCAGCAGAACAAAACAGTAATAAATGAAAATTAATGAGAGAGAGACACGGGAAGTTCAGAACAAAGACCCAGATCCCCAGCAAACCACGTCCCATTAGCACCAGCAGTTGTCTGAGATCAACCAAGGTGCATTATTTTTCACTGAATAGTTCAAAGGTTAAAAACTGGACGGGAAGGTTTTGTTTGCCAAGACAGCTCTGAAGCCCATCCCCATGTCTATAGGGGCTGGCAGAGATAGACTCACAGGAGATCACAGCAGTGTTTGACCATATGGGACTTTTCAAAGAAAATCTCCAAACACAGTTTCTGTTTTCTTAGTTAATCCAAACTGATTTGGTTGTATGACTTGAAGAAAACTACTATAAAAAGAAAAGTTATGTACTTAACCCCTCCTTGATATTGAACAGCAAGGATCTTGTTTTACTGCAGTACAAAATAAATGTGCCAAGCAGCCAGCCTGACACAAAGGCCAATGTCTTTTACAGCCTGTGATGTGCAACACCTGATACCTGCTCAGCTTTACACCAAGCTAACGTTATAATTCCTTTATACAGCAAAGATGATGTTATTTAAGACACGATGGCTTTCCTCTAAGCTTATGAATGCAAAGGAACTTGACAATGGTTATTCCAATGCTTTCATGAGAGAGAAAACTCTTCTTGTAAAGCCAAACTCAAACCCTGCTGGTCGTTGCTCTTTCTGTTAATTTTAAAGCACATTACCTGTCACACTAACCCCAGGGTACTTTGTAAACACCTGCTTAGTTAACGACGTATGAGAGAGGAGATTTTTTTTTTTTGCCTCACATACTTGGACTGGTTCAAAAAAGCTGTTAGAACAGCAAAGGGAGCATTGGCCATGCTTTTATTGGCTTATCCATACAAACAGAAAATTACACATTCCAAAAGATAAACAAAACTCTTCATAGAAACACAATGTAGATTTTTTTCAGAGTCTACTTTAAGAGATAATACTGTAGCTCTAATTATGTCCCACGGTCAGTAAATATTTTTAACATTCTTCATGAAATCCTACTAAAATTCCACAATGCACTTACAAAAATTACAGAAGTATCTGCTATAATTCAGGCTACGATTAGTTAACAATAGCAGTGGCTTTTTAACAAGCTCCACAAGCTGCCTTTCTTCAATCAGTATTGGAACTGGCACATCTGCAGGCAGGAAATCCTCAGCACCACTGAGTTTCCCAGCCCATTATCTGAGACACCTGGTGCGGGTGTGTTGATACAGAGCAAAACAATGAATCATATCGACTGCACATCAATTAACCAGCTTTGGCTGTTAATGTGTTTAATCCTTCAGGGTACAGTGCCAATTTGGACACTAAAAAAAAAAAAGTCAACACAAACCCCCTAAACCCTCTAACTACTCGTTTTGCAGTTTCTTTCTGGATTGTTACTCCATCTATGACAAAAATTGTAATACATGCAGTTCCTCTGTGTCAAATAGTGAGTGGAATCACATTACAACTGAGCTGCAATAGTATATCATGCAATCTTATTCCATTATAATTAACACTAAACCAAGACTTTTTTTTTTTCATATTATATGAATGTAATAGCTATTTTTTCCATCTCTGACAGAAGTAAACAAATTGACTTGACATTTCACAGGTGTGACTCCACCTCCATATACTTCTATCAGAAAGCTCGCAAAAAATCAAAGAGAGCATTTAGAAACCTGCTTTTGGGGAACACTTTCATCTCGCCTCATGAATAGTATTCTACAGTTTTCAGGGCCGTAAACTGCAGCACAGTTTAGAACAATTCCTAGAGGAAATGGTATCCTCTTGGAGAGGATAAATAGGAACTTGCAGTGAACAGCTTCGTGCATAAGTCCAGTGTGGACTTAGGGAACACAACCTGCACCACAGACACTGCCAGAATTTATGCTCTTATCTAGTTCATGGGAGGAAGAGTAAACTGTCTCCCATTTATTGCAGCTCATGCAAAAGTAGCTGCCACAGATTTCTTCCCTTCACTGCAACTTTCATGTGTTTTCAGACTACAAAAGAACAAGAAATGAATTTAAAAAAATAAACAGATCAGTGTTTAGGTCACTAAATATTTCATGTAAAAAAAGGGGGTGCTGTTTGGCCCCATACAACATGATGGGGGGACTTCAGTATCAGAATGGAAAGCATTGGAAATAAATGTTAAGATCATCAAGTTTACCTACTGCCCACATCACTGTGTCAAAGGAATCTCCTTCTTCTGTGCCCAGGTCAGTATTTTTCCAGGTGACTTGCAATCTGTTGCTCTCCAATTTTTCAACTTTGGTTGGGAAACATCGCTTTAAAAATTTTGTGCCATAAGATTCCATGTGCTCAGTTACTAAAGATGCCATTTGCTGTTGAGTAGGGGAAAAAATAGTTTATTCTTAGAGCTGTCACCCTTTCAATACAAAGCCCTCCTTCAGCAGTCTCCATGAAAACCCAGTGAATACACTGAGCGTTTCAAACATTCTTTGTCACTTAGTTACTACACATTTTCAACACAGGATAATTTATTAACCCACTATGGCCCGCAACTCCACTCCAAGGGGCATCAACATCTGAATATTCTAATTATTTTTAAAAATGTAAAATAGTATGTGAATAAAACAGTTGCTTATACAACAACTGCATCTAGAGCATATTCAGTTTAACACTGCCATAATTACTATTTTCTGGCAGCTTGATGAGAATTAAATACTTTCGTAGAGCTAAGGAAGAGAAATACTTCCCTTCGCAGTGACACCTGCCATTTCTCTGCATGGATTATGAATCACTAAGGTTTCCTGAAAGTTCTACTACAAAAAGGAAATAATGCTTTTGTCTTAAGAGCCTGTTTGAAGTAACACCACACCAAGTCAAGTAGTAAAGTGTCACACAGACAGGTCTATCTAAAGATGTCACTGCATTTGACTGCAGTGATTCTGGTCACACTTTGTCAATGAACACGTTTATTACTTCAAAGATATTCTCACAAAGCCACTCACATAGAACAACTACACGCAAGCTTTCAGCTTACAGAACTTTATTTCCCAAGTTAATATGAACTAATACAAAGGCACCAGCAGGGTTATATCTCTTCAGAAACACAACAGCTCACTAAATGTATTTCCATCAGACTCCATGTGGCTACAGACCAAACACAGTTATCTTTATTAACACTTCCTTAACATTGAAGTGTCCATTGTGCCCTCCCTGCCTACCCAGGATCAAGTTCTCAGAGAAAGCTGTACTGTGCATGTGGCACTCCATAGAACACTCACTGTGCTCTGCTCCCTGCTCGCTCAGGGCTCCAGCTGTTAGAGGTGTGGAGCTCTTCAGTGATGGGTGCAAATCCCAAGGCACGCTCTTGACCACTTCACTTGCACTATTAAATAAAACTCCTCAAAATCTTTCCCAATTTTAAAACACAGCTTTTTCTCTTTACATTTCCCTGCCTGAAAGGTTTTCCTTTTAATTTTCGGCACCTTAGGGTTGATAGCTCCACTGAAATCACCATATAATTTTCTTTACCTAGCTATAACTGCCACTGCTTTGAAAGTTGCAAGGTCAAGATTTCTGATTCCTGTAAACTTCCAGCTTAGTAATTTATTTATGTTCTTCATAATAAACTCCACATTGAACTATTTCACATTAGTCAAATAATTTATTTTTAAAATAATTCTAACTCATAGAAAGAAATTGGGGACTATTTTAAAGAGGTTGTCGAATGTTTTTAGCAGTGACATAATTCCCTGCCCTGCTTCCTAACCTTTTCAGTCAATTGAGCAGGAGGGGAAAAAAAAGATTTACTTTTCTGAGTACAGTATCAAGAGATATGATAGGAAAACTAGAGCTAGTATTTATTTACTCTTCAGAAAGCATGTACTAGGAAACGTTTGGAGAAGCCAAACCCACTTTTCTTTAGGATACAAAACTAAGCAAATACACCTTTAAATGTATTTGATACAGAAGGAAATGTGGAATACTCTGCACTCACCTGATCAAAGCCACGAAGCGGGATACTTCTCATCATGACTGTAGTGTCCAACCCAATGCCTGTTAGAAAACCAGCACACTCAAGTGAAACATCTGGAGAAGTATCAGTTAAGGAAATACAAACAATAAGGCCAGACAAATGCAATATAAAAGGGCAGTATACAGGCAGGCTTTTTACCTAGAGATATCAAGTTCTGCTCACACAGACAATCTCTTTATCTTGCTTTTGTTACATAGACTAATTTATCCTCAGCTGACCTCAATTCCTATGATGCTACTGCACAGAAAACTATTACTATTTATTACCAACCCAACTACAGGCCATGAGCAAAGGAATTCCAAAAACTGAGCTTTCATAGGGAAGACAGTGATGCTGCTTATAATCACAAATCATCACAGCTTTTTCAAAGGATACAGCTGGCTCCAACAACCAACCTGTTACATAAAAAGAAAACAAGAATAAAGCAGTCAAATGAGTTTGTGCTTATTTCACTACAACAAAAAATGATTTTCTGGAGCAGGTATAGTTACAAAATCCCATTTTGAGGAGTGGATCTGACAATGTCAGATGTGCAGAAAGAGTGTGGCTTGTCAACTCCACCAAAGGCAACACTGTAACACGTGGGCTTATTTTATTAACAGGATAAAAAAACCCCACACTTGTAGGACATAAGGAATTGTTTTTATAGTGTAAAGACACATTTAAGCACATACACTGAAAGACAAAGTGAAGAAAGACATTAAAAACTCAGTGAAAATAAATCTCATAAATTGAAAATATTTTATATGTGAGCATTTATGGCAACTGAACCTAAATGTTAGAGACACGATAGAGCTCTGCAGACAGCAAATTTGGCTTCTCTTTTCCACCCTGCCACTGACTAGCCACATACCCCTGGGAAAGTTATTCTTTCCCTATACTGCAAGAGGAAAAACAAGTCAAATACTCAGAAAGCTCTTCACACACAACCTGTCCTATACTGAGAGAACAGAGCAAAAATAGTAGGTGAAACACTGGCTTGTGGCCTGTGCCTTACCCTAAGCCACTCCGCGTCATCTCCCAGTTCTAACAGAGGTGCTTCAAACCTCTGAGAAACACAGACCCAGGGGCTGCTGCTCCGTAAGCCCCAGGGATTGCAGAGTCAGTACAACACACATTTTCTCACAAAAGACCCTAGATAACATCTAGCCATCCCATAATAAAAACATACAGCTTCTGAAGGTGTACAGAGAACAGGTTGCGCTAAAAAGATTAAAATCTGCTACTCTGGGGTTTATGTTTGGCAAACAATTTAACACAGTGGGAAATTATTTTTTTCCAGCATTAGGGCATCTGATTCACCTGTGAATGGATGACTGTCCCCTGCCACAGCACAGAGCTCCTGGGAGGTGCTGCAAAAAGCCACACACAGCCCATCAAGGATTATCTACTGGAGAGTCGCAAGGGGTAGAACGAGAGCACCAGTAATGTAGGCGTATGTTTGCTTTAGATGGAAAATAGATGCCAGCTGGCACTCATTCATAGTATCAGCAGCACATTATTCACAATTTCTTCTACAAACTAGAGGGTTCCTGGCCACTGTCAGTGTCTAACAGGAAACTTAAGAAAGCAGAACCAAACCTCCTTCCCACCTGCTCAATCTCTCACTCATTCTGACCAGATTTCAAGGCGTCTCTTCTAATTCACCCTGCCAAACCCCTTCATCTCAGGAGCAACAATTTCTTTGCAATGTCTGTATATCTAAGGGGCTTCTAAGTTGGTTAATGGTTCGGTTTTGCCTTTTTTTTTTTTAAATATGAATAACTGCAGGACTGACAGTTCTATAACCCCCAGGCATGTAATTTGTAGCTGAGATATGTACATTTGGAGAGGGAGAAAAGAAAGACTAAGTACAACACAGCTCAGACTAAAAACAAAAGGTGTTAAACTGAACCTTGGGAATATTTATAATAGAAACAAACGTTTTACAACTCCCTCCTTCATTTGCTAGGACACAGCCTGATAAAGCACAGAAATGCTACTGTAGCCCCTGCAGGGTTATTTTGACTAAATCTGAGGAATGCAACACATAAACACTAGACTCCCACATTACACTGTTACAACTTGCATTAGCAGCAACTGGACAAAAGCCACATTTTCAGAGAAACATCTTAGAGGGATAAATCTTATGTTTAGTTTTTTTTTGGTGGGTTAGCGATGTTGCTTTTTATTTCTTTTTTTTTTTTTAATTTCCTTGCATAAATGATACTCTCAAAATTCAAGAGGTGACTGATAAATTACAAACAACAGCAAATTTAGGTTCCTTTTCAAACTGTAACAAGGAACCTTGTTTATGCTTTTGATGTTTAGCTAAACACACTGCATTTTTATATTAGAAAGTCACAGCCACAAATGGAAGCTCTGTTTTCTTTTTCTTATATATACACTTGTTTTTTTTCTAGAATTGCTCAACAGTGAAAAGAAAAAAATAGTGAAATAGTATTATCTGACTTTCATGCTAGCATATGTGCATTGGTTATCAGAGTTATTTGCATCAGGAAATTGCTCTGTAGTGCAATGTTGACTCAGAATCTTACTGTGCTGTAACAAACAAAGACTATGGCATTTTAGTATTCCCATTAAAAACAATCTTTTAGTATTTCAGTTAAAAACAGCCCCCAAAGGATAGGAAAAGGCAAAAGTAACCCAATTGCGTCATCATATTTTGTTTCCTTATCAGAACTGCCATCACTTAAGAGAATGTAAAATTATGATGGAGTTTCTTTCCTAATTGAAGAGCAATTTCACATACACCCATAGCAGCAAATCCAGCCAGTGCACCCTTCATCTAAGTTTATGCTGCCCTCTTGTGACTTCCGTTTATAATTGCTCCAGCAAACAAGCCACCCTTACCTAAGATGGTGAAAAATCACATTTAATTTGATTTTAGAAGGGAATTTCGTAAGAGGAGGAAGGGGAGAAATCAATGAGTTACTAATGAAGGTTGGTAGTATAATGTTGATGCATAGCAAAAAAAATTATCAGAAGGAAAACAGAAGGACATAAAACCTGGTGTATAAAAAAATTTTGAACATTTTTCACTTGCCATGAAGAAAAGTACAAATACCAACATTTATTAAAGCCATGGTAAGGTAACTTACGTTTTTCCAGGAGATTCTTTTAACCAGAACAGATCATCACTTGTGATTCCATACTCCAGTGCACCTGCAATCTGTGATCACACAGGTAAGATCTTGAACCTACAATCCAAGTCCTAGCAGCCAAAAAAAGCTAATTGCAACTTGGGCTTTATTAGCTGAAGTACAGACAGTAGGTCAAGGGAATTCTGTATCTGGGGTTGCCTGGGTATGTCATCCAGTCCTCCTTTTTGGAGATTTTAAAAATCTGACTGCAAAAAGCCCTGAGCAACATGCTCTGACCTCAGAGGTGACTCTGTAGCTGACCACCACCTCCTTCAGCACAAGGCTGAACTACACGACCTCAACAGATCCCTTCCAATGTGAATTTTCCTACAGCTCTAACCAACACCAGCTTACTAAGTTGATGCAGTTTTCTGTGGAAATGTTCTTCTGAAATGCCTGTACTTCATATAAAATATGTTTTTTTCACACAACATAAGAACAAACATATCTCCTGTGTTACTTTATCTTTACATTTTTATCCTCCAAACGTTCATTATCACCTGCAACAAAACCAGCAAAGCCACTGGAATTGTTAGATAGCAAGTGTAACTTACGTGTGTGGGATATTTTGGTCTTCCTCCAGTTGCAATGACAATATTTTCTGCAGTAACAATAGTCTACAAACAAAAAGAAGACACATTTCTGACACATTCTCTATCAGTTTCTGTTTTAACATTAAACTTACAATTGTTCTGATATTGGAAAAGATTCTGATGACTACTTGGAAGCAACAGTTGTTCACAAATGGCAGCCATTGAAAATCAATTTTTGCTTAGGACAAAACATACAGAGGTCACAGCAAGTGAATTCTGTCTCTAGGGCCTGGAGTTAAGCTACCTCAGAAGCGGCATGTTTTTAGGAAATGCTAGGCATCTCCCCCAAAAACCTTTTGCTCTCTCAAGCTGACATTTACCAGTAATTATACTTATCCTCAAAAGGGTAAAAGCAATTATAATTGCCCTCAAAAAGGTGTTAAAAATGCATGTTCAATCTCTTCCTAAATACGCAGAAATGACCACCATTCTGTTACATGTCCCAGCTGCTTGAAGCTGTGAATTCAGTGTAATTGCCTCCTGCACACAACTTCTATTAGAAAACTAGTCACCATTAGGAGTCATCTGAAGGAGGAAAACTTCTCAGACTGATCTAATGCTCAGAGCAATAAGGAAACTGTGGTCCTCTTTATAAATCTGCAAGCATTTATTAAAGCAATATGACTCTGACCAAAAAAAAATTTAAAAATTTAAATCTTTTGTCCCAGCATTTTCATCTGCAGAGAAAAGGTACTGGCTTCTAACTGGTGAGGGACTCAGTAGGCAACAGTCAAGTTCATAAACGCCTTCTCTAGGTGGAAAATGCAAATGTCCCTCACCAAAACAACAGTGAATAGCTAAAGCAATTCGCAAAATTACAATCTGTCTCCCAGCTGACCTGCAAACTAACACATGAAGCTTTGGGCTGTCTGAAGTGAATGACTCTGCAGAAGTCAGAACAGCAGCTCACCTCTTTACCTGCTTTTGTTAAACCACGGATAGTATGTGGATCAGAAAAACTCCCTTTCATGTGGAAATATTTCACCTTCCTGTTTAGAAGAAAACAGCAACATAGATGCACATTTAGTGAAGAATAGGGATGAAATACAATCAGCTGCTTTTCCATATCTGAAGTGCTAAAAAGGACAGCAAACAGGCATAGAGCAGCAAAAGGAAGACAGCATCTCATTTCATAGGATTGTTTGCAGCTCAGTCACATAATTTAAATCACTTAATTCTCATGTCAGAGTTAACTCCTCTGCACAGCAGAGTACCTGACCTTGTAACACGCTCTGGGATCAGGCTATTGACCTCTTCAAATGATACATTTTCCACTAGCCAGAGTAATGGTACAGATAGCACTGCTAATATGGGGCTCATTTTTGAGAGCACACAAAATTGACTCAGCGGGAGTCCAAAGACTAGTACTTGTCAAATTACCAATTAACATAATTTCTCTATAAAAGGAACTGCATGTGGAAAAACTTGGAACCGTTTCGGCACTGTCAAGAAAAAAATAATCAGCTGCTCTAGTGTAGTGTTATCTGTGGGCTTCTATGGCATATAGATTTTGGTGCACAAGCTTGAAATTATTTTTAGAAACCAGAACTACTTCATATTAATGCAAAATCTTTCTAGATTAAAGAGAATGTTCCCTGACTGCTTATTGTTTGAAAGCTTTCATATATGGTCACTTTCAACCACTATTTCCCAGAAAAAAACCCCAAAGCCAAATAATTTACATCAGCAAGGGCACTTACAGTCCTGAGCAGAAATGGCTTAGAAACTGAAGATACTAGGTCTAATAACAAATTCCAAAGGCAATTCAGCAATTCCACAAGAAGAGCAGCTCTTGGACTATGGGAAGAAAGATAAACTTCAAAGTCTTACTTGTCCTGTAGTTGCACTCTGTGTCCCCAGTTCAAGGATTTCACATAGTTCTGAACAGCCTGTGCCATCACAGACCTGTCACAAAACAAGAAACTGAGCATGAAGCCATCACATTACAAATTGAGATTATGCAACTCACAAGATACATGCAATTACTAGAAATTAGGAATGTTCTATAGTACCTTTTTTTATAAAAGTAAATTATCAAGTTACATCAACATAATACCTGCCCTCATAAACCAGGAAATACAGTTTTGTGTTTTAAACAAAGAGCAGTCTAAAAAGCTTCAGGCAAAATTCACTTCCATAGCTATCTCCTAAAAAGGCACCAATCAGGAAAGTTTGCCATGCTTTGGCAGGACACAGGAGGGGATATGGGTAACAATCTTTACCAGGTATGATGAACAGGTTGGGATATGTTCCAGCCATAGTGTTGGGCATCTTTAAGGGCATTCCCTAAAAGGGCCGCTTGATGCATCAGCTTTTTAGGAATGCAGCCAACATTCACACAAGTTCCACCAAGTCCCCATTTGGTTCCTTGAAAAAAAAAAAAAAAGAAAAGTAACAACAAAAAAAAGTAAATACATCAGGTTAGTGTAACTTCATGCAATGAGTTACTTGGAGAATTAGGATATTCATGTAATTAGTTAAAAACTTCTGAAACAACACACAGTTCACTATCTCCTACAGATCCGTTTCTAACTCTGCTTAGTTCATTTTGATAAAAATCACCTCTATATAGTTTTTTCTAAAATTCAAACCATCTCAGGATGTTTCTCCAACCTGTGAAGATCCAGTTACTTCACATTTGCTTATTCACACTTGCAGATCTTATTTTACATGTGGCACATGAAGAGTCTCAACATGATGTGGGCTTTTAGAAACCGTAAATTACATTTTGATGACATTCTCACATATTTTAGTCCAAAGTCTATGAGAAATGACAGCATCAAACACTGCTAACGACCTTCCCGTGCAGGGGGAGCAGGCAGAGCTGGGACATCTCTAGGGAAATGCAACAACCTGGGCTTAAGGGCTTCTACTACAAGCAAAGGAGGCAATGGGGCTTTGGTCACTTTGTTGCCTGGAGCAATCTGCTCACCTGGGCAACGGTTTTATACACATCCAAATATTAACCTCATATTTCTCTTCCATACCTTGTGGAGAGGGATCCACATAATCCAGAACAGCCACTTTCCTTCCAAACTGAGCAGCTTTAAACAAAAAGCAAGACAAAGTGTTTAGAGGAGGCAGAAACACGTAAATCTTAGGCATTTTTAGTAGCAGAGGTACAGATAAAGAGTTCAGGAGCTGACAGGTGGTGGTTTTTACTAACTCCAGAGGCCAGACTAGGGAACCAAGCTGCTTTGCAGTCTACAGTCAGCAGATTCTCCAGAAGGCACTTAATAACCCAGACAAGACCTTCCAGATCACACCAACCCTAAAAATGCCGTTTGACCCCAAATGAGATGTTTAAGAGGCATGTGGGTTGTTGAGCATGTTACACTGAGTTACAAAGGGGCAAGGTTCTCTGCAGCTGTTACACAGCTCTGGGAAACAACCCGAAGAGACTCTTAACACATAAATAAGCAGCATAATTAAAAAAATAACAGTACCTAGGAAGGCACTCGGAGTATTTTACAATAATAGTGAAATAAAAGCTCATTAAATTTTCCCATGGCAAAAGAAGAAACATTTTTTAACATGTGAATAGGAAAGCCAAACAAGATCACCCCACCTGAGGGTGTGAACTAATTTGCAGATTAACTGTATAGAGTCGAGTTAATGATTTATGTGCAGGGACTGAAGTATACTATGTTTCTTAAGAAGTGTTAGCATTACCAGTAACACTTCTCAGTTCCACTTAAGCTAAACCAAAACTTTTGTTAGTGATTTATGCATACCAACCTTCTTTTGCACAAGCAAGGCCTCCAGACCCTCCACCAATTACCAGAAGATCATACTCATTCTTTCCTGTGAAGAGGATGTGAAAAAAGAAGGAAAAGAAACAGGCAAGAAAGATGGAAGAGGTATGTAAGAAGGTAAATAGCAAAAGGTACACTAGTTTTTTACAATTTATTATTGCTCATTTGGCTTTTCTTTTACTAGAGCACTGTGTTTTTTCAATTCTCAAAATATTCTCCAAAAATCATCAAACAAGACTTGTGAATGAAACACTGAAAAATAAGGCAATTCAAAAGAAGTGAGGAAATAGATTAGATTTTTACACAATATCCCAAGAAGCTCTTTCTACACGATGAGGCAGTTGAAACTGGGGTCCATAGGTCTTTCTGCCTCTGCATTACAACAGCAAGTTCTACAGTGATTTCTTTTTGGTGGGGTCACCTTATCCGACAGGCCTCTGCTGCCATGTAGGCCTTGAAGGGGTAGGCGGGGTGGTCTGAGGGAAACTGACCCCTTCTGTCACCTCAGCCTCCCTCAGCAGTTTTGAAGTGGCGGGGGAAGCCCACAAGTGAGCAGCAACTCGTTTCTTAGAAGGTGCATCAGGCCAAGGTTTCTCTGGCTCAGGGCGGGCAGCCGAGGCCCGCAGCACCCGACACCAGGTGGGGTTGGGGACTTTTCTGGACAGCGGGACTGGGAAGGCTGATCCCCCTAGTCCTTGCCGTTAAACTCAGCGGAACGGCCTGGCCGCCCCGGTACCTCTCCAGAGCCCCACCGCAGGGGTGTGGGAGACCTTGCTCGCTTCACTGACACCTGCGGCCCAGAGCTCCCTCAGCAACACGGGGGCCGAGAGACGGGCTGCGAGAGAGGCAGCGGGGTGCTGGTGGCTCCGGCAGCCGGTAGCGATGGAGGCATCCCGCTGCCCTCCCCGCCTCTGCCGCTGAGGGAGGAGAGTGGCGCCTGCGGGGCGGGAGGCGGGCTCCGCTCCCCACACCGACCGTTCAAGTAAAGCGCCCGCGGGTCTCTCCCCGCCGTGTGTGTGGTGGGAAGGACTCGGGGGACCATTCCCGGGCACTTTGGGCGTCAGGAGGAGAAGGCAACCCATCTCCCGCGGGGAAAGGCGGAGATGCGGCCTCTAGTAGCCCCGGCCCCAGCGGGTGCCCCGTACCTGAGAGGGCTCGCACCGTACGGCACAGCCCCGACACTCCCTGGAAACGCTCCCGCCTCCTCCACAGCGCCGCCATGCTGTACGGCAGGGGGCCTTCACGCCCAGACAGGACCCTTGCGAGGTGGCCGTGCAGCGCCTGATCGGAGGGCGGCGGAACCCCGTGAGGGCGGGGAGCGGTGGGGGTGCTGATCTGAGGGGAGGCAGCTGCTGCCCGTAGCTCCGGCTTATGGAGCCGCTGCGGAACACTTAGAGGCCTTTTCAGAATGCGGACACAGGCTCCGGCGTTAGAGGAACGCGTTTACGTTAAAATCGGACGTTTGGAAGGGAACAAAACCCAACACTTTGCTTGACTGGTTTATCTCCCCTGCGAGATATCGCTGCAAGAAGGGTTCATGGAAGTCCTTTTGGGTAAGAAGAGGAACACGAAGAGTGCCCAGAACCTTCACGGATATTCAGAGCCCTGTTACTTCCTCTCAGATCCTTTTGTAAAGGATGAGAAGAGGTGGGCTATGGCAGTCCCTCTCGAAGGTGCAGCACACAGGTTGGAAGTTAAAATATCCTGAGAAGGTGGTTTGAGTGAAACCTTTCCCTTCCACGAGGTCTTTACAGGCAACGTGTGATGTTTCGGATTCCAGAGACGTGTTCAGCCTTGAGAGCTGGCCCCAGGGCCTCGAGTCCACCATGGCGGGGAAGGGCCTGTGCTCCACAGGTCAGTGAACCAGAGCAGCGCAAAAGCTGTACCTTGGGGTTTAGCCGTGGTGGCACAGGTACAGATAATGGCCCAGGAGAGCCTGCTGGAGCACCTCTGGTGCTATGTCATCTGTGGCAGCATCTCCTGTCCCTGTGCCACATGCTGGCTGTTGATTAAAGTAGGGTGAGGCTGCTGATCTGCTTCGGGCAGGAGTTGTGGGAGTTATTAATGCTTGTATTCTGCCAGCCTGAGGTGAACAGGCCTCAAAGTTGGTGTTGATCAAAAGATACTGCAGGGAACAAGGTCTATCTCATCCAGCAGTGGTGGTGGTTGGCCTTTACTGAGGCACAGTAGTGACCCGCCTGCTGCTGTACCCCGTGAGTTGTGTGTCATAAATACCGCCATAGGCAAAGCACAGCCTGGGACAAAGACTCTGCCGCTTTTCCTCGAGGAGGAGCTGGCGACAGAACAGACAGTCGTGGTTGAGCTGTCCCCACAGCAAGGGCCCGGCTCCAGGGGGCAGCATCCAACCGGTTTGTTCCAGAAACCACCAGTCGCCTGGTCCACAGTTGAGGAGAAATGGCAGGAAATTAAAATACTCAAAGTTTTGTGGAACTAACACCACCTCCAGGGTAGGTCTGATTATTTTTTTCTCTCCGTTAATGTTTGAAAACACACGAAACAGGAATTACTATAACTTCAGTAAATGGTTTGATGACTTGTCCAGTATCAAGGCTGTTTAAAAAACCCACAAAACATCTCTGTTGCCTCCTGCAGCGCTAATCAATAAATCACTAGAAACACTTTTACCCACTGCAGCAGCAGTAGAAAGGCATAACCGGAGTGTACTTAGAGGCCTCAAGCCTATTCAGATACTAATCTTTTATGCTTTTCAGGTATGTGCCTGCAAAGTTGTTGTTAGCCACTATCCTGAACTGACTCAGACAGTGTTGAGCATATGCTCTTCACACAGCATTTAGTTCAGACATGTAGGATCAAGGGTAGAATTAAATCTCCCCAAACACAAAACAAGTTTCTGTGAAGAAATGTCCCAGCAGCATTATGGCATTTTGCTGATAACAAAAGGCTTTACATGTAGCAAAGCTGTCGATAGAAAACATTACCTTTAAACAGCATCTACAGTGGCAATTTAGGAAAGAATTAATCATAATTTGCAGTAATGCTTCTAAACTCTTTTAAGGATACAATCTTGGCCAAATGCACATTGTAACAGCCACGTTGTACACTGGCATTACTGACTGCTTTCATTATTTTGGAGTCTCAGTGAACCACAGCCTACGCAGCGGTGATGAGGTTGTAGCTTCTTTTAGATGATTGTGTTCTTTAACACAACACACCCCGTCCCTTTTCGAGCTTGAAAGTGAGTCAGTCACTTTCTCTTGGCATCCTGGAAGCCAGGGCTGTTCATAGCCACCACTGGGCCACTGGCAGACCGTGGGAAGCTGGAGTGTCACCATTCCTGGGGCTGTGCCTCACAGCTAGTGACAAAGCCCTGTGCAGTGCCATGGGCTAGGGCTTTCCTATCAGAGCTGCCATCTTCACAAGAAAGTAAAAGCCTGTGTAACACTACCCTGCTGCTTCTTGCACATTCGCACAAGTGCAGTCATTGAGACCGACAGAGGTGAGTATCAGCCGTGAGGAGCAGGGTTTGCCCATGGTCACAACAGCAATAGGAGCAGTAGCCACTGCTGTTTGCTGTAGTCTGCACTGAGGAGGTGTCTGCTACACCGCAAAAATCCTCCCCAGGGACCAGAGACACACTCTGGTTATCAGGTGTGCTTTCTAATGTGTTTTTGCCTCATCTTCTGTAACTTTCTTATTTTAATTCTTTTGTGGTTAGCACGAAGCTGATCAGAATAATTAGTGACACATTTTTTTACATATGTGTATTATATATCTTTTAAGAAAGGAAGCATCAAGTCCTTTAGTAGCAAATACATTCTAGTGCCAGGAAGCCTTTACGTAAAGCATTGTGTTTCTGCAGTGAAAGCATTTTGGTTTTTTGGTAAAAGCTGGGATTAAAAAAAAAACTTCTTACAGCATAGCTATCAGACTTAACATCATATTTCCACAGGATTTTGTCAGTTGTAGCTAGTCGTATTTAGAGTCATAAATTAACTTAATACATTAGATGTGGTTTGGTTTATTTCCAGGGGCAGATGTTTATTCAGTGTACTGTAAACAGTGTGGTATTAAAAAGGCAAAGGAAATGCTACTGTAATATGTTTCAGAAATGTATATAAATCCATTCAACAAAAATAGGGGTTTCGTAAGGCATGGATTGATTCAGTTAATGGGCAGACTTTCGACTTTTGAATTCATTGTAAGGACAACTTGGAATTCTGTACTTTTCTCCTTCATAGGAAATACCTTTTGTTACGTTTGTCAATAGCTTACTTAAATTCTTCCTCATGAAAACAGCCAGGACCAAACACCTTTTCTAACTACTATTTTAGAAATTTTGGCTTGTCAAACACACCTTCATGCCTTTCCTGTTCTTCTGGCATGGTTTGCTCTATGTCTTATGCTCCCAGCTTAGAGACCTGGAGGGTGGGGAAAGGAGAGAGATGTGGGGCAGATACCATCTTTGGAAGTCATCACACTGTTTCTTTTTTAGTGGGTGGAGTAGAACATGGATTATATCAGTGGTTGCATTTTGTGACATGAGCCAGTTAATAATTTACAGGAGTGTCAGTGAACTGTACAGGATCCTGGCTGAACTAAGAGGTCTCTGTGTGAGGTAGGACTTTTTGGGTTTCTTACCATCTCTCTTGCGATTGATTGTACTCTTAGTTTTTTCTGATTCCTCTGTGGGAGCGTAGTGTGGTGTCCTTAGTGTTATGGAGGAAGGAGGAGAGAAAGAAAAAGCACGTGGAAGAAAGGCCTGTCAAATGGTGAACACAAAAGTGGCAATTGAGAGAACCGTGTCCCAGATCTGCAGAAAAACAGAATAATAGTAGCAGGGAGGGGCGGTTACCGATCCTTAGAGTTTTTCCAGAGCAAGGTAAAGACTTCTCATGATTCAAATTGCTAAATCTATGGATAGTATTCTAACATGGAGGTTATGGGAGATGGCAAGTGGGACCCTTCTTCGAAGACACAGATCCAGGGTCAACAAAAGATAAGGTTTTACCACTTTTATTTCAGACTTCTTAATTGACTTGTGTATGAAGATTTTTCCAATATTGCTTTTTGTTGGGTATTGCTTCACACTGGCATGAAGGAATCTGCAGCTGTTTGCTTACAACCAAACTCTGCTGTATTTTTCTGCATTTCTGATATATGCTTTTAAGAGCTATAATAAATCAATCTTTAGGAGAGTTAAAAGTCAAACTGATACGGGAAGAATATGTCTAACATTGGTTTAGGAGATGGAGGTGGTGATCAGATTTCCATGTGAAGTCTAGAAAGCTTAAAACATTTGGTTAAGGTGGGACAAATATACCCTATTAGCTAGTATATTTTGTGTGTAAGGTCTGTCATGTATCAAAACCAACTGTACTGAGAAAGCTGAGAGAAGCACACACACCACAGAATTACTTTAAATCAGGCCACAGTCTAAATTCTATTTAAAAATGTAACTCTAAGAGAAAATCACCCATTCTAATATTTGCTAAGTGCTCGTCTTGTTACAAATAATACATCCTTCAGCCAACAGTGTCTCATCTGCTGGAAATATTTGTGCATAGGTTCATAAACCAAGAAAAAGAATTAAACATTTCAGCTTTGCTGCTGTTTCTCCCTTTGCTTGCTTATTTTTATTTTCAGAAATTTGTCTTGAGAGTAGGACTCATTCAGAATTCAATCCATTCCATTTTATTCCATCATTCTCTCACATAGAATCTTCAGTTCCTAGTTTGTCCTAAGCACCTAATTGATAGCAAGTGAGGGAAGGAAACAGGTGATGCTTCAAGTACCACAAGTTCTTGACTTTGTTCAAATGCTTCAACATACATTACGAAAAAAGAGAGAGAGAAATATGGTAGTCTTAACTGAGCTTCAAAGTTTTCATGAGATTTATAAAGTCTTCAAAAGCAGGAAGTTTTTTCAGTCTACACAACAACTTTTTAAGATACATAGCAAACACAAAATAACCTAACTGCTTGGATAATGTGCTAAATTTTAGAGTACAACTTTGTTGGCCATCTTTCTTCTCTTTTAGCTGTTTCCTGTTTTCGGTATCTCCAGGCAGTTTCTTGATTCATCCAAGAGTGGTGCTTCCTTTCTCAAAATTCCTCTTTTGCATGTTTCTCAGCAATAAAAACTAATTTGGCTGTTGAAAACAGCAAATCCACATAAAAGAAAATCCCTTCTGCTATTCTGAAAATGCAAGCTCAAAAGAATTTTCTTCCACTGAGTGTTTCACATGATCTGTGGGGTTTATGGTAATGTGCTAGCTCTCCTGTCTCCCTTTGTCTAGGCTTTTACAAACCAGTCTTTGGCCAGGATTATTAGACGAGGGGAATGTCATTTGTTGTTATGCCAGGCATGGATTTACTGGGCAAGCTTTAGCCCCATGCTATGCACAGCAAGTGGGGACAGCGCTGCCGTGTTGTGTCATGCGGTTGCAGCCGGGGAGCTCAGAACACGAGTGAGTCTGCTCAGGTTTGTGCAGACAGATCTGGGCTCAGCTCTGCCAACGCTCAGAGCCAGTCAGTCTGAACCAGCCAGTTGTTCTCACCCCTTGCCATTCATGTGGTGTTGCTCCCGAGCGGAGACATCCTGAGTCTGCATCTTCCCACGGATGTGCCCTGTGAGTGCAGTATCCTGCCATTCTGCAGTACCAAATCCAGCTTTTAAGTTCTTGTCCTGGCGTTACTCCAAGACTTCTGTAGCTCCCCACAGTTCTCTAACCTGCATGTATTAATACCAGGGTAAATCTTTACCATGTAAACAAGAATAAGTCACGTGAATAGCGTATATACAAACTCTACAGTTGGTAGCATTGTTATGACGTTAGTAAAAACTTAGAAAAATATCCATTCCTGTATCCATGGGCAAAAAGGTAAGTGAGGGAAAGGCATAAACAGTGTCTAACAGCCAACCAAAGAAACTTCTCTTGGAGAAAAAAATATTCCGTAATAACCCATTACAAGATTTCAGATTTCTATTAACTTGGAAGCAATTTATGGCCACTGTCAAATAGTTTGGTTTAACTAATTGAACCTCTGGCTTTAGCTAATATGCAGTTATTGCCATTCAGCATCTTTACTTCTGTATTGAAGCATCCAGACAACAGAAAGGTTTACTGTGCAGGCATAGCCTTTATCATACAAGTAAACAGTTGTGGGCAGGCAGAAGCAAGTTTGCTCCTCCCATGCTTCCAGCCTGAAGAATATGATTCAGCACAAAGTTAGACATCCTTTAGAAGTGTTGTCATGGGAAACTGCTCAATCTGGTAAATCTTGGTGGTAATTTATGCTGCTAAGCAGAAGCTGGGCTGCTACCACCCACCAGTTCCCCACTAACTCTAGTTCACTGCAAGGACGTCCCCAAAGAATAGCTGTATGCTTGCAGAACCAGGTCAGTGCTGAGAAAAGTTTTAAGTTTACTGTTTTAAGCTCTTTTCTCCACAGCCCAGCTGTAAAAGAAATTCTCAGTTGATTTCAACTGTGGGTGCATCAGGGATTGTGCGGACACAGCCTGTCATGGTTTCACAACCAGCTTTTGACCAGACAGGAAATTACTGTCAGTGAAGCTGGAGTGCAGCATTGCTTATTTCATTCTTTGTTCTGCTTGATGTCTGGATTATAAGAAAATATTTGTTGGCCTGTTATGCACAGAAGGGGATACTTCGAAGTTATTCTGTATTGACCTTGGGTACTCTGCTATATTGCAGGGTCTTAGTTATGTTTTGTTTAGAGTTACTAAAACCACTTTGATCTTCACCTGCCTCTTTGCTCCACAATTCTTTATTCAATCCATCCACTTAACTTTTTTTATTTTCCTTGCCATACTCTCAGGTAGCCCCTAATTCTTTCAAGGTTGTTTTCAGTTCGTCAGCCCCCGTTTCTGCCACTTTTGATACAAATCCTTTTTTGAATCTTTAAAAAGTTTCTTGTCTGGAGCTTCAAACACTCTCTGACTAGGTCTGAATTCTGCAGTAAGAATACAGCAGAGAACTACTACCAAGTTGTCTTGGTTTTTGTTTTTTATTATTATTTTCTTTTATGGTGCAATTATGTTGCAGCTTGATTATATTGTTTCCACCTCAAAGGAAACCATACAGACAGTCCAGCCAAGAAGAAGGTTTATTAGAATAAACCTCTTCGTTTACCTTAGAGCTGTTTGTAGCAGAGTATTCTTCCAACTAGAAGCTACAGAAATTCAAGTGCACTATTTATAATTTATTGATTGCACCTCCTGTAGTTGCTGTTAAGCAATTTGCTATACATACTTCCCCTCCCTCCAGCAGCACTCTATATTTAACCCACATGCCTAGGTCTTTTTTCTATGACTTTTCTGCTGGCTGTGGCATGCCACGTCTGCACTGAAAAAAGAACTAAATCCCTTGGGCCAAATTCATTCCTGGAGTTGCTTGATTGAACAGAGAGCATTTACACTGAGCGCAGATTTGGCTCTTACCTGACTTTGTCAGCATTCACTGTGCTGTAACTAAGTAACAAGAACACTGTCATTAGGGGACAGATGAATAGCTTTCGCTGAGGTTATTAGAGCACTGAGCACCTTTAAGGAGCACAGAAATCTGTGAAAGGAGGAGCTGGGGAAAAGGACGCTGCTCCTTTTAGAGCCGGTGTAACAGACCTGATAAGCTATTCCTGTGATGTGATCGAATGTGACTGAATACTGCAGGCTCTCGGACTCTTATTCTATAAAATCCACATCAGAGCAGCACAGGAAAAGATCGGAGGCAACAGCTTCTGCTGTACTGAGAAAGGTACATATTTATATTTTCTTATTTCTCAGACTTGACGTGATTTGTTATCTTAGATAATGTCACTATTTTAAACAGTGGTAAATGTGAAAGAAGCGGTGTTTTCCTCATTCTGACTGGTGCTTATTGTCAGGAAGCTGCTCCGTGGGCAGCAACAGCTTTCAGGGAGAAAGAGTAGGACATATTTGTGTGTAATGCATTTGTACTGTATTGTAAACCTTGACAGCTGAAAGAAGTGAGAGGAGATAACCCTGACTAAATTGAAAATGTAATTTATGGCTGTAAGTATGCTGGAATTTGGTACTCGTTTGTATTCAAGAAAGAGCTGAATGCAAGTCAACTTTCAGTTCAGTCATATTTGACTCAATAGCTGCTTTTATAAATGTCTTGCTGCAGCTGTATTTTATGGGGGTTTCATTCTCAAGAGGGAGTTCTGCTACAGCAAAATGTCTGTGAAGAACAGACAAAAAGCTCGGACTTCTGCTTGCTAGCCCTGTTGCTGCTTATAGAGTATCTTTCTTGTGTCCTTTACAGACATTCTTTACCTTCTGTCCTGTAAAAACAAACTCATACTTACCAATACTGTCAACCACATGCCATAGTCATAATTTTCATAAACAACCTTTACTTTATCTCTGCACTTTAGCTTACTTTTTTTCTGCTTACTCAGCCATGGGCTCCTCTAACAAAGTCCTGGAGTTCAGAAGCTCATGCGTTTGCACAGTATTGCAGTATTTAAAGGCAAAAGAAAAAATTCCTGATTTACAGCTTTAGTTTGCATCAGTGGAAAAAGAGTTTAACCACATTAATGCTGCAAACAATTACTTGTCACTCAAATTTAGCAGTATTTCTTAGCAGCCTGCAGCTGGTATCAGGTTTATCCCTGCCAGTCCCACACTGTTGTCTTTCAGCATTCCCTCAGGATCACCGGAATTAGAACTGACTGGGAATTTTCAGAAAAAAACATCATTTTGGCAGCAGGCATTGAAACCAGATCTTAATGTGCGAGGCTATCCGTGCTGGTTTTGCTAAAACTCTCTCAGGAGAGATTTCTCAGAAAGCAATTTCTAGCTAAAGTAATAGACACTCTGTGCCCACCCACCTCCAGGCACTGCTCGGGGAAGGGCAGTCAGGATCTGAGCCCACAGTCTCATGCCTTGCTCTGCCCATGCAATGCTTTGGTTACCCTCTGTGCTGTGGTGGATCCCACCTTGCCCGGACTCAGCGATGTTTCCAGAGAAATAAGCCATCATTTCAGCAGCAATTTCTTCCCTGCTCACTCACGTTCCACAGTGGGTGTCCTCACTACCGAGTTTCAGTTGTGCTCTCCTGGCCTGAGGAGCAGCTTGTGGAGAGCAGAAAGCTGTGCTGGGAGAGAGACAGATTGACACTAGATTAGCTGGTAGCCTTGGAAGCAGGACAGGAGCACCCAGGAGGGGGGATTTGGGACACTCAGGATTCAGCCCTTGATCTTTGTGATACAGAGAGAATGTGAAATAAGGCTGTCACAGGTGATTATGCTGAGGACAACTAGCCATTTTGGTCTTTCCTCTTCCAGCCCTTTCTCTCTGCCTCCATTTAGGGCAAAAATAATTCAGTAAGAAGCTTGTTTTACCCTCTGGGGAACATGAAAATCTCACCTGAGGAAAGTTTTTACAGGCCAGCTCCCAGTGTGCTAACAGGGCAAAGAACTTTCTTGCCTTTAGCAGCCCATTGCCTCCCAGGTGGGGTTTGTACAATTCAGCTGAGTGAACCCAACCACTGGCCTCAAACACTTGTACAAATAGTACAAACACATCTCGAGTTCTGGAGTGGAGTCAGAAACAAATGCTGCCTAGGGCCCAGAAAAGTGCATTTCTGATCTTTGAAGAATTCTTCCCCCACAAACTCTGGCTTTAATCCTGCAGTGTATTCACTGGGTCAGTCTGGATCAGAACACTACAGAGCCACATGGACCTCTCTGCAGGATGGAGAAGAGGCCCGTCTGTGCCACCAGTTTATTCTGAATCCTGTTCTTCTTTATGGGGCACATAACCATTATACAACCCTTTTCCTTTAGGTGATAGCACCGAATACCACTTAGAGAGTGGCTACAGCGAAGGGAGTTTTAAGTGGGTAGCAATTACCCTAATTGAAATCTGTCTGGGGAGAATGGATTTAAACGCCATTATGAAGCTTTGTTGATGGCTCTCCCTAGTAGGCAATAGGCACTTTTCTGTTCTTTTTCTTTCATTCAGTAAAAGAAACCCATATTTGTTTCCTCAACCTGAGAAGAGGAAAAAAGAAAGGACAAAAGGCCTTTGTACTTACAGTAATCTGAATATTTGTAGTCATAGTAATGAAGCTAAATTGTAGTCATTTGAAAAAAAACCTAGGAAGAGGGAAATTTAGATTTCATGCAAGAAATACTTAGTGAAAATTATATTCGGTCTGTTCAGCTTGTTTTCATGATGTCAGTGGAAAATCTGAATGTCAAACTCCCAAACTAAGCTTCCACTGAAATAAAAGCTATTCGCATTTTGCAATACACTGATTGCTCTTCACAGTCTTGCACTCATTTGAAAATACATAAACAATAACAAAAGAATAAGAGGTAAAAAGGGGGTTTTTTTGACCTTTAAAAGTTCTGAAATATGAAGCTGTTGAATGGTGTCGCCGACAGCAACAGGATACAATACGCTTGGCAGAAGTTAGTTTAGACTTTCTGAGCAAAACACTCTGCCTTTCTGGTGCTCTGGGAAAAGATCAAGAAAGGCAAAATGCCCCAAAGCAGAGATTACCTCACTCACAGCAGCACAGGACAGGGTTAGGAGCCCCAGGCCAGATCTCCTCTGCCCTAAGGCAGAGCAACAGGCATTGCTACACTATGTGAAGAGATGTGCTGACTCTTCTGCATTGTTTTCACAAGGCTTCTTAAACAGCTAATATATCCCTACTGAGACACAAATCCTCTGTGTGCTGTAATACAGGAGGTATTTAAAGGCGTAATTCCAGCAGAAGCTTTTAAAAAGTTTGAATTTAAACCTTTTTGTAAAAACAGGGGGTATGCCCAGATGTTAATTTGTTTGGCCTTTGTAAGAAAACCTCTAGAAAACTGTTTGCGTTGGAACATCCTTCTCCCTGCAGACTCGGCAGCAGCACCTCTGCTATGAGTTAGGCCCCGCTGTCCCCAGGCACTCGATGATTGTAGACTGTCTCTATTATCTTCAATACCATTAGACTGATGGAGAGGTTCTTTTGGGAAAAAAGGTTGCATGGTATAAATTTACCAAGCACTCCCCATTCACCAGGTTATGTGAGCTAATAAAGTTTAAATTAGATTCTAAACCCTTTAGCATCAGAATGCTAAAATACTGTCTGGATGCTTGGAGACTTGTAATAAACTCTTAAACAACCAAGCAGTACTTGGCAGGTGGATTAAATGCATGAAAAAATTATAGCAAGATTAGATGTAACATCATCTTTCCTCAAAGGCCTGGTTTGTCAGCAGGCTGAAATCACTTAAGGAAAGTGTTTGAAGCGCTGTTTGTCTCCATGTTTTCCCTGTTGTTCATAAACTCTAGAATAATCATGTCACGAAGGCATTTGTTGTCGTGGTATCCCAAAACCGATCCCTTCAGTTAATGCAGATAAAATCACTTTGCCTTTCCTTGGGTGTTATCCATATATCCATAGCACAGCCTTTGACAAAGATTAATTCAGCTTTATAATACCTTGAAAGTTACAGAGGTAGCAGTAATTTCAACTTACTGCTGTGCCAATAAAGATGTAGGTAAGGAGATCAGGAAATTATTGCCCAAACGAGACCTAAACCAAGGGCTCTTGACTCAGAATCCCAAAGTACTCTCATCCCAGTCCTGGAGAACAGAATCTAATATACCTGCTGTCTTTGTAGAAGAGATTTTTTGTGATTCTCTTAGGGCTTCATTTTCAGTAGAAAGCAAAGCTGTATCAGTTTACCCAAGCTAAAATTGTAATGAGAGGTTCTGTAATTAGGCTTATAAGGATTCACCTTGATTAGAAAAATGTTCTATCCAACAGGTTTCAACCTCCCAAGTATTTTAATACATGTCATCTCTTATTTTTGCATCTGTAGGAAATGAGGTCGTCTTAATTACTCATAATGTAATGAACTAAGCTTCAGAATAGTTAAATAATCAAATTTGATACTTTTTTAATCCCCTAAGTGTGAAACTCCCTAAGGCATATGTCCTTATTAAAACTCAGAGTATTTAAATGTGCTTACTTTCAATATGTTTCTTCTCGGTAAATACCAGTTTTTAGCAGAGGGAGGTTGTTTGGGAATCTGAGAAACAGTAACCTCAGTAGTTTAGATCACATCTCTGTATCTCCATATCCCTTTCTCTAACAGTATTATGGAAACTTCATACAGTTTGTACGAAACACTGAGAAAAATCTCGATTTGAATTAATCTGGTTACTCAGTTACCTTAAAAATTAATGTTACCAATTGTTCTAATCCTTATGTTTTTCACTTCAGAGAATTCCAAGACCAATAATTTTTTAACATCACTTAAAAAAAGGTACCAAAAGAACTGATAAATAGCATTACTGAAAGATTCTTATCGTAACCTTTAGTGAAATGGCTGGAGTCACCTGTACAAAAATAAAACACAGGACATACTGTTTTGTGCTCTATCACACAAGCATTTTGGGGTTTATGGAAAACCTGGAGATCATGTAATAGTAAGGGGATAGCGAATCAATTATTGCCATAATAATAGTCCCCTAAGTGTGAGCCAATCTCTTGAGGCTTCTTTTATAGCTGTTGGAATGACTTGGATATTTCATCTTTGAGGACACGTAAGTTGGGGCCACAGATTCCCACAGCTTGTGTTTGCTTCTCTCTTTGAAAGTGCCTTTTTCAATCTCTGTAAGCTGAAACAGAGGTACTCCCATTTAAATGCTGATTGATTATGGTTTGCATCCGGGGAAAACTGCTGAACTGCATTATCAAGTTATGATATGGTCTTATGAAACCTGCCAAAATGAGTAAGATTAGATGCATAAGAAAACAACCTAGTTCTTTAGAAAGACTTGTCAGTGGTTTGACAGGTTTGGGCATGAAATTTTAATATGTTTTCTTTTAAACTCTGTCTTCTCAAAACCAGATTTAGTGATATGTGTAATTCATTCCTTTCCATAATATTATCCCTCCAGTTTTCTGTTTATTCCCTTGCTCAAATTTTCATTTTGCCTTCTATTTCCCACTTCAAAGTTTAGCTTTCAAAGAGAAAGCTCGCTTTATCGTGGTGTTTCTAATGCACAGAAGAGCAATGCTAACCTGTGTATTTGGAACCTCAGTACAAGCATTAAATAATAAGAGCCACTGCTTTGTAATAAGTGGTTATGGGGAACCTTGACTATGTGCAAGTTTAGTTTTATTGCATACTTAATGAATCTCATGAATCCACATTAAAGCTAAAATTACAGTTGCATTTTCTAAAGCTGTCACAACATGACTGTCTCTTAGGTAGTGGTAGTTTTAAAATGGTTGAATTACGCACTTAATTTTCATATCAAATATTTTCCAGCTAAGAATATGAAAGCAATTACCTATTTTGCTACAGATTTTTTTCCCCCACTCTGAGTGCTTGACTATCACCGATGCATCTTGCTCTTGGTGAGCTGCTTTTACAGTCTAGTGTTATCACTAAATATATTTTCACATCTAAGAAGTCAGAAATTAAAAGACCTGGCAGAAGGGTAGCACCAAACACACTGGCAGAATCTCATAATGCCAAAGCAACAGCCTGTGGCAAGTTATACTCAGAGGATGCCAAAGTACCCGTTGTAACCAGAGGATTCTGTCTGGCAGGAATCTGAAATAATTCTGAATTCCAATAGTCCTCAGTTCTAGAGGGACCCAAGCATGGTTGGATGGCCACCAAGTCACTGGTACATAGGGCTCCCATGGTTTCCATGTGCAGAGGCAGGAAGGGTAGATGCCTGCTGCCATCACTGAATGGTTTCAGGGCTCCATCCATTCATTGCAGTTCAGAATAATTATCTCTTAACTGTGTCACTAATCCAAAGCCAGCAACAATGACCATACAATCAACTAAGCCAAGCAAGCCAAGTGAAGACAAGCCAAGTTAGTACAGAGAGGTATTTCTCTATTAAGCTAACAATATTTTTGTAGCCCAAGCTCAGTTCTCCGTGGTCAGATAATGTGGAAGATCTTCCTGTAGAACTAGAAAGAACAATTCCCATCTTGAAGGTGCAGGACAATGGGCCCTGATCAGCAGAACTACTCGTGCACAGAGAAGAAGAATTAAAAGGGACAGCCAAGCCTTTATGATGCTGTTGAGGTAAAAAGCAGGTTCTTATTAGCCAGGAAAAAAATTCAGAAAGTCCAAGAAGCAAGATTTTTCATGTAGTAATGAGGCTGGCAGGCCCTGAAAGGAATATCTCAGGTCAGACTTTGCAAGGAAAGGATTAAAGGCAAGTATTAACATTACTGACTACTTAAAAGCAAAAGGAACCGACTTCTAACTGCTCCAAACACATCAGACTTGCTGTGCGACTAAGATTAGTGGATGGGTGAACAAACACCAGCTGTACTGCGGGTTGAGCAGATCTCCATGGAAACTCAGTCATCTCCTGAACTCAAAGTGTGTTCTGTGTGATGATTCACGATCTCAAGCAGTGGGATAGATTTTTTCCCATGTGTATGTGCCAAGTCCCACTATAGAATGGAGGTCTGAGCGCCCGTAAAATTTAGGATTTTCCTGGGACAGTTCTTGGGGGGAGGAAATAAAAAAGGGAAGCAAGTACAAGTGGGAAGAAATGTGATGGAATATTTGGCTTATCAGATAGCCCCTTTGCCTCTGGCCTTGGGCTACTTAGGCAAAATTTTTGAGGATGTTGTAGCATCAGCTAGAGCAATGGATTTGCTGGACTCTAGGTAGGTGGAACATTAATGGGAGTGCAGGTGGATGTTGTTCACCATTTTTAGCCAGCTGGCAGAGACAGAGGCTTGATAGAAAGAATCAGAGACTGGAAAGGGTTAAGTGTCACGTTCTTTAAAATAACAGTTTAAAAAACAGTGCAACCCAAGCCAACCTGCCAAGGTTAAGAAATTGGTTCTGAATCCTTTAGATCTGTGTTCAAATGCCTAATTAGACTTAAAGAACAAATGAACTTGGCATTCATTTGTTCGAATACTAACTGCAGCACATTCCACTCCTGGTGTGCAACTGCCAGCCCCAGCTCGTGGGGAGGGGAGGTGGAAAAGTGGAGGCGTTATCAGCTACATCACTGAAACCAAGGTGTGTTTTGGGTTGTACGAGAGGAACTTCACACGCAGAGAATCCTCAGGCAAACCACAACCCTTAATTTGGCACCTTCTCAAAGCCTAAATCAATTCCTTAATTTTAAGGACTCTTTCTTTATCAGATCTTCTATGATGTGACTCCTGTGTGGAACTGAAAGTACTTCCCTATATACTGGCTTGTCTGAAATCCATCTGAGTAAATGGCTTTGATAGGATTTATTGCTTGAGCTGTACAGGGTGACATGCATCCCCCCATCTGTTGAGCTTCACGTTCAGACACCCTAACCTCAGTGACAAACAGGAGCACACACCACCCGTGCTGTGCACAGGCACCTGCAGCCGTGGCCCTGAATTTCAGGGAGGCAGCAGGAGTAATCCTGCCAGATAATGTGAGCTGACCCCTCAGAAGCAGAACGTGCCCTTTATTTGCATCTCTTCAATTTCGTGAGCCTGAGCTCTTTGATGCAGGGATTCAGGTTTCTGTTTTTACAACCAGTGAGAAAACATCCCTACTTTATAGAAGAAAATATATCTTTTGTTCTCACAAGTATCAGATCGATGGCTTGTGTCAAAGACTTTACAAGCAGGAAAAAGGCTACCATCATCTGTAAACCATCCCACCTGGGTACCTGGGCTGCAGGCTCTGAAGGGGAGGAGGCAGGTTGAGTCCTGCAGAAACAAGCTCAGGGTCTCTGCAGAGCACACAAGGCAGGGACCTGGGACCTGCAGACTGGTCTGAAACAGAATGTGCCCAGTTCTGCTGATTCTGTGCTGAAAATTAAAGGGTGAGATGTTCCGTATTTTCTTACCAAGGCCAGCTAGAAATTTTCCATTGCTCAAAAATTAGGAGAGTGGGATCACATGCAGGCTCTAATTTAAGATTTTTAAATCGTTTGAAAAGGGGCTTGAAGAGCTTTGGTGCTGAGAGGCCCTTGTGCAGTGGCATGTGAGCAGCTGTGTGGGGGAGGGACACGAGCATTAAATAAAGCTACTTGTTGACTGCCTGTAAAATTGGCTTCTAAAGGGAGTGCCCCAGAGCACCATCCATTACCAAGTGACAGAGAGTCATTTCCAGCTACTCTGGAAAATATCCTAATTAAACCCTGTGTGTTCCTGTTCGGTGTGATTGGTTGTGGGTTATTCAGCCTAGTATTTATAAAGAGGATAGCACTCTCCCGTGCCACCTTAACCTGGGCTGTTTTTCTCTTTCCTTCCAGATGCTGGAGAGCTCGTCAGCCCTTTTGTTCATTGTCTTCACCCTGCTTTTCATTTTGCTGCTCTTTGTGGTGCTCATCAAGAAAAACGGCAGCGCTGCCCTTATCTGGAATGAAATAATCCGGGAGAAAATAACCAATTTCATCATGAATCAGAGCAAAGAACAGAGGATTTTAAATTTTGTGCTGCAGAATGCAGTCCGAGGAGACCCCTGTAGTGTGCTGGACACTATAGATAAGTACTGCTCCCAGAAAGAGTGGGCCATGAACGTGGGCGATGAGAAAGGTAATTGCAGGAGGGATCGGCACTTAAGATCCTTCCAGACTAGCGCAGCTCGGGACGGCTTATTGTATTCAAATGGGAACTCCATCTGCTGGAAACTAACCCCCAGCAGCAGAGTAGCTGTGTGAACAGTGTTTGTGCAGATGTCTTTGAGGAGGGGTACCCAGTGAGGAACTGAGGAAGTCCCAGCACCAAGTCCGGGTTTGTGTGTTCTGCACAGTGCTGGTGTGGAAGCAGAGGGGGACAATTCATGGGAGCAATTTAGGGTTGTGCTGTGCCTCAGCTCCTGCACAGGGTGGCCATAAGGCAAAATTCGTTAAGTACTTTCAGATCCTTAACTGAAAGGTAGCAATTAAAAAAAGAAAAAAAGTGTTTTAAACTACATGAATTTTGTAGATGCAAGCACAAGTTCTAAGTTACTGCTGAAGGGAGAAACCCTACCCACGTCACACACAAATGCAGTTGTCAGACACTTGCTACTTAGCAAGTAAATTATCTTGTTCCTGCTTCCTAAAGGAAAATAAGTGGACAAAACATTTATTGTTAGCTGCAAGAAAGTGACAGTCTTTTCAAAAAACTGTAATGGCAAAATATGAACACGTCCCCTTATGAATTAAGCACTAAAGTACTTCTTCCTGGGAAATTGCAGGGGAAATTTGCTTAGTCTGGGATTAACATAGTTAATTAAATGCGACTGTAAGCATTGTAACAGAAATGCTGCTCTGTCACAAGTATATTTGGTGAACCCAGTTCCTCTGCACACCAAGCTGGGGTGCTCAGGGCAGCAGAACAATAGGTGGTGGCTGAGTAGGAATTCTTAAAGCTTTAGACCGTGATCATTTGGGATTATATTCTTAAAAATTTCACTCTAGTTTTGCTCTGACAAGATGACCTTTCCTCACATAGGAACCATCAAAGTTAATGCATCTTTAGCTCCTAAGATTTTAAGAGTGACCACACGATCTCAAGATTTCATCACCATCAGGCTGTTCATAAACAAGTGACACTGTCATGTAATGAAATATATAGGGACAATGAAAAATTCCACAGCTCAGAATAAAATCCCTTCAAGTACTTTTTGACATTAGGTTCTAGTTTCCAGCCGTACAAGTAAGAGGAGACAGTTTTGTCACAAGTAAATCCCTTTCTTCAGAAGGGCCAAGTATAGTGCACTCTCGCTCTTTGGGAATGTTTTTTGTTGCTAACAGTTGACTAATGTTTTCCATCCCACAAATCCATCTAGTGAATCCAAATATTTTGCAACTTTATAACTAGACTTTCCTTTTTCCCTTTAAGAAAAAAAAGTATTTAGGATGAGAAGTTTTGTATTGGACTACTGCATGTAACATCTGCAACAACAAGGAGCACTCAAAATTCAGGTGTTACATATTGCACAAATATGGCCAGTTGCTTCTAAAAATTCTTGGAAGAAAACACTGCATTTCCCCCTTGTAAATATTTTAGTTAAATAAATATTTTAGTTAATGCAGGCACATCTTTACTCAGAAATGTTTATATTTTGAAACTAAGTAAGATCTTTTTGGTTGAAAGTTTACATTTTGAAACTTAGAACATTCATGTTCAACCTGATCACACAGGAGTCAATTTGCAAAGGAAACAGTATATAATTTGACATCAACCCTCAATTTTTGAATATCCTGAGCAACTAAGTACATGGACTTTGTAAGTTTCTTGTCACTAACTCGCTCTTCTCTATGTGAACCAGTTTGATTTTGCTTCCCTTTTATACAGGTTTAATTCTAGACAAGACAGTGGAAGAGGTGCAGCCATCGGTTGCACTGGAGCTGGGAACATACTGTGGGTACTCAGCCGTGAGGATCGCTCGGCTGCTGAAGGCAGGAGCTCGTCTTCTCACCGTGGAGTTCAACCCCGAATTTGCTGCTATTGCTAAACAGATCATTGAGTTTGCTGGAGTACAAGATAAGGTAAAGACCATTTTTCTCTGATTGGTATGAGGAAGCAATACATGGAGTGTGAGATTTTATCCATAGAAACAACAGTAATAGGTTTAAATTTGTTATTTACTTGGCAAGCAAGTATGACACCCTGAGCATCTGGGAACATGCAAAGTTAACTATCAGGTTTGATAGCTGGGAAAAGCTACCAGTGTCCATGCAGAGAGCCAAGATCATCTGCTCGTTTGTATATACAGGGAGAATGAGCGAAATTTGCTGGCATCGGTCAGGGGTCCAAGTACAACACAGACCCAGCTGAGAGTGAGGGAGAGTTTCAGGCTTGTCTGGATGTGATAGTGACCAAAACAATCAGGGCTGTTCTGCAGAGTTCTTTGCTATGTAAGTTAGGATGAAGATTCAGAGAAGCAAGACCCAGAACAATCACATCCATCCATATCTCCTTAACATTTTGAAAGCAACTAGACTTCATCGTCTAGTTTGGCCTCTTCGCTATTCACTGGCTAGTACAGGAATCAGGCCATTTGCTGAGAGCTATTTTAAAAACCTATAGAGACTCTCAGAATAACACAGGTCTGGAGGGAGGCTCTGGAGTCAGTTATTTCACTTACTGTAGTCACAGGACATCAGCACACACAGTGCTTTTCGTACAATCCGTAACCACTATTGCAAAACTGGTTAGATTTACTGCCGTTATTGAACTACAAGAACGCCCCACAGATTCCTCCTCCTGATAACCAGCAGCCTTTCTATGATTTCTGTCTGACATTTGTTCACAGACATTTTGCATTCTTTTTTTTTCTTGTACTCACCTTCCTTATTAATGTAACTAGCTCCATGCCTAGTTACAGTCCCTGACCTCTCACAGCAGCACAGCTGAGGACTTCACTATGTTACCTCCCAAAACAAGTCTAGAATATCGGTTTTCTCTATAGAAACTGAAATGTTCAAATCCATGTCAAGACTGAGCACAACAGAAACTGAACCACAGTGTCCTTTGTTACAAAAATTCACAAGAAGCAGCTGCACTATGTGCAGTGAACTTCAGATGAGATGTACTTACCCAAATATAGTTGGTCCCAATACACATACCTAAATTTTGTGCAATCTGAGGTGTCTTGACTCTCTGTCCAGTTGGTTCAAAGGCAGGTATTTCCAGTCTATGATCCATCTTGCCCCAAGGCAGGCATCCACAGCAGGTCAGGGGATCCATGCCTGAGAAGAGCCTGTCTATTCAACCAGAGAACTCACTTCAACATAGATGGCAAAACTAAAGGAAATAAAAGAGACCACATGAGGTCTTCCAGTGTGCTTCATAACCTCTCAAAGAGAACCTAAAGAACTAGCAACATGTAAAATTGCATTTTCCCTGTCTGATTTAATCTCCTGATCTGATGTGAGTCATAAGCCAGACAGATTTCCTTACCACTGTTTCCCTCCCCTGGTAGTGTACGGCACTTGCTTATCAAATCAGTGTGCAGTGGCTTCTTTCAGTTTAGCAATACTTATGCCAATAAACCTGTGAGGAGGATGTAATAGCCTCTGTCCTGCCTCCTCCCGCTGCTGGCCATACCAGTTTCACCTACTGTAGCCTCCTGCTTTACTCTGAATGTACCTGGCCTCTATTTTTCACTTCCCTTGGGCTATGAAATTCAACTGAGATGCAACTAAAAAAAGTAATTAGAAGTACTGTTTTCAACAGCAGATTCCCATGTTTCCAGTAAATAATCACATTATCCAACAGAAACTACAGGTCACTTTTTTTTGCTATTATTAGAAAAATAAACCAAACCCATAATTTGGAACATAACTGAGTTGATTTGTCAAAAAAAGAAGTCCACTTGATCTAACTCTATGAAATAGTTCAACTGACACATTAATGAGTTGTAAATAGGATCACGGTGTCTGGCCACAATTTAAGATGAGCTTGAGGCATGTGCTTTTTCTTAATGGTTCGCAATTAATCAGGTGGATTTGCATTTCAGGTAAAACTCCTAGAAGGCCCTTCAGAGGAAATTATTCCCCAGCTGAAGAAAAAATATGAAGTGGATACACTGGATTTTGTTTTCCTGGACCACTGGAAAGACAGATACACGCCAGACACCATCCTGATTCAGGTCAGTTTACACAATTCCAGTCTTAAAAGTGATGTCTGTGAGGCCTTTATTCTTCATGGAGGACCTCATCCTCTGTACAATGGAGAATGGCAGCCTTACAAGAAAAGAGGATTTGGGGGACAGGGTCCCAAATTTTTGTCAGGGACAGCTGCTAACACTACATAGCTCAGGACTTTGCAAATACTGCTGAACTATTTTGTATCCTGAACAAATGGGACTGCAGTAGAAATCCCAGCTGGAGGATGTGTCTGCATGGTCACTAACTAGAACACTTGACCCACGCAGCTGAAGAAAACATTCCCTCTCTACAGTTATTTTGTACCCGGAGGATGTTTTCTGTTGAAGGGGCTGTGTAAGGATGACTGGGCTCTTTCCACTAGGAAGAGCAAGTGCATCCTTATCAGAGCTTAACCTCCACACCACAGCCAAAACAAACAGGGAGCTCAGCTCCACCCAAGCGGTCAGTCTGATGCAACTGTGACACCAAGTTGCTTTCCCTAAAACAACTCTTATGAAATTAAAAGGAGAAAGATGAAGAAAAGATCCCTACATTTTCTCAGACATTACAAATACATGCGATTTTGGCATGTATTGCAGTATGGATAGTGAATATGAGATGTGAATGTAAAATACTCAGATGAAATATATAGTGAGAGTGGCCCAAAAAGCATTCCTTTTCATGCACTTCCAGAAAAGCCTGACACAAAGAACATCTGAAATCCTGCTGACAGGTTGAAAATACCACGTTGTCACTCATAGGCTTCTGTAAGCTGCGCAACAGACCAGAGGGTATTTGCTATGCCTCTAAGATTGTTTCTGCTGTGCTGACTGGTGTTTGGGCACCAGAGGCAAAAGCAGCAAGCTAAACAGCCTCCACAGGACACTCATCAGCAGGGCTTCTCTAATAGACTGGGAGCGACAAAAATCACCCGACGTTTAGCTACAGCTGCTGCCTGTAACCACAGGATAACATCCAGCCTGATTAACTGCAGACTTGCTGTTTTAGAACAGCTGCTAAGCTCAGATAAGCAACTTCTACTAGACAAAAATACCAGTAAACATTAGGTTTGTGGGGTTACTGAGGATAAAAACTGCACTTGAAGTGAATGTTACAGGTTAATTATGCCTTGTGGAAATTTGTCAGTGATCTTCATTGTGCACAAACCCTGCTTCATGCCCAGCTCTTGAACCGAGCAGCAGAAAGTTGTACAAGAAGAAAGGAAAACAAGTGCAGAAAATCTCTTTTATTCATTTAGTGGTTTTGGAGCTTGACTGAGACTGGCCAAAGCAGACTGGTACCTGCCAGTATCTCAGGTGACCCTAAAAGCTACTACAACATTTTAACACCATATTAAAAGATTTCAAGCATTAGGCATGAGAGCCAAAACAAAATAATCTACTAACCATGTAGACTGGATACAATCTGAGCAGCAAACTGCATACCTCCCCTGACTCAACATCTTATCAGCATCTCTAATGCTCTACTGATCGTGTTAAAAGAAAAAGCACATTAAACATGGCCACAAAGGATAGAGGAGTTATTCAGCTTCGGCCATGTCTTTTCTTCCCCCCAAACCTGTAGTACAACAGGATTTTGGATGCAGGCACCGGAATAGGACATGGTTAACATGACAGCATGTTACGTTCAAGCTAATACCTGCTTAACAGCCACCATGAAGGAATTTCTCTTCTTTCTAGGAATGCAACTTGCTGAGGAAGGGCTCGGTTCTTCTGGCTGACAATATCATCTTCCCAGGAGCTCCCGAATTCCTTAACTATATCCGCAACAACCCCCGTTTCCAGTGCACTAACTACCCATCCCATCTGGAATATATGAAAGTGGAGGATGCTATGGAAAAGGCTGTGTTTCTGGGATAGAGAGTGCCATTAATACTCAACCTTTGTTTCAAATGATGTAAATGCAACTGCACAATTTAACTTGTCCATGCTTTAAATTTTGGGGTTTTTTGTATTTTGGAGCCTGTACTTGCAGCAAGCGCTAGTGGAGATCATTTTAGATCAGGTGGAAACCAGGATTGGGAGCAAGTAGGGTACCTGCTCACAGGTCTGTTCCATTGTTTCACACCACTCAGCAAACCCAAGGTGATGCACGTTCCCCCTTGCCTTGACCAACCAACACATCGTCCAACAGCTCAGTCGGGTATTTTGAGCTCAGACACAACCAACCACAGGCTTATGGTGGGGTGGAGAAAGTCACTTCTGAAGGTTTGTGTCACCAAGCTAAACTGATTAATTATTATAGAGAGTGGCAAAAAGCATCCATGCTGCAAGAAAAGACAGTCAGTTCAGGACCCCTGACCTCGCTAAACTACCAGGACGCCCCATAATGCAGTGAAGGTTCCTGTCATGCTATCAGATACATTTTTGCATAGTTACTGCAAAAGCTGAACATCTCTGTGCTAGAGAAAAGGGCATACACTGAAAGATGACTGACCCATGCAGTGATGAGAAAATAGAATTTTGCAGGAGACAGACAAATGGAATTATTAATCCGCCCACACAGAGGCAGGGGAACCTGATGTAGTAAATAGATTAAACCAAACACAGTAACAGATAACAAAAGGAGCAGGAGCTTTCCAAAGGAACACCAAAGCTATGTAATATCAGAGACCTTGAGAAAATTGCTCTTTATCCCCTCATGTTTACTTATCCCCTCATTCACTGTATATACATAGTACATGCTTTTTAGGGGCAGGGCAAACTGCTTACTCTGAAGTGCTGATGTTGAAGATGCTGTATAAAAATAAAGACCAGAGAGAATGGGTTTTACCAGGCGGGTCCTGCCCACCCTGGTTAACCTCAGTGGTGTTAACACTATGGGACCAGTGAGAGTTGCCATTGAGAAGACACAAAGCCAAAGTCTCTAACTCATCTGAACAGTGCAAAAATCCACCAGCATTTCCTGGCATGTCCTGCTGTGATTGTATGAGGCAATGGTTGCATTTCTAAGTAAAAACTAAAAAACAATAGAGCAGCATGTGACTTCCTTTCTTTCCCACAAATTCTACACTGCATTTGGGAATTCCAGCCTTGGAACAGCCACAGAAGGATCCAACAGCTGAAAAATCAGAATGAAAATCAGGGCTAACCATTCTCACCTTTCCCATTATAGATTTTTTTCAGACCCATTATTGGTGTCTTCCCTGTAGAGCCCACCTTGCTAAAGTGGTATCTGCCCTGGCCCATGTATCTGCCTCCAGTAGCAGAGAACAACCCCACGGTGTAAATGAAAACTAGAACAGGCAATGGTGACAAAGCAAACCATGGTGACCCAGCCAGCTTGTAACGGGTGCACTTCGCAGGGATATGAGAAGGCAACACTGTCAGATTTTCTTTAGCCATTTAAACTGTCACATTGAGAAAGACCAAAGATTTATTCCACTGGATCCAGTACAGATTTAACCTACTGGGTGCAGAAACAGCCCCTTGCAACCCTTGTGCTGTCTTCTTGCGTAGGGGCAGACCCTGAGATCTAACACTTCCATCCCACACTGTGAAGAAGTCAATGATGTATTCCTTAAGCTTGTTTAGCAGCACATCCTCTTGGTATTGAGGCTTGACTCAAAGTCCTTCAGGTGAGTCCAAGCAATTTGTGCAAAATTTGCAAAAGAAAATAATCTTCAAGCCCATTTACTGTCAAACACAAGTTTCTAGTGCACTCTGAAAAAAATCTAGATACATCCAATTGACCAGAATATTCCTCTGTACGACTGAGGTCATGACTCCGAAGAATCCTCTTTTGTTCGTAGCTTTAAACACCTTTGCACTTGAACAGACATCTCTGCCAGAGCAGGGCCAAGAAACAAACCAAATCATGAGGAACGGGCTGAAGGAAACAGGTAGAGTGTTCTGCACTTTACAAGAGAGGATCAGAAAAATACATTCCTACTGCTAGTTAATGGCCATCCCAGAGACGGGCAAGGTAATTAGGGAAGGAAGGAACCTGTAGAGTTCGCATGGATATTTCAAAAGGTACATTACTGAGTAATGCATGTGTCATACACATATGCCTTACAACAATGTAGCAGCCACCTTTTAGTATAAAAAAGGTATTTTTAATTCATTAGAATCTCCCACATGGCCAATTGTAAAAATAAACACAATGTATGTACCATGAGATTACTTACAGCATTCTATATGCAAGAAAAATTTTTCCACTTGATCACACTTCTGAAATGCTCTTAATTACTGGTGGCAAGGGATGAAAAGGAAAAGGCCCAACTCTGTTCGCCTGACTGACAGTCACAGAAAAAGCTTTTGGTCAGTTAAGCAAATACAGTGTGGAGTTGCTGACACGTAAGTGTGAAATCTCCCAGGGAGAAGATTTACTTTTCAAAATAAAGTCATGCTTTGAATTCTGGGAGGAACAAAAGGCTTCTAATGGATCTTCTAATTCAAATATAGTCCAAAAACCCACCAAGTAGTTACCACAACTATCAGCCTATTGCAACTAAAGACACAAGCTGTTCTTGCACAAAGCAGGTATGGAACTGTGCTTCTGCAAGTGTGTTTAAAGACTGCCCACTGAAAGCAACCTGAGAGAAAATCCCACTGGAAAGAACTGCCATCAAACGAGACGCAGCTTTCGGCCACTTATCACAACTTGTGTCACAAATGGTTGATCCCACTGAATACGGCCAGTTGAGATCTGGTCTCCACACAACAGCTCCTCTCTGGGGTTGTCTTCTCCCTTCAGCCACACAGGAAAGTGGGGTCTGGTTTCTGCCCCCACCTCTCTGTAACCTCAAAGGGACATGATGTTTGTTTTTCAAAATACTGCACTGATTCTTTAAATCAGTGTAGAAGAGAACAAGGAGGAGGATCCACGAGGGAGTCAAACCCAGCATTAGCCCCTTTTGCTTCCTAATTTAATACCAAACTGAGCCAACAGCACCCATGTAGCAATCCTTACAGCAGAAATGACTCATCAGAGCCAACAGCAACCATCCTCCATTTGTACAGGAGCTACTGCTTCCTCCCATTGGTGTGAGGAAGTGAAAACCACCCCACTGACACTCTGAGCATCGATGCAGTGTAGAGAACATACAGAAACCCCTACAAGAGCACAAGGGAGATCCCAAAGCCCCCACCGAAGGTGCCACCACCAGTGACATGTGCTTACTTGGCCAAGAGGTCAATCAGGAATCAATTATAAGGTATCTTATGAGTAATAACTACCCACATTAGATGTGTGCATACACATTAAACATAGTAAAAGAGCTTTAGTCTTTGCCTCTGATTCTACAGCTCAGTTAACGGTCCCTTTATGAAACAACCTCCCGTTGTAATAAATCCCACCAGCTCGTACCAGAACAAGATTCTGCCATTGCCATGTTTCAGCTGCAGAGAGACCTTCACAGACAGACACCGGGGAAGAGACTCCTGAGGACAGAACGTTCCCCTGAGACACTGCTGGAACCTGAAAGAGATGAGGGCTGTAATATTTCTTGCCCATCGTTACCAGATTAACCTTTCACCCGCAGGACTCACTGCTTCCATTTGCCCAACCCAGGAGAAGCTGGAAATGAAATCACTTTGACAGCTATAAAGGTCAGTTGAAGAAACAACGTCCTTGTTTTAGCTCAGTACCTTACCTACAGCATCTGCTATTCATTGCCGTATTAGCGCATCCACAAAGGAAAAATCCGATTCCTCACTGCAGCAGAATGCTGAGGGTACCAGGAGCCCCTGTCTTACCACAGCACTTGTGAAACCAGACCCTCCAGCTGCCAGAACAGAATCTGGAGATGGTTTTACAAAGCTGGGGATGCATTCAGGACATCTAAGATCAGGGGGGAAGGCAAGCTGAAGAAGACCTCCCAAGTGCTGTCTGCAAGCATCAGCAAATAAACAGAACCTTATTGCGCTGAGAACGGTACGGTCAGGCATTAACGTGTGTCAGACTCTGGTACTGGTGGAGATTCATCAGCCTTTCACTCACGGAAAACCTGCCCCCACTCTCTCTGGGACCCCTCACAGGACCCTGTGCCAGGACTGAGTGGGTTTTGTCAAGCCCCAGGAAGGCAGGGCAGTGAGTGCCAGGCGTGTGGGTGCATCCATCACCCCGCTGATGGTATCGACCCAGACCAATGTGCCAGGGAGGAGCACAAATCCAGAGAACTGAGATCTGTCAGCAACTGGCTGCTGTTGGAAATACACAGTTGACTTTCCAGTATCAGGACTTTTCTCCTACACAGCAACAAATGTAAATTATTCAGAGCATCCCCAAAAATAACAATTTCTCACATCAACCAAACCTTATACATCACTACAATAAATGTAAAGATTTTCTGTTAGTCTTACATACTTATATTTATTTCAGAAATGTGAAATCTTTGTAAAGTTACATGGATTTTTTGACTAAATTGGGGAAGGTTAATAACGTCCCATATGGAAAAGCCATCAGCGAGTTATGGTTGTGGTTCCAAACGTGCAGACCTTTGGACCAGTGACACAAATGTCTCCCACCAAAATATGCTTGTATGTTAAAAGGGAAAAACCCTGTGATCTACAATCCAGGGTCCTTGCAGGTCTTTGTGCTACAACTCCAGTGTCCAGCAGTGAATCCAGTGGTTCAGCAGAATTAGTTCAAAGGCTCTTCCAGTCGCCCTCATCACCACTGACCCGTTACTGACAGAGCGCTGTGCCCTGAGCCAGGGTGGAATAATCCCCTGCCAGAAACTGCTGTTGAGAAGCCAATAAGTATTTGAGGTACCTCACGTAACAAAACCAGAACCAATGGCACACGTATTCTTTCCAGGCATGGTTTATTGAAAACACACCAAATTGTTATCCTACATACCTGGTTTCTAACAAGCATTCTACTTGTCTGCATTATGGAAAGATCCTATAATAATAATACATTCTGTCACGGTAACATTTGTTCTATGAAAAGCATAATCCACCTTTTTTTTTTTTTGTTTTTTCCGCTCCATACTTGTAAAATCAAACCATTCCAAGTGTTTCAGTTTATAGTACAGTGTAAATACAATGCAAAATCCCACCAGTCTAAACTACAGAGAGAATGTTGAGCAGTATTACAGAAAACACATTGTTGATTTATTTTTTTTTTTATTCTCCTACCATGAAAATTTTAAGGCACATGATAGTTACAAACACATTAGCTACTAATTACCAGTAAGCTTCTTCATCTAGATACTTTGTTTCTCTGAACAGTAAGAACCAGATTGGCAGGCCTTGTAGTATCTGCGCTATCTTCCTCTTTGCCTCGGACTTCAGAACATCCTACCCTAAAGTAAAACCTAAGACAGAAAAAAAGAAAGAGGTTCATAATACCTTCCCCTTAAATGCACTAGATTAGTTATTGTACCAATCAGAGAATTTATCTGTCACTGATACAGAAACACCAGGTTTTGGGGACATCAAACCAAAGAAATTTGGGAAGAAACTGTCTATTTGAACACCTCTGAGAACTGTGAGAGCACAACTCCCCCCAGCACCTGGAACCACTGCCTGAAGGTTCCGGCTCCCTGGGGTTCCACTGAGCAGATGCAGAAGAGGCAATGACTGCTCTGATGTCCCATGTGGCTTCTGAAGCTTTGCTTCCTCCGAGGGTTTAAGATGTGCGTCTCATGGGCAGCTGAGCCCACGTGCCCAGCTTTAAGGCAAGGAACAGAAGGTAACTCACCACCCTTCACGGAACTGCTCTAGGAGGAGTGACAATTGCTTTGCCCAGCACAAGCCTCACAGGCTCAAAACCATCACTGAAAACTTCTCAGAACAGGCAAGAACTTCCTGATCTGCTGTAACAAACACCCTACCACCCCCTGTTTTGTCCAGGTGTCACAGCAAGCTCCTTCAGTCCCCAGGTCAGTCCCTTTGTGATGTCTCCCCAAGAGAGCCCAAGGTTGCTTTCCCAACGCAGACACTTTCAGAAGCAGCACATCTGAACACCTGAGAATGGGGAGGTTCTGCCCAGAAGACACTGAAGACCAGGATCTGCAGCTGCCCAAGCTGCTCAGTGGGGAGCAGTTCAAGCTGGCAACACACCTTGAGTTGTCGAGTTCAACTTGTGGCTGAACTGCTACTGAATTCCAAGACAGAAACGAAAAGCCTTGCCCTTCCACTCTCCTCCTCAACTCCTGCAGACAGACCGACCGACCAGCCTGGGACACTGTAAGCACACCAACAACTGCTCACACACTCAACAGTCAAACTTGATGCTTCTCCAGGGGAGTCTTGACACACAAGGGGTTTTTGCAAGCCTGGGAGATGGACCACCTCCCTGGGAAGAAAGTTCTGCAGTAATTGCTTGCCATCAGAAGTCTCCCTCTCCCCGTGTTATCTCAGCCCTCGCTGGGCCATCAAATTTCCTCCTCCTCCTCCTCTTTAGCAGGAGCCTCACAACACCATCACTTCCTTCCACAACCACCCCTCCCCACTAGAACCTCGGCAGGTAGAAATCTCTACTCCAGCCCTTTGCAGGCAGATTCCTTCCTGTTTTCACAGTGGAGCCAACAGGAAAAGAGGAGGTCACGTACCTGAGCCCTGAAAAACAGTCTGCCTTTGAGCAGGAGACTCCAGACCTACTGCAGCTTTAGTCACACACTCTGCCACTTTCCCTTCTTTACATACAGTCCCTGCTGCCAAAACACAACAATTACAGGTTCATCCATGCACATCCCAGAACAGCTGGAGCAGCCGGTCACGCTCGTGCCAACGAGGGGAGAGGCAAGGGCAGGTGTGGGCACATGTGCCACCAGCACGCTCCTGGCCACAGATAAAAGGGACATTATATCACCAGACCTGGTTCCAAGTACCTCTCCTTGCACTCCAGCTGGTGGGCTGGATAATACAAGGTGATGGTTTCACACAGAAATCACCCCCAACCCATCTTCCTTCCTCAGCATCCAAACAACAGCTTGGTGAGAATTAAAAAACTGACAGTAATGTAAGTGGTGGGTTATTGCTACATACTCGGGAATTCCTCCTTGCTGTAAGGCATGGGAAGGGCAGGGATAAGCCGCGTGGTTCCCAGGGGAAGTCTTGGCACGTGGACTTGCATTTGACTTCTTGATGCACCATCCTTTGCTTTTCTTTCACAATAAACCACGTTGTCAGCTCACAGCTGAGCTGGCTGCCATGAACACTGACCCCCAGGAAAACAAAGAAGAGTTTTCTGCACTGACCCGGGCAGCTGAGCCCATGAGAACCACCCGGGGGGTCCTTATCGCAGGACACAGCGGAAAACAAAATGGATGTTTGGGGGAAAGCAGGATAGGGTCTGAATTTGCTTCCAAACTCTCCTTGGTGTTGTCAGCCCAACAATGACAGCAACCAAAGCCGGTTCCAATCCGGATTTCGAGTGTCCCCATGGTGCCCCACAGAAAGCCTCGGGGTATCTGGGACGGGAGGTCACGGACAGAATTGGCCCCAGTCTCTTCACTTCCCCCTTCCTGCAGTTTTCTGTTCACCTCTTACTGGCTGTGAGATACCTGTACAATAACTAAATCACAAAGTCTTAGCAGAGACTCCTTTCAACAGTCAGGTCTTTATTTTAAGTGAACTTTTGCTCAGACTCCTTTGGTAAATATGTGGTTTGAAGTAGATCAGGGACAGACTGACAGCACGGCCCTCCTCTGACACTGTTCTAATCAGCTACAAAGCAGGTTCCATTGCTAATTACTGAACGTTTTTAAAAAAATCCTTTCATATACAAAAAGAATACACCAAGTACATAACCAAAAGTGGTATAAAACTCTTCTGTGTAGCTCGGTTAAAAGGGTCTCCGCGTATTGGCAGAACAAGTATGAAAAGAGCACCATTGATAGAATATACAGTCGGACGATGGGTCTGGTTCCGTCGCCACACTTCATGTCACACACAGAGAGACGCTGCCCCGGCACTAATGCAGAGAATCACAGATCGGTCTCTTGGCTTCCCTCGATCCGCTGAGCATCTTTGGCCCAAAAGGACTCTCATGCAGGTGAAAATCCCAGATCTTTGCTATCTCAATTTGCTCCCAGCAACTTCGCCTTCCCCCCAGGGTCCTGAAGCCACCGCCGCAGCGTACGTGGAAGATGGGGGTGGGCAAGGGAGAGAAAGGGAGGGTGTGAAGGAGCACAGCTATCATCCAAACCACTGACAGCTTCTGGCATCAGCCTTTTTCCCTGAATCAACAAATGCTTCCCTCTCCTGCAAACTACTTTACATGGTTTAGTTAACCTATCCTCTGCACAACANTTTTTTTTTTTTAAGTTTTTAATTTTTTTTATACAAAAAATTGTAGATGTTTACTATTACAGTAATATTTTGGGGGAGGTGAGGTTGTTGGATATTTCCCCTTTTTAATTAAAGGGAACGGCAGGCACTGAAACCCACAGATGATGTTTGCTAGATTCAAACGTGTGTTTTCCAGTCACACCGTTTTTAGGAGCTTGTTTCAAACAAAATGTGGCAATTGAAGAACAGTGGCAACCAAATAAAATCAGCAAAACTCCTCTGCTGCTACTAGTGAGGCATTTGCTTCCTATTCTCATCTGCTGCCCCTGCGTGACCAACGCCTGGAGACAATCAGTGACCTGAACTCCTCCTGTTCTGGGCATTACCTGATCCTGTGTTTGCAGAGTACGTTCTCGTGAGGTAAAAATTCCCCCTTACACAACGCAGGCCTTGGCACCTGAGAGGAGAAGCGATGCACACGGGTGATCTGCACACCAAATCAAATATGTCATCTCAAAACAAAACCAAAGGAACACAAAAGTCATGATGATGACGACTCAAAAAAACACCAAACCAGTTCCCTTTGTGGCATTTTTCATCAGGATCTATAGCCCAAAGCAAACATGGATCCAACAATGATAAATTTACCATAAAATACAACAACAGACCCATCTAAAATTTATAGCATGTTTAAAATAAGACATCCTATGAAAAAGCTCCTATTTTCTTCCAATGTGTTAACAGCTATGGCAAAAGAAATTGTTAACCATCATCAATGCGACACTGCCGCGTTTAAGATGCAAAAGCTCCTTATTGCAGCCTTTGAGAACAAGAAGATAAAGAGCCAGCCAACTTCATTCCTCAGCAGGGACTTCTGAACCAGGGGCACAGAAACCTCCAATGAACTGCTCTCCAATATGCAGAAATGGGAAGGGAGCCATTACAGAATTCAAAAGGCAGAAGTATTGTACACCAGGTTATAATGATAATACAGCGCTGTGATTGATACAGCTCACGCCAAAAGCAGATTATACAGCTCGCAGCAATCGTCATCCACTCTCCAGTTCATTTGACCAGCGGTTTGGTTCTGCACTTTCTCCCTTCATTGAAATCAAGAAACCCACTCAGCATTCCTGCACTTTCCGTGGAAATAATAAAGAAAACCTAAACGTTTTTCAAAAAGCCTTTAAAAAAAAAAAAATTGTTAAATTCACAGTTCCAAAGAAATCCCCCAAAACAAAACCCAATAAACTAATGAGCCCCAAACCAGAAAAGTGCTATTATCTTCACGGCTACACCTACGATATTACTTTAAATACTCTGCAGTTTCTCTTTCCCTTGTGAAGCTGTCGCCCTTGCGGCCGCTCGACCTTCGCTTCTCAGACTTGGCACCGTCCACACGCCAGAGTCGCCCAAGGAGGCAGCCGGCGGCTGGAGGCCCGGACTCTCTGTCCTCACTCGCTTTCTTCTGGCGGGAGTGGGAGGAGGGGGAGGCGGTGGCCGTTCCTGGGGGATGTGATGGGTGGGAAGCGAAGTGTCCGGCTGTAAGGCATGGCGCTGTGGGGCTGGCCACGGCGGTTGCTGGTGGCGTCTCCCCACACCCTCCTGGGACCTGCAGCCTGGTCAGTGAGGCAGCGCCCTCCGAATCCGAATGGCAGTGGTGACTGATGAGATCCTCTGTGTCGATTCAATGTTTTGTTTCTCCCCCTCAATTAAAAAAAATGCGGTTGGACTCTAGCCCTGCAAAATAAAGCCAAAACTGATTAATACCAGTGAGTAACATGACCTTGGTGATGAGCGGTAGGACAGAGACTGGAAGTGCCAACCTATTCCCAAGATACGGGTTCCTTTGAAGGGTACGACTGGGAGAAATCAAGCATTTTTCAAAGGCTGTGCCCCAGCTGTAACCTTCACTGCTCAGAGGGAGAGTGTGGGAGTGAACCATGCAGGCAGCACATCTGTTTGTCCCTGCCTTTGGCTGGGCCACCAAGGCTGATGGCACAGTGCGGGCTGGCGGTGGGAAGCCCAGCGTGCCAGGGCTGCACCATGGGCAGGTACGGGGACCCTGCGCTGCTGCTTCCTACCCAGGGACAGAAGCAGTCTGCAAGCACTCAGATCTGACACTGGGCTCTTGAATGAAGGAGGAAGGGAAAAAAGAAATAAAATCATCCCCCACCCCCCAATAACATTCAGGAGCTTTCTCTGTCACTAATGTGAGTGTTTTCCATGTGGAATTATGGGAGTGAACGATGTTTTGGAATTCAGGCCTTAAAGGCCTATTGTCCGCTCTGACGGGAAAGCTGCTCGGTGCCTTCTCAACAGTCACGAAGATTTTCCTTTAGTCGTAGCCAGGGGCACAAAACCTGCTGTTCCCCAGGCAGCGTCCCATGGGACAGAGCGCCAGGAGGGCAGAGGGCTCTCTGCTCAGACAGCAGGAGACACATCAGCAGTGGCAGGAGCAGAGAAAGGCCAGTGACATTATGGAGGAACTTGGCACGTGGTGAAGGCAAGAACTAGAAAGCAATAAAAAGGCACCTTTCTTTAGAGACATGGGGCAGGGGGGAAATTGGAATTGAGACATGGGAGTTGTGGGTCAGTGTTTATTGTGGAACTAAAATGATCTCTCCTGGCAGAGGAACCTGCGTTCAGCCAGAGGCTTCCCTGCAGATGGGCAGGACTGGGTCATTCATGGGCACCTCAGGGGACACCTGTGAATAGTCAGGGATATGCTTGTCCCCAAGTCTCAGGCTGATCCTTATAATGAGCAAGGAGGGGGAAAAGAAAAAGAAAAAAAAAAAAAGGTTTGGAAGCAGGAACACGCTACTGAAATTCATTCCTGTGGCCTAACAGCAGAAATGTCTCACTTTTCAGCTGACAACCCATCATTCATGATATTAATTGTCTGTCTGGTTATTTGACAGGTTATTTTTTAATCAAACAGTGGTGTCTGACTGCATTTCATTAAAGATACCCAGAATAATATACACACTGCTTTTTTCCAAACGCATTGTCATTTGTCTGAGAGGACCCAGTTAGCAGTTAGGCTTGAAGAGATTCCACAACGACACAGATCATGCATGAGACAAGTTAATCACGAGCACCAATTACCATTAAAAGGACCTACCATGCATGCAAATTAGACCCAAGAGTCAACAGGCTGGGGTTTAATGTCACGGGCATCCACCAGATTCACCGAAGCCCTGTTACTCCTGTTAATGTTTTTCCTATTTGTGTCATTCTGCAGCAGAGGGTGAGGAGTTAAAGGCAAAACAGAGCGGATTAATCAAACAAAACCACCAAACGAGTCAGCTTAAAGGAGCGCAAGGAGAAATTAGTGGTAGAGAAAGAAACGAGATCAGCAAAGGCACAAAACTGACAAAAGCATCTGCAACACCCAGCGCCTGCGCTTCCCAGCCATCATTACCCACAGCTCTCGCCCGCTCTGGAGCCTGAGCCGCCGCCACCGAGCCCTTCACAAGGGAGAAGGCCCCAGAGGGTGTTTGCTCGGCAGCGCAGGGAGAACGGCTCAGCTCCAGAAGGCAGAGAGCTGCCGAGCTCGGGAGGCTGAGTTCAGGTCACCCTGTCCCTCAGGCAGCACAGAACACAGGAGAGACAGCATCGAGGTAAAATGTTTTTTCTCTTTTTCTCACGAAATCAAAGCAGAACTCCCTGAACTCCAGGCTGTGCCTCACTTCAGACATACACACACGGCTTGATGTGATTCTGAGGGTTGGGTTCAACCACTTTCATGTGTGAGTGACAAAAATGAGTATTTGTTAATTTTCCTGCCTTAGCCTGTTTTCCTTAGAAAGGCACTTTCTGTCAAGCTCCTATTTATCGACATTCTTATGTCACTTGGTGCATCCATTCCCACCACAAAACATCTGTAGTGAGATGGGGGCACTAGAAGATTTATTTTGTTGACACTGGTCCAAGCAGAGCCATTTCCTGGAGCAGGGGCACCCCCTGCATGACTTGAGCCATCACCTCCGTTTTATCAGTTCCAAGAAACAAATGAAGGAGCAGAACCACCTCTGCCAAAGAGTCCTCCTGCGCAGCCTTTGGCCGGGGGAGCCAGACCCGGAGCGGGCACAGCGACGAGAGCCGTCTGCAGGAGGATCTGCCCCGCTGCAGCCAGGCCATTCCCCAGGGCTGCTGGGGAAAGGGGTGCTCTTCACCCCGCAGTACCTGCACACCCCAGCTCCTCACGCTGAAAGCATCAGAGTGACAGCCCCAGTGACTGGCCTGGGAACAAGGTCTGAGCACCCTCACACACTGCCTGGACGAGGGTGACAGAACAAACACTTCCTATTTTTACAACCCCATCCATTTGCCTGCATTTGCTCCTGTGCTGGAAAGCGGCAGGTTGTTGTTGTTGCTTGTTACCCAAGTGTTGAGTCTGGTGCCTTTATCTGAAAAAAAACCAACAACAACCCCAAACCAAAAACCCCAACCAGCCCTTTACAGCCCCATGGTGTGCAGCTACCCTGTATTTCTTGCCGAGGACACCAGGCTCCCTTTCTTTTAAGGGCACTAAAAGCGTTCAGCAGCAAGAGGACACTCACTTTTAAAGGTTCTTTCTCCGAGGCATCCCCTGTGTTATCACTGGTCTTGTACTTGCGCTCCTTGTCCCGGTGATCGATGGTGGAGTACCCGTCTGAGGGGGAATAACGAGACAGTCAGAAGCACAAAGAAGAGCAAACCCGGAGCTGATGCCAGCACAATTCTTCAGCAAAGAAAACAGGAAAACAAAATAAACCATCACAAGGCAAAGGTGCTGGCAGCCTGCTCTTCACATGTGCTCCAGCTCTGAAATTTCATTTTTACCAGCTTAAAACAAAACAGAAAAGCCCTCTTTGTGTCTCACTGCCAGCTGCTGGCACTCATTAGTGAGCAGCACCAGTCTCATCCCCGCCTGCTGCAGTTTTCAGCGCGCCCAAGAAAAGCAGCAAGTTGTCATCTCGCGCCCTGTGGGTGATGAGCTCCAGACTCAGCCCAAAGCCCCCGTTCCTTGCTCAGCAGCCGCATTAATTGGCCGGGTTCATTCTCTGAACGCTCTGCAGCGCGTCCCTGCTCTTCCCGAGCCCGGTGACTGGTGGGACACTACAGCAATTTGGAAGAGTCCCTTTCGGAGCACTGGGGAAAAGGGCCTGTCGGGTGGAAGAAATGTTGACAAAAACTCCGCTGCGCTGGGACTGTCCTTCATTAGGAAGCAGCAGCTGTTGGTGCTTTGTCTCCTGACAACTCAGGAACAATATGAAAGTGCGATGAGCACAAGGAGGAAAAGTGTGAGAGGGTTTTATAAAGAAATGGCTCTAATTATCTCAGAGACTTTCCTTTGAATCATTGCCAGCCAATGCAAATCTTAATTTATTTTCCTGATGCATCAAATTTCCCTCATTAACAGTGACAAATAGGTCCTCTCCCACTCTGCTCTGACAGCACAGTAACCTGGAGTCAGTGACACTCAGATTTATAGCTCCCTGGGGGCTTCTGTCTCCCCCTATGAAATTGAGGGATCATTAATGTTTTCGTGTCCTGACAAACTGGGTTCTTAGAATACCACTACAAGGTTTTACATGAACTATCAAAATACTCCCCTCTCGCTTTATCACCCGCCTGCAACAGGTTATTAATAAAAATAAGTCAGGTTTCTGTGGGGTTCCCGTGCAGGAAGAGGCAGCATTTGCCCCCAGGACAAAGGCAGACGGGGCAGAGTGACCTGCACCCAACGCAGCCACAGAGCGGAGCCTGGGATGATGCTCGTGCTGCCCCCAGCCCAGGGGGTGAAAAGAGCCACCGTTTCCCTCTATCTCCCGACCCAAAGTTCACACAGAGCTGCAACAAGCACCTGGAGCAGTGTGGGTTTATGTCATCACGAGTAGTAACACATTACTTAACCACACTGCCTATAAATAACTACAGAATTGGGGAGTTACACATGCACACAGATCTCAAAGCATAAGAACCGAGCTTCACTCGCAGGGATTTGTTGACAATGAAGATGCCTAACATTCTTGGCTATTCCTTCTGAACAAAAAAAGACAGAACTAAAGCCTACCGTTACCCAGCCAGTGTCAGCACAAACACTGCTGGTAAGTCATACCCTAGTACAAAAATTCACCATTTATTTAGGAGTAAGTAGTTCCCACAGGTACGTATTTGAATGATGGAAACATGCTGACTCCCACCAAAATTCAAACACAAACCGAGCAATAGCTTTTCACAAACTCATCTTAATTACACCCACAACGGTGTAAGGGATCACTTTGCATTTCTGTTGTGCCACCAGCGTGGCTGAGCCACAAACTGTTCCTAAGTGAATTGTCAAGATACAAAGGAAACCTTAAACCTGCCCCCAGAAAGCAACAGCCACTAAGTGAAGTTGGGCAGCCGTGAGACTCGCCAGGGAGCACGGTCAGCAGTAAGGACTGTAGTCACAAAAAATTAAAAGCACAACCGATCCTTAATACTACTAAAAATACACCACCCCCCCAACACGTAGCCATGCCAGCAGCAGCAGGGACATCAAGCTTTTGCACAGAGGCAGTAACCTCACAACAAGGAGAGGTCAAGGACTTCGTCCTTCATATTTGGGTTCCAAGACATTTTGCAATGCACCCCGTCAGGCTGCCACCCCCAGCCCCACATGGCACCGCTGATGAGTTACATGTTTCTGAACCCACACACTGTGCTCTGGCTCTGTCGAGATAAGCAGCAGCAGAGAAGCAATACCTCAGCACCCTGAGGACCACGGCTCTTCAAAGAAGGTACAAAGTGGCTCTTTCTTTTATATTTCCTTCTAAAAAGTGATGAGATTTAACTCTGTTTCTGTGGCACAAAGCAGAGCTACACAGATCTTGCTGCTCCAAGGTGCAGGTGCATTGTTCCAAGTTAATACAAGCCAACGTCCAGCCAGAAGTGATATTGGTCAGTGGAGACTCGTCCCATTCTCGGCTCATTCCTCCCTCTCAACTTTCCGCTCCCTGTCTCCAGTCACTCTGCAGCATCACTTTTATGTCGTCACAGATTACAGGACCAAACACCTGCAGAGTGTCAGTCCATCCACACCCTCGCACAGCTCCTGACTTGTAAAGATGACACCTCCAGACCCATCAAAATGGAGGAGGAGGAGGAGAAAGGAGATGTTGTGCCTGAAGATGGGCATGTTGGATGGGGGCATCTGAACTACGTGTCTCTGATCTGAACAATTCCCAGCTCCCAGATGCTCTTGGCTGACAGGCTGTAGGTTAATTGAGGCACAGATACAGTCATAGAGCACTCGACAATTTGGCAACCAGCCTTGAGATCACAGTTCTGCTGCTGCTCTGGACAGCTCAGGGTCACAGCCACCCTCAGGCAGCTCTGTGACAATACGCATTGATGATCTTCAGATTACTCAGTGCAGAACCACTTGTCTGGAGCTGATGAGGCCTGACAGACCCAAACTCTCTCCGAATGGGCTGTCTAATGCACCCCACAGTAACTCGTAACATCTGTTTTCTTCCACCTCTCAGGACATCCACACTCTGCCCAGTCCCTCCCATTGCTCCAGACAACAGGAACCTGGCTGGTCCAGTACTGCCAGCGATGGGGAACACATCTTTCCTCTCCTTAGCCACACTGACTGTGAATTAATTTCCTTTAGAGAGAAGGATTCCTGCCCCTCCTGCCTCCCTCCACCCCCAGCATTAGCAAACAAGCTGAGGTAACAACAGCAATTTTCTTTGTGCAATCTTGAAAAAGAGTCAATATGGGTTAAGAGCAAAGGCCCAGGCTCCAAGACCCCTGATAAAAAGAGGCAGCAGATGAGCAGCAGCTGGGGGGGATGCTCCAGAACAGCCTTGTACTCTGCAGGGGAGCAGGACAAATGGGGACCTCAGACGTGTGTGGCACAGAAATTCACAGACACTCACTGAGCACTGCACTGGGACACTCTGACATGTTCCAGGCAATTACAGTTCCAAAGCAGCACAGCAGAGAGAATTACACAACCTGGAAGCACCTGAACTAAATGGAATGGACCACACAAAGCTGGAGGCAGATGAGAATCCTCTGAAAGACAGTGAATATGAAGCAGAAAGGTCTTAGTGCAAGTGCAGCCAGAAAGAGAGGAAGGCAAGGGAAGAACACCCAACTGAAAGCAGAGCACAGGACTTTCTACAATAAAAAGAGTTAAGTTTAAGCTGGGATGTTGACCAGCTTTCTCTGGCACTGTCACACATCTTCACAGATGTCAGTGAGGTCAGTCACTCCTGGAGACTCACTGTTGGCTGGGGCAGAGAACGTGGGAACACAACCAAATTGCCTTCTGCAGGTACAAACCCAGAGGGCTGCACACATGTTCTGCTCCTCCCAGTTCACTCCAGAGTGGAAAAAGAACAAAACCTCCAGAGCACAACAGTCCACAGAGGAGTTAAAAGAAGAAAATATAGTCTAGAGCAGCTCCTCATGTAAGTCTGCCCATAAACCAAAACATGGCATTTGGCAGAGCTTGAAGGAAAGAGACAAAGTACTGAGCTGTTATTCCAGTTTCTTGGAATTAAGGACAGTAAACAGGATAAATTAATTTAGTCTCTTCTCAGTTGACCTCTGCAACAGCACAAAGGTATAGTGATACTGGAGTTAAAAAGCACTCAAGAGCTGGGGTCAGGAAAACTTGTCAGATTTCATCTAATGGTGATAAAAAGACGGGAGAACAGAACAGCCCAGGGAATCTGCCTGATGTTGTACATATGCTGTTAATTTGCATTTCATTTTGCACTCAGAGCTGTATCAGTAGCTCCTGAAAGCATAAGGCAACAATTAATACCCCGACTACAAACAATCAGTGCTGCCCCTGCTGCAGCACCTGCAGACACAGCGCTGTCCCGCCAGGCAATTCTCTGAAGTTATTTTCTTCCGTTGCGAGAACAACTGTTTCAGATTCCCCTTAGGCAGAACACAGATGGACAGCTGATTCATGGCAGGTGGCAACTTATTTTTTTAAGAATCCAAAAGGTAATGCATACCTGTTATTTCTGAACACGCTTGGCTTTCAGCTTGGTCCTAGCTTGCTATTTTTTTTCAGCAGCAACCACAACTAGCAGTATATTAACTGCTTGATTTGGAGGCATTAATACAGGTATTCAAACAAAAATAACCTCCACTAGAAGACGACAATTCTCAAGAGACCAGACAGCATCTTTATCTACCTCAGCAAAGTCAAAAACCCTCGACAAGTCTCAAAGATCAGGGTTTATCACTCTCAAGGCACTTCACTGACGGGGGCGGCTCTTCCCCATCCCTGGGAAATGCCAGGCCCAGGCAGATGCAGGTCAGTGGAAGGTGCTGCCTGGAGTATCCTACACACTGACTTATTTCTGGTGTTACCCACAAAAAAATAAAAGCAGAAGGGACTTAAACACAAGCTTTACACTGATGTAAATCAACTTTTATTTTTTTTTTCTTCTGAATCCCCAGACTTCCAGATCCATAGTAGGAAATGCAGCTGCCCAAGGGGTCAGAGGCTGGAATGGGGCTGTGTCAGTGCATCTCAAAAACACGCTGAAAGCAGTGGAGACATTGGTGTGTATGCTCTACATGTATTTAAAAGGGAAAAAGAAAAAAAAAAGACAGGGCAAAACCAAGATGATGACCAATCTTTTGTAAGGTAATGTTCTGTTTTTAAATGTCAGCTTTATCCATCTGAAATAATATCTCCTAGAGAAATAGCTGAACTTTCCTGTGAGTGGCAGCGTGCTCTATTGGAACAGACAGAGCTTGATCCATGACTGAACTTACCTGGGCCAAGTTCATCCATAGGTATCATATCACGACTCCCAGACTTCTCGTTATCTGTAACACAGAAACATTGGAACAACTTGAGTTACATTTGCTTTTCTCAAAACCTGGTAGTTTGACATTAGTCACAGGACCACAGAGGTCCATGAAGCACTGAACACAGAGGCTACTGTGGAAAAAAAAAAAAAACCCAACTATTCAACTGTTACCCGTTCATAAGGGAAGTTTGATTTAAGCTCTCTGGAGAGCACGTCATCCTTGTATTTTCTGCTCTGGCTCTGTAATACAGAACTCCCTTCTCTCCAAATGATAACAGGAGCCGCAGTTCTGCTTTGGACCACCTACTGCTATGAACCAGCTTCTCTCTGCTCTCTCCAGAACAGAGGAGAAAGAAAACAAGAATGGGTGGAGGCTCCCGTGGTGCACAATCCCACCCAGCATCCTGCCAAGCCAACACAGGACCCACAAAGAAAGAAGTTTATTGTCAGACCAGCAAAGGGACCCAAGTCACCCTCTGTCAGTGTGACCAAAGCCAGGGAGGTGGCAGCAGGCAGGGCACTGCGGGGAGGAACTTTTGGGCAGTAACCTGCAATTAAACTGGGGGAAGTGCAACATGGCAAATGCTGCCATGGGACACCATGGACTTCTGAAAGGAAATTTTGACACCTGAGCATTAGGAACCAGAACCAAATTCAGAGACAAAGTCACAGGGAAATTAAAGTTGGACCAGCATCACTTCAGCTGCGTGGGGCCTGGGGTAAAGGCATGGCCCAGTTTGGCTGGAGCTGGGATAAACCCAGCCCCAATGGAAAGTCCTGTGCTGTGGGGGGAGAAGCACTGCCTGAACAGGCACGTTTCTTTAGACAGTAAAAGACTCCAGTGCAGGGTGGGTGTAAGGCCAAACCCACTGCCTGGCTGAAGGCAAGATTTATTAATGCCTAACATTGTTAAACAACAAGCAAGTTCCAACTCAGGTCTATCCCAAATTCTCCCAGGAAGATTGAGCTGATTACCTTATGTACAGGTTGAGAAAAACACCATCAGTAGCATGCATTTCCCAAGGGAAGGATTATTATCCACACCCAGCTAGCAGGACTGATCACTTTGGGACTGTGGGGTAAAAATCACCACACAAATAATATATTTTTACCCCTTTGCGCCATGACACGGATGTGGCAGATCCAGGAATCAAGCAAAGCACAACAGCAAAAATGGTAAAGATCAGAACTGACCTTGACTTTTATCCACCAGGGGCAAAGTGCTGTCGTCGTAGCCAGACCTGCCAGAGGTACCTTTGGAACCCTTTGGAGCTGCAGAAACAGACTACGAGACAAAACCCACACAAATAAAAGAACTGCTACTCAGAGAAACAAGAAGAAAAACCCCAGAGCAACAGTATGGAGAGGTTATGGGATACTGCTAAGCCCCTCTTCTGCTGATGGTATGGCACTGGAGTAGTTTTTATTTTCATACAGATTTGCTGGTGGAATTTCCTCCCCGTTATCTAAATGGCAGCACCCTTGGTCTGAGTTAGGACACTTTCCCCTCAGGCACTTCCCACAGCTAAATCTAAGACTTGGCATCTTTACCTGGAAGTGTGATTTGTTCCACCCATCCTTCTGCAGGGCATTTCGTAGCTCTTTATAGCTCCAGATCATCTGAAGAACGTGAGATGCTGCTTTTGTTTCTCTGGGAGACTGGCTGATTTGCAAGATAAAAATTAGAGCGTAAGTATCAAGCAATGTAAGGCTACTCCTATGTTAATTTCTTTACACCAAATCAATATCCACTACTCTGTACAAAACCTGTGAGCTATAGGATATATGTGAAATCATTCAGTGATGACTTCATATCTATAGGTATTTGCTGGCCAAAAAAAATCCCAGAGTTGTAAATTGTGCAGATTTCAGGGTTTTCTCATGTACTGCTGGACAAGCACTGAGGCCAGGGTGACCCTTTTGTCTTGTACCTGTCATAACAAAAACCAGATAGATTCCACCCTGCCTGGATTTAGAAAAAAAAACCAAGAAGCCCCCAAGTTCTAAGCCCATTTTCAAACCTTCACTCCTTCTGACATATGTTCCTCACAATACAATGAAGCTGCTTCATGGTTTAGAATACCCTACACAAGGCAATTTGGGTCAGAAAAAGATAAGCTATTTTTGGACAGAAAGTGAAATTTTATCCATTCTTTAATGAGTCAATAGACTAACACCTCTATAAAATAACACAGGGCTGGGCTTTGGTTGGCTCCCACCTTTCATAATGATGAACAACAAAGACTGCAGCCACCCTCCCAAGTCTGCTGACAGCATCCCTCTAATATCTGAACTCCACAGAACAAGCTCTTCCCTAGAGCAAACATGGTTTTCAACAGAACTTCAGGGTGAACGTTTGTCACTTCACATTACCCCCACCAGCCCTTTGGCCAGGACGATTACTGCACGTCATTAACCATTTCACTTCAACAAGAGAGGGTTCCTCACTGGCATTCCAGGAACAGAATGCTCCCATGGGAAAAAGCCTCCTGCACTAAAAATAAAGATCTCGATTTCACTGCCAAGATGCACATGACAAGGAGTGTCTTGACATGACCAAAGTGACTGCTCAATTAATGTGTTTTGGTTTTCTTTTTTTTTTTTTTTTAAATCAAGTAAACCTATTAAAGGTACTGACTGTCTTTACTGTGTATGTATTCATTGCCCTGAAATGAAAAGCTCTGGAAGGTCAGGATACTCCAATACTTTCACAAAGCAAAAGCCGCTGTTCATAGGGTCGTTTCCACGTTTGCAGGGAGCTCTTCTGCATTTTGCTTTGACTGTCACTTACCTTGACTTGCTGATTGCTACCAGCTTCTGAATGCCCTGTGTCTGGATCAGAGACCTGGCGTTCTCTGAGCTGTCAGTAATGATTTCATGGATGGTGTTCAATACTGCAACCACTGTATCCTCTTCCAGGTTCTTTGCAGATCTCTGCTGCCTGCTGGGCAGATTTCTTACCAGCTCACCCATGGCATAACTACCTAGATAAGGGCAAGAGATACCATTAGTCAAGCCCTAATCATCATTTCAGCTTTCTGTCCTGAATGATAAAATTCAAGGGTGTTTGTCAGGTGAAAAAACTTTAAAATGCACGTGTTTTGGTATTTTGAACCTCAAGATCATGACTTGACAGTATGTTTACCATGCGTTATTTCTAAGTGATTGAGAGTTGATACCCAAGACAAACTGTTTCATCATGAACACTAAAAAGTATTGAGAAAAAAACAAAGCAAGCCATTTTTATTGAGAATTTTACAGCCAGCATCTATCATACTTTGCAACGCCTGAGGCAAAAAGCATCCAGAAGCTGCTGCTAATGGCACGTATTCATGCTAATACACGCACACGGCTTGCTCAACTTAGCCTTGTAATGGGCCTTCTGGGGCAAGGTGTGCAGCCGTGCATTTATTAACCTTCCCCCAGCAAAGGCAAGGGTATTTCCTCCTGGGTGCCATTAGCCTTTCCTGTGCACATCATTGCAGGAACAACAAGGAGTCTGGCATTTATCCCTCCCAGTGTCCATCTGGACCATTTGCCCAGCTACGCCTCAGGACCATTTAAAGAACCTGATGTATTAAGGCAGAATCCTACCTTGCCATTTATCAGGATCAACTTGGGGAGCTAACCTAAGGAAGAGTGATTTGGTTGGTGTCCAGGTTCTACAAGTGACTACCACACAAGAGGAGAAGGGAAGGAGGAAGTGAGGAAAAAGGGACAATTTTAGAGCCTGTTGTGCTCCCCCAGTCTGGCTCAGTGTGCCAGGGGCAAGGCTCCCACTCTCATCTAAAGAGAAGCTCTTGGGAGCTTTGTCACTAACCACCATATGTGTCTATGAGCACAAGTGCCACATCAGCCAGAGCTACGGAGGAGACAAGAAACCTCTTCACCCACCCAATCCTCTGCATGCCCCCACACTCCCCTCTTCTGCAAAAATCTACAGCTGTTTTTGTTCCCGAGTTAGGGATTTCCCTTACACCACAGAGTGATGGAAACATCATGAGGTGACAGCCCTGCACTTGGTGGCTACAGAGCAATCTCAGACAGTGCAGATGGAAGCCACATAGAAAATGAGTCCTCAGCACAAGTGACAGAAACGTGTCTCAAGAGCATCTGAGACCCCGGCCTGGTTAGAGAGGTTCCAAAGATACCTATCAGATCTTTATTGCGACGATCCATGGAAAGGTTTCTCAGGGCGATTGACACAGCCCTCACAACCTTGTCTGAGTCAGACTGGAGCAGCTCCACGAGCACTGGTAAGCCTCTCTCCTTCCGCACCGTTGCACGGATGTACGTGGACCACTGACCAGAACACACAAGGGAAAAGAAACAACACAAAGTACGGTGAGTTCATACACCTGCCCCTGCCTTGTCCATGGCATGTCTTTCAGTGCTGTAATTCATTTTTTTCCCTGGCCAAGAGTAGTTAGGTTGTGTGTGCTGATGCATTATAACTTCACCCATCATTCAAGTTCATCAAGCACCAAGGAAGAAGGGATGTTGAGGTTCACCCTACAGCTCTGCGAGCTGCTGGGGAGAGAGGACAGAAACAGAAGGAAAGAGCATCCTCCACCAGCATCTGTTCTGTACACACCTGTGTGTGAAACCACATCCCTCCAGATTGGGAAAAAGAGAGGTATTTTGGAAGGACCAGTAAAGCATCCAAAGCATTTGTTATCTTCCCCCATCTCCAATTTCATGCTTTTATTCTCTTTCATGATTGATTTTCAAATAAAGTGTATTCAAGACAGCTGTGAAACATCACCCTGCTGATCCTCGGGCTGCTGGTCAGTCCCACTTTGCCATTGGCTTCTAGGAGCAATCAGACATAGCTTTGAAAGAAATGCCTGATTAGTGCTGGAGATGCTCCAGAGAGGACAGCAGAGGACACTCTGGAGTGCAGTTTTCTGAGAAATCTGACAACCCAATGAATTAAGTGTTCAGGATGCTTAATCATCTAACAACAGGCTTTTCTGAATGGACAAAGCCATAGTTAAGTGGTTTAAGCAGTAAAACCTGCTGCTGGTTAAATTGTCATGATCTCAGTGACACTTCCACTATGCAAACACCATCTGTCCAGAAGATGCAAAACATCTTAAGTGGGCAAATAAGATGGAAATAATTTCTTTGGAGTTCCCACCTTCTTCCTTTTTACAGAGATGTAAATGCACAAAGTAACAGTGCACTTATAGCTGGCCACAGCTTTGTTCTTTACTTACACAAAGGAAGCAAGAGAGGCTAAACAAGACTGCACTCACCATCCAGTTGCCAGCACTGAGATTCTGCAAAGCCCCTGCTGCTGCTTCCAGAGTGTTGAAGTTCTGGCTTTCGGTGAGGATGGAGAGGTACAGTCGGACCACATCTGGCTGGTACAGTAACTCGAAGCCTGCAGATGAGGGAAGAAAAGGAAGCAGAAGGCTATGTATGAATAAACACATAATATACCTTTATTTAATCACATATGAGAACAGCCAAGAGAAAGCTACACCACAGAAAGAAGGGCTTCTGCCACATCCAGAACGTTGTACCCGCAGCTCTAAATGGAGCACACAGGAACTCACAGACAGGACATTCACCTGGGCTGAAGGTTCTTTGCTTTCTTCAGGCTGACAATTCTTTCTGAAATATGTGCTACACTAGATCCTGCCCAACAGCCTGCCTACAATAACAAGGTGCCAAAAGACAAATTTTGTCTTCAACAATTCTTACTTTGCATGTCTAGAGTGGGTGGCAAATTCACCTTGCACCCCAGCTTTCCTTCAAATCTATCTCAGTACCTTCAGAGGCAAGACCAGGACCGAAGAGAGTGCCCCTTCTCACGCCCCAGTGACAAAAGAAAGATGCAAGATGTCAGAGTGATGAGAATTCCCAGTTGGTAGGGGCAGGGAGAAATGCTGACTCCAGTTCAAATATTGGGTGAACACACCAGCATCGTACCACACTGGGAGGCTGCAACAGACACACAGAGGACCTGAATATCCCCAGGGTCACGGGATCAGTGTGACAGTTTGAGCACCGCAGGAACAAGAACTATCCCCAGCTCAGCCACAGGTTTCCTTCTGCCACGTGGAGTAACTGACAGCAGCATCTGTGTCTTGGCTTCCTCATCCAAGGGATTAGGATTTATCCATCCACTCATATTCAAAAGGGGGATCTTAGGCAAGAACTGCATCATTCCGAGGTGTTGCATACTTTGAAGCCCTTTTCACCTATCCTTCCTTGGCAAGTGTGGGAGGGCACACTGCATCCATGGGGGAAGAGCACACAAACATCCAGTGAAAGGACTCGCGAGATAAACATGATTGTAAAGATCATGGTGCTGCTCAGATTAAGTGAAATAAAACTTAAATGCCCTGAAGTGTTTTGGTGAGTGCAGGAGGCACAAGTGACCTGTGGTCAGTACGGAGTCACCTGCAGTCCCTGCAGCTGGGAGATATTTCTGGGTTGGTGGCTCTTAGGGCTTTTGCAATAAATGAAGTTCAGCAGTCATTACTTAGGAAAGGATTTTTGGGAAAACATGACATGAAAGAAAGCATGAAGGTGTGAATGAGCTTGGGCAGAGGAAATTTGAAGCTTGCTTTGAGCAGAATTTTTTTTTTTTTTTTTTGATTTGTAAACATGAAAAGAATGTTTTTCACATAACAAGATGCTGTCCTGGAAACGTAACATGATTTAAAGTAAGCTTTCCACCAGCAAGACAGGAAACCTACAAACACAAATCAGTCCCTTTTCAGTACTTTCTCTTCAAAACCATCCCTCTCATATACATATTTTTCAGTACGTATCATAGATTATCATATTTCAGACACCTCAAATCAAATCTAGACGCAAGAAAACCAAGCAATGCTTATCAAGCAGATATCCTAACGATTCTTTTCGTTTTCAAATTCTCTGTTGCTAAAGGCTTTCTGAAATTAAAGCCTTACATTTGAAATCTGTTTCTCCCTATCTTCCTATTAGTTATTGCTGGGGGTCCGTGTGAGCCAAGATCGTGGAACTCAGTACTGTACCCCTGGTGTAACACTGCCCAAAGCACAGCCTGTGTTGATCCCTGGACACACAGGGTTTGTTTATGCCATCGGAAGCAAGAAAACATCCTTCATCTGCCAAGGGTTTCTTTGCTCTGTACCAGAAGACTGGTCTATGGGTGAGGATGCACGAGCTCCCGTGTGCTGCCTCACGCTGCCCCTTGCTCAGCTTCCCACACGCATCCCAGCACGTCTGTGCTCTTCGACGACAACCCAACAGTCACCCTGCTCCGTGCCTGCAGCTGGTTTTAATGCCACCACTTGCTGGCTACATGAAACCCTGCAGATACGTGCAGCAGATGGCAATATCCTCCAGGCATCCTGTCAATCCCCACCGCTCACTTCCCTCCTCTCCAGTGTCCTCTCTTCGGGTCAGGATCATTGCCCCCTGTGTTGACTGCTGAGAAAAAAAACTCTTGTTACTTAATACATGAAGCATGAACAGTTGCACAGCTTTTCTCCGTTCCTTGAATAAGTCTGTGATTATCTGACTCCAACACGACCTTCATATCACCTTTTTCCTCTGCCACTTCACCAGGTGAATTGGCAACCTAAGAACCCCTCAAGAAAACCCGCCGCTGCCTGATAAGCGTGCGGCCTTCCTTTCCCGAACACTTCGGAGGGCTTACTGGAATTCTGACACTGCTCTCTTTTAAGGAAGCTGCACTGAAATGTAAATCAGATCAGCAGAAGAGATGAAGGTGGGTTCGTTAACAGATAATATTCATGCAGAACGTTTACTGCTGCTGCAGGAAAGCTCAGACTTGTCCATGGTTGAAAGGGATGAAGGGTTCAGCCAGTCTTCTCCGAGTGCTTTGTTGTAAAGCACCTGGTTGTAATTCCAGCACACTTGGGCACAGCCCCACACATCCACCTCTTCCTGTATTTAAGCACAGTTTACAACGTGCCCTTTCTATCAGCCCGGTCATCCTTTTTGGCCAGACACTCCCTGCTCTGCGTATGAGGATGCTGCCACCTCCCAGCCTGTCACCTCCTGGGGACGGAGCCGCATTCCAGTCACGCACCTCCCACCCGCGTCCTGTTATTACTCCTCAGCACGCATGGAGGCCTCTTCTTTTTCCTACTCACTCACGTAAGAGCATCTCCAGAATATCTTCACCTTCTATCTTTAGTAATTCACAGCGTTCCCTCTGCCAGTTCCCAGCACGTTTCTGCTGTGGGGCATAACCCCTCAGCCAGTTTGGTGGGTGATTTCCCAGGTCACTGCGCACACCCCCACTTTCCAGCAGCATCCCCTTTCAAGCAGAGTCAGCAAATGCCACCCACCAGACAGGGAACTCCGTCCTCCTTCCCTGGCTCTGTGCTCCCAGCCCTGTGTCCCCTCCGTGCCAGCCCGGGACGCCAGAAATGGGCCGAAGGAGCTGCCAAACCAAGGCCTCCCCAATGCCCCTGGTGGATGGCTGCTCATTAGCAGAGATGAGAACCTAATAGCCACAACGGTCCTGCTGCACCGGAGGGATTTTCCCTCACTGGCAGCAAGCTGACACTTTTCATAACCATTATAGTCCCTTAAAAAGAAACAAACAAGTTTTATACTTTTTCCATCTGCCTCCTGTCCTAATGAATCCAGCTCTGCTATTTATAGGATGCAATTTGTCTGAATTATTATAAATTTCCTCCCAGCGTTGTGTGGAGGCCTTGCACAGTTTTCCATGAAGCACTTCAAGCACGTTCCTGGGAAGCACAGCTGGTCTCACCTCCATTAAGCACCTGCTTCTCTTCAAAACTCATTTCCTTAATTTCAAGATCATCTTAATTATTTTCTCAGGTAATTCTACTTTTGTGCAATATACAGCTAATTGCTTATATCCATTTTTTAAAATGGAAATGAGAAAAGAGGGTCATTAGTGACAGGTAATACATCAAACAAGGAAAATATCCACTGTTTTTCTTTAGAAAGCTCTTTTAATTATAGCCCACATTCAGCACTGCCCTTAAAAAGGTAATTTCTCCTGGAATAAACAAGACTTTTCCATTGGCTATGGGTTTGTGCTGAGTTGCAATCTAAGCTGCTTCCTCCTGGAAAAGCATGAGGATAAGTTATTTATTGCCTTTTTTTTTTTTTTTTCATTGCAGACAGCAAAGTAAATAAGTTCACTCTATTAGCTTCTGCCTTTCTGAGAAATGAACCAGCCTTGGCCACGGACGCTGCCGTGTCAGAGGCTGTTGAGGCTCTAAGCCGTCCCACCAAGGCCGTGGCTGTGCAGACAGAGAAGATCCACACCAGACTCACCTTCACTAACACACCGTACCCTCACCTTTCCAGAGAAAGGAAGATGAGGTTCTTTGCAGCACAGTCACTTACAGCTGGATTCGTTCTGTGTGAAGTTCACACTACCAGGAAGCACCGAGTGGATTATCCTTTATTTGCCCACAGAACAGCAGCAGCACAGACAGCAATTTCAATCCTGAATGGAAAACACCTGAGGAATTAACTGGGGGTGATTAACGTCCTTGATCTGTTCAGCCCATGCTGAGAATGATGCAGCAGTTCCCGGATTATCTCCTCCACAAACCTATTTGCCTTCCTCTTGGCAATGCCGATCCTGGGCCTGTACTTAGCTCCATTCTGACAATAAACATAAAATACCACACCAGGTGCCTATCCCTGATATGCCAGCTTAATCCCAAATTCAGATGACTCTCTTTGGAGCAAGGTTGCCAAATCTATTCCCCTTCACCACCCATCCCATTTAGGATTTACTCTGCCCCTACAGGCATGGGAAATTAGACACATGTGGATACCGGTCAGATGAGAGTTCTGCTGCTGCTGTGGCAGAAACGTGCTGCTTCATTTTCTAGCCCTACAAAAACTCTGAGTTGCTGTTTGAAAAGAGAAGCAATTTCTTACAAAGCTGGAAGGAAGCTGGCAGCACTGTAGGAAAAACAAGAAAAACCTCTAGCCCTAGGGAAAAAATAAAAATAATAATAATAATAATAAAAAAAAAAATCACTAAACCGAGCATGACAGTGACTGATGCCGGCAGTGTTCATGGGGGGATTTACATTAGTGTTTTTATTCAGACCAGTTTGGAAGCAAGTTTCCCACTTAACTGTGCTTTGGTTCCCAACACAGAGCAGCAGCTGCACCACCGGGGCTCCTGTTGGGATGAAACTATCCCAAAAAGCATTCCAGGCCCACCCCGAGGGTGTTCAAGGCCCCTCAGTTGGCTAACGTGGCCAGTTGAGCACAAGATGTGCTGGCTACCGGCAGATGGGGCGAGAGGAGCCCAAACTGCAGCTTCTCCGCAAGGTCATCTACTAACGGGCTCTGCAGAGCACAAAAGCAGCTCCCTAAGCAACTCGGAAGCTACAAGCCCAGAAGAAAGCAGGGATAAAAGACAATAAGAGAAAAAAACAATAGTAAAACATCATGTCAGTAAAAGAAAGGAACACTTTGATTCTGTGAGAAAGAAAAGCTGCACAGATCCTGGACTCCTGCCCTCTGCTGACACCGGGCTGGTGACTTCATTACAGAGTTCATTGCTGGCAAGTTAAACAGTTTTAAGCCAGAGCTCAGAATTCTTTGCTACAAAAGGTGTCAGCAGCACACCAGCCCAGCAGCTCTGCCCACCCCTGGCACCGTCCCCTCTCCCCGCAGCACTGCATCCAACAGCCTGCATGAAAAACCCCAGAGAAGACGGGGGGGGAGGCAGCTGGTTACTTTTATAAAAACAGTAATCAGATCCTTAAAAACCCAGCCCGTCAGCTCGATTCCATCCGTACGCTGTGCCTCAGCACCCGCTGCATAAAGCAGCCTGAATGCCAACATAAACTCGCAAGATTCTTCTAATTGAAAGGCTTAACAGTAGCGAAAAGGCAGCCAGCGCCAACAGAGCCAAATGCTTGGCATAATCGATGGAGAATGCGGCTCGATGCAGATCCATGTGGAATACTGAGCGTCACACCACAGAGGCAGAGCAAGCTTCTGCAATGAAGGAAGAAGAAATAATAGCTGGAAAGTTCCAACAGTCCCTAGAGCTTTCACTTCAAGGTACAAGTCAGAGCAGGGACTGCGCTTACTGCAGAGATTCAATCAGGAATGCAGCGTCCAGCACCGCGCAGCAGCTCTGAGGACAGGCAGAACAGCCTTGGAATAGCACTGGGAAGAACAACCAGAATAATATGGGACACATGAGACTCAAATCAGGCTTGAGGGAATGTTTAAGAGGGGGGTTTCTATTTAGAAAATGAACACCAGTGTGTGACCTTTCCAACTAATCTACTAAGTCACACACAAGTTCTGAAATGACGTAAACTCTTCCCAGCTCACCACGTACTCCCCCGAGGAAAGCAGCGATGCCACGCTGGTTAAGAAGGGAGACAAACAGCCCCCCAGCCCAGAGGCTGTAGCAGGAACGTCGCTGGTGCTGCCGAGCGTGGAGGTAACACCGAGAACCAGCAGCAGAGCCAGGCTGGCTGCAGGGAAGGCAGCGAGCGGAGGGAATGGGAGGGGAAGGCAGTGCAGGAGACGTAAGGATGCCTGGGAAAGCAAAGTGTCTTTTGCCATTTTATTATTATTCTTCACACTTCTCAAGCTCCACAAACTGTCATCAAAGTAACTTCTCTGACAAAGAATGCTTTGTAAGAGGCTGGTTATATTCCACTTCATACCCACAGAATATGGAATTCAACAAAGAGGCAGCTCAATCAAACACAACCCATTTTGACCTTGTGTGAGTTCCAGCATGGCTGTTTTCTGTGAGCAGGCATTTTAAAGTTAATACAGAGTTTTTCCCTTTCCAAGAACCCTGCAAACTGCACTTCTCCCAACAGCGCTTGACACACTGCCCAATAACACAGGCTTTTGTCAAGCACCTGCAGCTAAGTCTCTTGGCAACTGGAGATGTTCCGTTAACAACCTTCTCTCCTCTCTTCACTAATCAGCAGCGAAGGCTTTGGAGGACCAGTACATAATCAGAATCCAACTGTTGCTGTGGAGAACTGAAGCCTGTACCCGAGCTGCTGGAGGAGCAGGGGGGTGCTGTCACAGCCCAGGGCAAGGGATACCTGGCACCAGGCTGCGCAGGCGAGGGGGAGAAGTGGAAGGGCTCCACTAAAGGGAGCGAAGGGATTTGGGTGAGCTGCACCACATCTAAGCATTTATAGGTCACCTTTGGCAGTGGCTTTTGTTTGTTTTTAAGAAACACCATTGTTAGAAGCAGCAATGCTTAGGACCTGAAGTCAACATTAAGCCCTTCAGCTGAATGATCAAAATGGACGGTTCACATAAACAGGTTCCCTTTGCCCAGTCCCAGAAAAATTGCATCTGACCTTGGAGACTTTAAGTACAGCACATGAAACGTTAACACTTGCTCTCTCGCCAGTTCCTCTGATCAAACATCATTATTTACCTCACAGGGATAACTGAATCCATTTTCTTTCCAAGGGAACAGGACAATCATATTCTTACAAATTGCATTTCAGAACAGACTTGCTTTTGGATCTACAACCCAAACACTAATTAACGCTCTCTCTCTCACAGACAGAAGAGGTGTTGGAGTCTCTGCTCCGAGCAGCAGATCAAACACAATCTGTTGGAAGCACTGGTTCCCTTTTCCCATCACCAGCTGCCCACAGTGTGTGCAAGCCCCAGAACACGCTCCAGGCCCTGCAGCAACCACTGCAACAGCTCAGAACGGGACTCAGTCCGACACCCTGGCTCACACACGGTGTAAAGTGAACGGGAAACTAATTGTCACCACTGGTCTGGCAGCTCTGCAGGGCTCCTCAGCAGGACACTGCCAGCCCTGCGAGGGCACTGTGCTCCCGGAGCTCCACACACCAGAGACTCCCAGCGTGGGCTGGAGGAATTCTGTGCCTGTGACAGTCTGACCAGGACCATTCACTCGTCTCTGCTACTACAGTATTATATGGCAAAAGGCAAATTATGCTTATAAGGCTGGTGATATCAGGGACAGGGGATCGATAGCCGAGAGAGCGGGGATGCTCCCAGGTCTGGGCAATCCTGCCCCTGCCTCCAGGGAAGCTTCTTCCCAGATCCCTTGGGTGGGACACAGGCCTCTGACACTGAAAGGACACCGGGTGCGGGGATGACACGTGTTTCACTGGGGACTTCTCGAGCAGACAGCAATTTGGCCCATGCATACAAGATCAATACCAAGTGTGTCATCGATCATGTTGTGTTTCCCTGGGAGGGAAAACCTGAATTTCCAGATGCTGTCTGCTACATAACATCAGTGGACAAGGTCAAAAGTCCACGCTTATTCTTTTAATCTCACTGCTGAGCTATTGACCACGGTGCTTCCGACACATCTGTTCCCTTCTCTTTGACTGACTGGTTTTCCTTCTCCTCTCTGAAAGGACCCAGATGGCACCACTGGTGATTGCTCACGCGCCCTGAGGGGTCTCTCCTTGTGCCTGGCATCAAACAGCTCTATTTTGTCACCCCCCCCTTCTCAGCCACAGACAGCACTTGCAAACGCTGCACAATCCATGCTAGAAATAAGATTTTGCCCAGCCTGGCCTGGCTCCCCCGGCTCCTGGCGTTTGGGCCAGTTACACCAGCAGAAACCACACCACAATAATCCAAACCCACAGCACTGCCAAAGATCCCCACACACACCCATTTGCAACTCCGGGAAGACGCTGCCACGAGGTGACTCTATGGAAAGCCTCAATTTGATATAAGCTGTTGTGAAAATGGGCCCCTTTTATTAACGGGGAAAGCTTTGAACCAGAGGAGTCTCCAGGCCGGCACTTGCTTTGGGAGGGCTTGAATCCACTGCTTTTCAGAGCACATTGCATTTAGCTAAGCTTTCCCAAAGGAACCAAAGGAATAGACAGAGCATTGGCAAAGCTAACGAGGATTGGGAACTTGAGGAAAATTATTACTTTAATATTATATAAACAAATGTGGTTTTACAACTGCACATCCACACATACACGCCAGACCTGTGTTTTCAGGGACTTTTCATTGAACTGGAAAAACCAGGTGAAAGCATTTTCCTTACACCCCCTCACCCCCATTCAGCAAAGCTCCTGCTGTTCTGTTTACTTCAGATTTCAGAGAGACTCCTTTCACTGCCCGTTGCCCAATTGTCCAGCCCAACCATCAGGAGACTCAAACTTACTATAGAAAATGTGTTTATTAAAGAGAAAGAGTGATTCCCTGAAGGAAAAGCCCATGCTGCTGTCTATCTTAACAACAGGTCCAAGAGCCTCGAAACAGAAGAATGTCTCAGAAAGAGTCACCACTGAAAATAGACAGCTCTGTTAAGGGGCTCCTTCCTTCCACTTGTGGCTTTCTGGACCTATCCTTGTTCTTTCCTCTGGTCTTTTGTGTGCGTTTAACTGAGAACCATGTGTTCCAAATTGCCCTTTTTTGGCCACAAGCCCCTGTAAAACTCAGCTCTACAGCTCCAGATGCCAATCAGCTGCTTTGGCTCCATGAAGCCAACGAGCTTTTAGCTTCCCCCAGGCTCAGCAGCAGAAACCTGTCTGCAGAGAAAAGCTACTGCAAAAGGAATCATGCATTAGTCCTTGGCTCCAGATGCCACCTAAGTAAATTTAGTTTATTAAAAAAGATTCTGACATTATTCAGAACTGTTTAGATGTTGAACAACTTTATAAACCTACTGTCAGAAAAGCCCAACAAGCAGGGAAGCACAGAGCGGGGAGGAACCGCTACAGAAGACAGTTGCAAAGCAAAATAAAAACGCCTCTGTGATAACACTTACTTGGTTGAAACATCCACACACCCTTGGCCATTAAGTACTGACTTATGCAAGAAAACTCTCTCTCACCTCTGCAGGCACCTCAAGTGTCTTCTTTCCTCTCTCTAAGAGAGACTGCGTGAGATGTGCTGGGTCAGGAGGCTGGGGACAGTCCCCCTGGGCACCCTCCCCTGTGACCTGGCTGAAATGGGACAGGCTGTACACAAGAGCTCACAGGTGGACTCACCTCCCCACCTCCACGGATGCTGTTTCTCTGCACTGGGCCCACGGTGAGGACACACAGCCCCACTGTGGGATCAGCCCTCTCCGCCGTTATGCGCTGGGTGCTGGCACTGAATCACAAGCAGCAAACCCTCCATCGCTCGGCACTGACAGAAACGGGGCTGCTCTGTCAGGGGTGGGACTGGGGGGCTTTCCACTGACTGCGCTGCAAACCACAGCCCAGCTCCCCAGGCACCTTCTCCTCTGGTTGAGAAGCCGGCAGACTCCTGACAGGCGTCTGGATTGTCAGCGGTGGGCACTGCGTGGGGCTGCAAGACACGGATCGACAGCCGGTGTTTCCACACGGGCTGGCGCCTGTCAGGTTCTCCCCTTCACAGCCTGTCGGAGTTTTGTCTCCAGAACCAAGGGGAAAAACAACGTCAAGAGGAAACCCGTAATCTTTCAGAGCTCACACACACCCGACTACGCTTGGAAGCCAATTTGAAAGCTCCTTCCTGGGTTACTCATGCTTCACCGAGTCTACTTATACTTCCACTTCTCATCACAACTTTTATATAAAGTCTCATAAATGGTCATAAGCCATTACACAAGTATTTGATTATTCTCATCAATTCAGTTGTTTGTTAGAGGCCTGGCTGGTTAAGGCAGTGAAGGGCAGCAGAACTTCATAGCTCGAATTCCTCAAAAAGGAAGGATAAATCTTCTATTCTCCAGGGGATCTACCCTCACGGAAACAGCAAACACTTCAAAATACTTCCCAGTAGGATAGAAATATTTGGGTATAAACAACTAACCTATTTTGGGGAAAGGTTATCAGAATCCAAGCTGAGAAGCTGATCCAGTCAGGCTGGAGAAAGGGAAGGTCAGTGATTCCTGACCACCAGGACTGACAGCAGAAGCCTGTTCGGTTCATTACAGGCAGAGCCCCGCAATCCTGCCTTTATAAGCAGTTTATAAGCAAGTGCCATATGGAAAGACTCTCTCATGTTATTAAATAATTTATTACATGCCAACCCAAACACTTCCCCCAACCCTGTTTGTGTCCTGAAATCACTAATTAGTTCCTGCTACAGCTTCCAAAGTCAAAAGTGTGTTTCAATTCCTCTCTCCGTTTCATGAAAGCTGCAACACCCCCAAAGGCAGCCCAGCGCCTCTAATCTGTCTCAATTACAGTCACTTCGCTGCTGTCAGGCAATTCGAGTATCTCCCAAGCATCCCAGAAAAAGAATTTGATGTTTTCAATGTCAAGTCAATGTCAGGCCAGAGTGGAAGCAGCACAAACAGAAGGTTTTCTTCAACTTCTCTAACAAGAAATGGGCCTTGCAGCCCAGGTTTTCAAGGTTCCAGTATTTGGGTACTTAATTCTCATGGATTTCAGCATAAGCTAGAGACCTTAATGGCTTCAAGAACAGAGATTTTTGCACCCATCCTCAAAGCACTGGATCCAGGCAGGGGTTACAGGTGGGGAGTGGCAAGAGAAGAAGCTGCTGCTCCTCCCTCACTTGAACAGGGATGCACCAGGACAAGCCACACGGAAGGTGCAAAGGGCTACTCTTTTCCTTTCTGCCAATCATCCTTTTTCAGAGAAATGGGAAATTTTCATAACCATGGGCAGAACTGAAACAAAATCAGCTTTGTCCATGGAATTCCAGCCTTTCTGGAAACACAGATCTTGCCACAAAACTTAAAATGTGGACCAAAGCGTTAGATAAGACAATCTGGACTGAATTAGCTCACTGCAGCCTTAGCTGTTCACACACACGTTTGTACAACCACAAATAAGGTTATTTTCAAGTTAAAAATGGAACAAAGAAAGAAAACTGGGGCCCCAGCGCATGGCAGTGAATGAGATACTGAGTGGAAATGAACAGAAGCAGCAGAGTGACAGTTTTGAGGAGGCAACAGGGGAATGTGACACAGCACCCACTGCAGCCTGGCCCCCTCCCTGCCATCCCACAGCACGGCCCGCATTCACCGACCACCAGAAAATCATACAGGACACTGTACAACGAAGCCACAGCAGACACTGCCTCAAAGCAACTCCAACAGCTTCTTTGAAAGCACCTCATTGCTGTTAAAAAAGTGAAAAGATCGCTAACCCAATAGCCACTCTGTTCAGGACAGTTTCCAGTTTCAATGCAGCTTTGTCATGGTAATATTTTGCAATTAAAAACTGAGCTTACAACTACCCACATAAAAGATTCCAAGAAGGAGCTGACATTTACTGTGGAGGTTGTTCATGCCTATAGAAAACTCTGAAAAGGTCAGTGTAAGTGTAAATAAGGTGAGATACTTCCACCAAGAGTATGGAAATTTCCATCAGGTTACAACTTACACCCACTTGTAACCATTCCTACGTGCCCAGCAGCGTCACCAGCGTCCCCACGGCTTTGCATGGGACATCTCAGTCTGTAGCTGGGTCTGGACGTGGGTCTCCAGACTGCAGTGAGCGGCACCACATTTTCAGTTTCAGGGAAGCCGGGATCCAGCCACACAGAAACCTGCTGAAACAGCTTCACTTCACTGGCTCTAATCTTTGCTTTGCTTTCAGCAAGCAGATAACACAGGACTTGGAAAGGAGCTGCTCGTTAGGATTTAACTCTTAGGCAAAACCTTGCAGAGCTGCCCAAATCTAAGTCACATGTGCCTTTAGCAAGTGTTAAGCTTTAGACACCAGCACTGCCCTACGGGAAGCCCTCTCCTGGAAGCAGCGCTCGTGTAACTGAATAAATGGGACCTAACACCCCTTTCTCATTCCTTGAGGGATCCCAAACCCGCTGCAATGTGACCATCCCCTCACTCACACTTGACACTTCCCTCCTCTCAGACATCCCTGAGCTGCTTTTTGTGCTCCCCAGCGATCACGAACCTGTTTTATGACTCAATGCACAAAGTATCCCTAGAAGGGGAGTGGGAAACCTGCATTTGCAAGGAATGCAGACTTCCAGTTTCCTAAGTGCTTAAAGGTCACCGAGGACACTCCAGTTAAGGCAGGTCCCCTCTCTAGATTGTATCCTTGTCACCTCACATTTTCAATGAGTCTTTGGGGACGCTTTTCTTGCTCATCATTTTTAAGCTCTCAGCAGGACAAGATGCAATTATGTGCTCGATCGTGATTACAGATTTGCTGGTTATAATTTTAGAAGTCTCAAAACAAACATCATTAGATTAAATATTCTTCCTGGCTTTTGTATGAGAGGAACAAGAAGAACTGATGTTTCCAAACGGAGTGGGTTTGCTACCTGGCTTGTTAGTGTGAGCCGGTAAGAAAGAGATGGCTTTAAGAACCAGGAAACCTCATCTCTGTTCCCAGCTCTGCCTCCGAAACGCCGTGTAAGTGCACATCTCCCACACTGTCCCTGTCTCACCCACCAGACCTGGCCTGCTGGAGCAGGCTGCCACGGCAGGGCAGGTACCCACGCTTTGCCGAGGCTCCTGGTGAAAGACAATAGGAAGTTGCTCTAAACGGCTCCTGCAAAACCAACAGTGTATTCAGTAACACAGGGAGAGCGCAAGGTGTGAGGAACATGCCTGAACTGGACATGAAGTTTGCCCTTTGTGTATTCTCCTTCCAGACAAGCTTGAATCATGTTCTATTTCTAAACAGACCAAAACCATTTCACGCTATTACAATTTTACAGTTTTCCCTGTCACCAAGACACTGAACATTCAGGGCTGAAACTAATGGGTCTGAGAGGCCGAAATAAAAATGCTCTCTCTTCTACCAACTACCAACACCACCCATCCTCTGGAAACGCCTGGGTCAGGAATCCAGCTCTTGGTGGTTCAGGACAATGGACAGTTGGATTGACATTGCTTTATAAACCAGGCAGAGGTAAGATTCTCCCCTCCACCCCCCCAGGCTGACAGGTAAATTTAAGCTTCCTCTTTACAATGTAAAATCCCTGCCTCTCAGCTCAAGGTCATATTTCTTTCATCTGCAGTTCGAGGTAGATGGCACATTAAGTCACATCACTCCCCTGTCACACCAGAGTGGGGGGAGCTTTTAAGCTTGTGCTCTAGAGCACTCAGGGCTATAGAAGTAAATACGGCTTTATATAGCAGCTTTCACATCCAAGATATCTGAAGTGGTTTACAAAGTAATGAGTCAGATAATAGGACTGCAGCAGCTGTGTAGGTAAATGCACTAGCAATTAATGCTGAGAAAACAAAAGTCTTAATTTTTTTGGTTCTCTTTATTTGCCTTTCTACAAAACACGACTGCAGCTTCAGCCTGACTAATGAGCATTGGCGACTTGTGCAATTTAGAAAGCACAGGTTATTTGACATTCCAGTTTATTTTAATTTTCAGATTAACTCTATGATTAAAGCTCCCCGTTAACTCTAATAAATACTGTTCAAGCAAAAGTGGAAAAAACAGTAGCCACCTTCCTGGGTGTACCTCCTGCTCTGGTACGTTAGAAGGAAGGGCTCCTCACCTCATCTCTGGTACCTTGATTTGCACTTAGTTCAGAATCACACAACTATTCCATTTTGATTCCCCTTTCTCTCTCCCATCATTAGCTGTTACAAGCACATCCTTGAAGTCTGATGCACGGAGTGTTGTGAGAACTCCATGGTTTATGCGCTGACACCAGAAAAAGGACATAGTGTAAGTAAAAATACAGTTGTCTTTTAAAAAAGCCATAGCTTGGAGAAAAAAATTAAAAATAATCAAATCAACCTGAGATTCAGCAACTAATTTTCACTATATTCTCCTTCCCCAGTTTCCAGGGACAAGTGGGCCCCTTCATTCTTCTTCCCACTGAAGTCACCCAGCTGGCTGCCAGGGATGGAGCTGTTTTGGAAAAACTTTGTCCCTAAACCAATTGTGCTGTCTTTGTCACAGACCGAGGTTTTTTGGCTGACTTTGTAACCAGTCAACAAGAGCAACAGAGAACAACTAGGCTGAAAGAGAGCCTGGGAGGTGACTTGGCTCAATGCTGAATTTAGACCAGGTTATTTATGGCTTTGTTCAGTCAGGTCTTGAAACCCTTCAGTGATGGAGAACCCTTCAACACCTCCCTGAGGAACCTGTTCCAGTGCTTAATTACAGGGCATTAGCCTGCATTTTTGTGGGCAAAGGAATACCAGACAGGACAGGAAAGTATCCCAGACAGATGCTTTAGGTAAGATTGGAGAGATGTCTGTCTAGTGTCGAGGTTTGAAAGCATCCGAGTCACGCAGGCTCTGAGAAAGCTACCCACATTCCTGTTACTCCTAAAGGCACAGCCTTTGAAACACTCACCCAGAGCTGTAACTAGTTCTTTTACTTATGCACACGCTATTTCTGGAAATCTGGCAAGGGATTTAAATCAACATTACACCATTTTTCTGCCTCAGCTGTTCTGAAACTCTGCTGTTCTCTGAACTTGTCAGGGACCTTCATCAGCAGAATTTCACTGCGCAACTTTTGATGGACACTGGAGGCAATCGTAACTTTGTGCAACAAGGTTCTTGTAATCGATCTTGGCATGAGATTTCATCTCTAAATTCTGACAGAAGCTGAGCTCCTCTTCCTTGGGCTTCACAATAACACTGGCCGGGCAACCAGGACAACTGCCTGATTCACACCCCACTTCAAAGTGTCATCTCATTTTTTACCCTAAAAAGGGGGAAAAAGTCTCTGAGCTTTTATTGTTTCTTAACTGAAACTGAGTAAGAGGCACAGCAGAAATCTAATATAATGCAACAGGGATGGAAGGATGGATGGAGTTTGTCTCCACAGTCACCGAGACAATTACAGTTATGTGGGATAAGCACCTCCTCATCAGCTCCTGCTTTTATTCCTGCCAGACTTTCTTGGCACATTCTCATCTTATAAACAGTCCTTGAGCAGCACCTGTATAATGAGCTATGCTCTGCAATTCTATATTAGAGTAACAATTAAATAGAAATGCCAGATGAGACATGCAAAAACATAGACACAAACCAAAGACTGGGGAAAGAAGAGTGTTCACCATCCCTTGCTGGGGCAAACACTACAGGGAAGGCTGTGAACGGAACAAAATACGACTGACATATACCACTTTCCAGCATTCACTATTTTATCACCAGAAATGTTAGCCAAGCATAAAGGAAATGAAAATCCAATCAGTGGGTTGAAGGGTTAAGATCCTGCATGGCCAGAGAGCACACATTGTTGTAACCAAAGTAAACGCTGTAGCTGGGCTATAAAGACCAGCCAAAGTCTGGAGTTGTGTGTTGGCTTCTTTATACACCTTTCTATACAGAGCATCATAAATAACACAGTTGAACTTCTCCATAAAAATAGAAAGTATAATACATGTAGCAAGAATACAAACCGATTCACAGCATGATGTATTTCCCAAGCGCTCTCTAGAACATGAACTCCTCAGTCCATTCACACGATGTCCCACTGGGGCAAGTCACTACCATTTACCTTGAACAGAAATCATGTTTTCATTTCATTTTTCTACCTCTGTGGTGCCAGCAACAGTTGTGAAACAACACTTTGGTAGACTTGTGCTGTTGTCACAAACGTATGGCGTACGCTCCATCTGCACTGGTTACCACAGCAGCGGTGAGAACACCAGTAATTACTCCAGTGGAGGCAGTGGAAGCAGCAGACACTCCATGAAGGAGTTCACTATAGCCCTGGCATCAGAACGCCACTGACTTGCCTCAGGCCATGCAGCAAGTCGTTAGTGATGCTGGAAGGTGAAAATGAGACTTTCTTACTTCCAGCTCTGACTTTTGCTGAAACTCCAGATCACTCCATCTCCTTGGTCGCTGCTGTAATTACCATGTGCTTGAGTGCAGTTCCTGCTGCTCAGGTTTTCATAGGCTGCTCTATTATGCAAGTATGTATCAGCAGTTCTAGTTTAAGATGTTATAACCACATGCATAAGTCTCATTTTCCATGCATTTATAACTCGGCCACAATCAAGCTGGAGAGGGAATTTGCCACCTGGGATTCTTGTCCTTTGAAGACACTGCTAGTTATTGCAATAGATCTATATTCTTGGTGTCAGCCTCAGGCAAGGAGGAGCTGGAAGCTGACTACTGGTGTTATTTTATGGTCCCATGAGGCCACAGGTGAAAGGACTAAAGGTGGAGAGGGAGAACCTTGTCTCTTACTGCCAGCTTTTCCCCCCACACAGTGAGGAAGACTGAATATTCAAGAATACAAGAGAAGGACAAAGAGGAGGAATAGTTGGGGACATTCATTCGCTATTTCCAGGATAATAAAGTATTTGAGATGAGTCAGATTTTTCTCACTCAGAAGGAAGAGTTTGAAACAATCCAGAGAGCAAGCTGCCTCCCTGACTCGTCCTGTATGTGACCTCTGGCTGTTGAGACAAAGGGAAAAGGAGGAGCTCTACAAGCAAATTATAGCAGATGGACAAAACCAACCACCTCATGACTTCATGAAGAGCTTCCTATTCTGAACTGTATAAACCCAGAGCTGAAAGAAATTCCTGCAGTGCCACAACCGCTGCCCCCCATCCCAGCAGTTGGTTCCCTGCTGCTGCCTCAGTTTCCACTTCAAAACTACACAATCTCAAAAGGGAAAGGACATTCACATTATGGGGTGTCTGTAGTAGCAGTGGGGAGGCATTAGTGGCATTGAACTGTCACAGTTGAACCTTCTTCTCCAGTTTCCATTGGTTAAACATCCTCCATGTAGCAGAACTCTTCAAGTTCCCAACTCTAATTCTCCTGACAGAGCAGGCAATCTCTTTTAACTGGGCAATTTATGGGACAACTGGCCACAAACACAGCGCTTCCCCTCATTACACCTGCGAGAGTTTCGCTGTCCCACAGACACTGTTTTCACCTCTACCAGCAACCCAAGCCTCTCTTGTCTGTAAATACAGCTTTTCCTGGCTGTCCCTACGGAGGAAGCAGGGATCAGAAAGCTGGGCTCAGCGCTGCTGGGGCATTCTGAGAGCCAGAGCACAGCGGTTTGACAAACACGGCAGCAATTACCAGAACGCAAAGCCGAAACTATTCTGCACATTCCAGAGCAGACAGATAACACCAGAGCAAGAGCTGGTCCCGTAACGGTCTCACATTCCTCTGGCATGATTTGGTGGAACAGCTAAACCCCACAGGCAGAGCTGGGAGTCCCAGCAGCACGGCTGTGCACAGACACGCTGGAGGGACTCACTCGGACTGTTAGTGTTTCTCCCACAGAAATATTTGTTTCTTCACCATCTCCAAAAAAAGAATGTTGTAGGACATATAATTATATTATCAAGTGAAAAGAATTAGCCACAGAATTCAGAAAGGTCATGCACACTTGAGAAAAGCAGTGTTGAACTGTGAGTCTTTACCAGTATTTGAATATTCTTGCAAAATTAACCATTACAAATATACAATATTAAATGCCTACATGAATGCAAGCGATCCCACCCACTGATGATGCCAGTAAAGCTGCAGATAAGGCAGATGTACGCCTTCCACCTCAAGGCAACACTGACCCTACAACAACAACACGTGTGTATGTCTGTGGATAACAAATGTATCTGGGGCTGACAAGTGCTGCCAGACCTGGGGAACTACTGAGCTACAAACATCACTTAAGTCACCTGTACGTCAAGAGAGAGCTAAAAGGATGTAGCACCTGAAGAGAACCACATCTGGCCTACAAACAGGCAGTAACCTAACAAAACAAGCAGACCATAAGAGAAACTCGGACAGTTGGTGATGGTCTGTGACATGACTTACCTCCCTCGACAAAGGTTTGCTGGCTCCTACACAACACAGCACTTTGTCTTATTAAAATCCAGATCCTGGCAATATAATGCGATACAAAAGCACAACCCTGCCCTTGACGTGTTTGCCAAAGCCCTGCTGCAGCAGCACACGCCAAGGGAAGGGCCCAGGAGATTGTCTTTAGTTGCTGCTGTGTAGTGCCCTGCGTGACAATCCCTCACCGTGGGGACCTGCGTAAAACACGCTTTCCGAGGAAAATCTGCTGCTTTTAGCTGCTCGGCTAATTCAACACCTGTCAAAAACAGGCAGGGGTTATTTTGTTTTTTAAACCTTATGCCGCTGAGTTATGTAGAAGGAAACAGAGGTGATTCCATGGACAACATCCTTCAAAGACCAAGCTGTTCAAGGCTTAGTACCTGTACAAAAGCAACAAGGAAGGAACAACCCTTACGGATTGCTAATGATTTTGTGCAACATCTGTGCAGCAGGGTGAGCTCATCACAAGACAAGACTGTGAATCCCCCAGCTACTAACACTGCTTTTAGCAATGACAAAATTTTGCACTCCATTTAAAATCCACACTAAACGAGTAGCCATTACACCCTCTCCATACCCGACTCATGCAAGAAAGGAAAAATCCACAGGTGCCTGCTCTGAATTCCTTGCAGATGTTAAGAGAAACAATGAGGGTTTACAGGTACCGGGCTAGAGACACTTTGGCAAGGGCAGGCTCCATGTGGGAATTTTTCTATTCAAGGCAATACATTTTCTCTGGCTCAGAGCACTGGAACACAGATGAGAAATCTTTCACTGCTTGGTAAATTATGAAAAACATAGGGGACCAAAATGAACACTCTGCTTAGTAAAGCAACAGAAATAAGAGATACTTAATTCTGATAGCAATTCTCAGCAACGTGCATGAAATACATAGAAGATGTTAATACAAGAACACGGTACTTGCTCTCACAGAGGAGATCTTCCCAGTCCCTCAATTTCCACTACCAGGCACAGGAGGGGTGGGGATGGAACCATTAATCAATCAGTTCTACTCACTTATTCACAATACGACAATCAAAATTAATGATTGAAGGGAGCTGGAAAGGGCAGGTGAGTGCTTGAGTCAGCTTGTAAAGCCTTAAAAAAGCAAATTAAAACAGCAGTGAAATGAGAACAGCAGCTAATCTTAATTACAAACACAAAGTCAGAGTAAAGCTTCAGTGAAGTTTCTCTCTCCCCCCACTACATGTTGCCTTTAGCTGAAGACAAATTGCCAGCATTTCTGTAATCTACTAAGTTAAAGTCATTACCCTGACAGTGCCAGGAAGTCTAATTTCCTGGAGCAGTAACACAAAGATTTATAAGTGAATTTAAACACTCACCTTCTGGAATAGGAAAATCTATCATCAGCATCAGGCTATGTGGAAAGCCACCGAGCGTTTCAGATAATGGAAAAAAAAGAAATTCACCTGCTGACAAGTTCACCCAAAATCTCATTCCCCATGTACCCAGGCTGCTGCCCAGGGTAAGTGTATACACAGAACTCAGCTTCCAAATAAATCCAGCTTTTCTGTGAGGTCCCTGCTGCAACAAAACAGACTTGTTCAACTACAGGCAGTTTTAGCACTAGGTCAAGTATTTCTGCTCGACTCTCTCCTAAACTTATGTTCCCACTAAAATGGAAGTAAGCTTAAATAATCAAAATGGAAAAGATGAATTAATAAGCATGTTAATAACTGATTTAAAGGAGAGGATGAGTTAGCTCATCCACCAGGCTGAAATGTACCTGGCATATCTCCTTACGGCTGAGAACTTTCAACTCCTTAACAAGAAACTGAAATCATACCTGAACTTCAACACCCAAAGCATCTTAGAGCACCTGCTCCCATGCCATGAGATGTATGTGCCCATAAACAAGAAGCCATGAGATCTGCTTAAACCAAATAGCACAGAGCTCTGGATGCAATTAGGAATAATCACCTGATTCCACTTTAAAAGCTGGTTTGCTCTTCTGGACTTTCTCCTCCCATGCTCCAGCACCACTGCACAGGGGCAGACAATCCAACACCTTCACATCAAGAGGATTAGATGTTACCACCTTTAGAACATCTTCAGAGGGCTGACACGTATCAACCCCGATTCTTTTCAGAAGAACCTTATCGCACAGTCTGCCATCTGGGAGGCTGCTTTCCCCTGCACAGACATGATTAACCCTGATCTTCCCCCCCCCGGTGCCCACAACCCCCATCACTGCTCCTGCTCAGAAATAGGGGCTCCACGAACAAAGCACAGGAATCGTACCATGTGCCGTGTCCAGTGTGTACGGGGGAGACACCAGCACTCGGGCTGTGCTGGAGCAGAGAACACACCCCAGAGTTCCCACTATCGCTGCCCTACTTTATACTGGGGCAGGGATTTCAGCAAGGCTCTTATTTTAGCCCCTTCCTCACAGAAGCAGCCGTTTTGTAAAGTACTATGTTTAGCAAGGTTGCTTGGACAGCATTCCTAATTTCTTGTGGTGCTGTCCCCTTCTCATATAGCTCTATGCATCCTCTTATCACTGCCCCCAACATTTATCCTCTCTTTCTCTTTGACTGTCTGAAAGAAAAGATACAAAAATGCTCCTTTCAACAAAGAGGAAACAATAAGCTTCTCTTCCAGCCTTTCCTCGCGAAGACAGCAGTACTCTGGACACTGCCAGACCATATATATTTATTTTTTAATATCAGATGAGACAGCTGCTGAGAGCACTGCGAGTTCTCCCGTCTGACATTATCCAGTTTACCACAGATAACAACCCTGAACTGGAAGCTCTCCCCTGCCAGAACGCCTGGCACATAAAATTATTAGAGGCTTCGAAATGGTTTCAGGGCTGCTCAAATGCTGTGCGGCAGCAAAATCTGATTCCCATTAAAAAACCCAGAGCATTCGGAAGAAAAGGAGACTCTAGTTCATCACTTTGCAATAAAGGATTGCTTTCACTCATGCATTCCTCTCCAGAACAAACAAATTCCAGAAAAAACACTCCCAAACCTAGGAATTAAACCAGGTAATAACTCACAAGCCTGTTAGGACTGTTCAGGATAGGAACGTGTTCCTAAACTGTCTTGGCCAAAGGCTGAGAAAAGCTCCTATTTTAGTGGGAAGTCACGATGTCAGGTCTTGAAACCTCACCTTTGGATCTGCCAGACAAACACCGAGGATGCTGGATTACAGGCACCTCGGTACCACCGCGGCCCAGCATTTGTTAACGACCGGTGTCTGCCCACTGCTGGGCACGAACAGATCTTAGCACTGCAGCTTCATTTGCCCACAAAGATTCCAGCTGAAAACTCACTTTAATATGGCTTTAATAATACATGAAAGAGATTAATCTATAATTGTTGATTTTTGAAATAGCACTTCATTGTGTCACTCAAACTGAGTGCTTTTGATCATTAAAACTTGCAGGATTTTTCAGTCTTGGTAACGAGGTTCTGCTTCAGCTGAGAGCCGATCTCATCAGAGCCAATTATACTCCACGGCATAGATCTGACCCGAGCTTTTAAGGTTTTTAAAACTGCAATTTTATTTTTCTTATCTTACTGAACAATTCAAAATGCTAGAGAACTTGTTAGAACCTTTAATATCCAGGAACTCTCATATAATCTAGATGCTTAGCAGGAAACTACTAGTAAAAAAAGAAAGCAAAAATGCATCACTGCATTAATTTTTTACTCTTAGCACACAAATAGTTTCTCCTGCCTTTTTACATGTCAACAGGCTTCTTTCTAAACGCCGTGGGAATAATCTCCTGACCTAATCTAGCATGAAATATGTAGTCAGGCTAGAATCTACTCTGCTTAAATTAAATGAGGGTATCTCAAAATTATCAAACAATCTCTCTTGAAATGTGTGTGATTTCTAACAACTGACTAGGGTAACGAGCTGTGTAAGCTCAGACACGTCTCCCATCAGATACACCACGTCTCTGCTACCATTAACACAGCCGCAGGAAAGATTTTTACCTTAAAGTAAGTTATGCTAAATCAATTTCTTTGCAGAAATCCTGGATTTCCATCTTTTCCCTTTAGTGGCACCTACTTTCCAATCACATCTAGACAGGAATGAAACTGCTGAAGCTCTCACTATGTTTTGCTTTCCTTTCTTTTTTCTGCACCCTGAAGACATCTCCTGGCTCTGCAACGTGCCCATGCCCAGCCCAGAGCCAGGACAGAGAAGCTGAGGTTGGGCAGGAGCAGTCCCCTGCAGCTCTCCGGGCAGGATGGCATCACACCTTCCAGGAGGTGCTTTACTACCTTGTGCAATAACACACCAACCAAAATCAGAGTTTATACAGTAGCCTAGAAACTGTACTCATTGTAAGGGGTACCTGTAAGCAGATGAGACACATCTACATGTTAGGATTAGTTTGTGTATCATCAGAGCTTCACTGCCCGTGATTTTCAGTGAGTGCTGCACTTCACCTGTATAACTAGGACAGCATAGAATCATAGCATGGTCCAGGCCAGAAGGGACCTCTAGGGTCATCTAGTCAGACCTCCCCACAGTCAGCAGGGACACCCCCCAACTAGACCAGGCTGCCCAGGGCCTCCTTGAGCCTCACCTGGAATATCTCCAGGGAAGGGGCCTCAACCACCTCCCTGGGCAACCCCTTCCAGTGCTCCACCACCCTCAGAGTAAAGAACCTATTCCTAATATCCAACTGTACTGGCAGTACTGGCCAGCAGGACATCTCCAAGAGTGTTGGATACAGCCTCTGCTGCTGCCTGCAGCGGGGAAAGCACAGATTAGTTATTTGATCAAGGTCACTAAAGAGCATAATTCAGGTATCCCAAGTCCAAGGACCTCTCCCATTGAGTCACACTATCTCCAAAATGATACAAGTGCTGCAGGAAGAGTTTGATTTCCCTCCTGCAGAATACCCAGGTAGCAGTGGGTATTCCCAGCTCATTCAGGTGCAGGTGTGGGGGCAGAGCTTCTCCTGCAGGGCCAGGCTGATGGGGTGGCACCGCAGCAGTTACCATGGCAATGGCTGGATCTTTGCAGCGACATCACACACATCACAGATGAAAACCTGTGCAAGTCTCAAAACACCATCCAATGCTATAAGAGGCCTGATGAGATCCCAAATCCTCTCCCAATTTCCAATTAAGGAGAGTACCACGCATGCAGGAGGGGAACACAGACTGTTTGTGAAAGATTACACCTCTACCAGAGCTGATGGCCAAAAGCCAGAAAAAATCTCCTGTGAACCTCCCAATTCTGAGAGCTACAAGTTCAACTCCTGACTGGGTGCAGGGGAGGGCTGGCTGTCAGCAAAGACAAAAATATTGAACTCATCCCCTGCCATCACTCTCCAACTTGTCGGAAGACTGAGGAACGACAGGGATGCCAGGGAAGGGAGAAGGTTAGTGGCAAAGACACTCAATGCATTTCCCAGCTCCTTACATTGGCTTCTTGTGCATTGAATTCACAGATGGGGTTGTAAAGGCAGAGATCATGCACTCACCCCTCTATGGAGTTACAACCCCCCCCCCATCAAATCAGATGGGCTTCTGCTGGTTATATCCAGCATGGAATAGGTCACGACAAGCACTGACACAGCTGCTGTTTCAGTTACCTGAAGACAACAGATCAGCCCCATACACTTGCATCTCCAGCCCCTTTCAGAGCCTCCAGATCCCAGGCTACTTGTTATTTCCAAAAGCACAAACATTAGCGTTACCTTTGGCTGCTTCAGACCGCTTAGGCAAATCCAGTGTATCAAAATTCCTGTCCAAGTCCCCATTCTTCTTTCCTGTGCAAAAAAATAAGACAACAGATGGAAAAGGCTGTCAGCATGCTGACAGGTGAGTTAGAGTCATGTGCATCTACACCATAAGAGACAGACTCAGAATACAAATCACAGACCATCACCCATGTTTGTACGTGTCTGACTCGCAACCCAGCTGCATCCCTGCAGGTTTAGCACGAGCAATTCAGGGGCAAAATATTCAGGCTACTTTCAGGTTGATCCACAAACATGCTTAGTATTTGCACTTCAGTGGGTCTTAGGAGTGTATAAAATCCTGGAAAATCGTGCCATTTATTCCCCTTGGCAAAGCTACGTCCCTCCCTTGAAGCCTAGTATTTGCTTGTTATTTTCACTGACGAATTTTGACCTGAAGCTTAGGCTGAGGCAGAAATCGAGCAGCAGAGCACAAGACAACAGGCTGCTTTGCAGCCTCTATTCTCATTGCCACTGTCAGGTGGGAAGGTCTAGATTCAACCTATTGCACAGGCAGCAGCCAACAACTTAACCTTGAATTGACCTTCAAGGGCACTTCAATAAAGTGCCTTTTTGACTATTTATTAGAAACTAATGGCAATAATTCCACACTTTTGCTAAGAGACAGTATCAAACCATTACCTCAGCTTTAAATTTATACAATCCTTCATCACAGAAAGCAGAACAAAACCTGGCCTTTAGTTTTAGGTAGGTTGGGAATTCCAGGTGACGTGAACAGCTGGGGAGGGTTGATTTTCACCCCCTCTGCTGCCCTCAGGGAGATGCAGAGCCCCCACATCCCACGCCGGGGAGGTGGCAGCGGGATCAGCAGGCACCTCACCATCAGGGAGCACTGACAGCCCAGAGAGGGATTTGGAAGGAAGCGCAGGAATCCGCATGACTTCTGAGGACAGCAGGGTACAATTTAAGCTTTCCCAAATTGTTTTGAGGTGAGGAAATCAAGTTATTTAGTCCCTGTCCCTCAAGGGCCAGTGGGTGCAGGTGTGGTGGAATGAATTCTGAACACAACAACTGGAGCTGACGGAGGTGGCTTCTGAGCAGGGGCTCTCCCAGGCAGCTGGTGGGGCTTACAGAAGGGCAGAGAGCTCCAGCAGTCCTGGTGCTTAGAAGCAAACAGGAAAATGATCCTTGAAAATGCAAATGTAAAAATGAATCTGAGTCTTGACCGGGAATGGGTGATGCAACAGACCCCTGCCCCGTGAGAGCAGGGAGCAGGTACAGGATCTGCACAACACATTCAGTGTCTGCTCTACCATCCCTCTTGACTAAAGCGTACATGCAGTACTATCTAGAGAAGCAGAGCTTTTAAATACCAATATGAATATTTAGAAATAACATCAAGAGGAAAACAAACAACCCTTAAGATAGTATTCTGTCCCCTCCCTTCCTTTGGAAACATTGCACGCTTTTGTTCAGAAATGCCAACACCAAATACCAGCCAACTTTCACTACTGCACAAAACACAACATGCACCTACAAGCTCTGTTCATCTCAAGTAATTTCCTTCATTATACAGAGTAGGAAAAAGCCCATCCAAGTTGCCAAAAGGTCGTGCAGCCGGGTACCATGCTGTTCTTTTGAAAGGTATCATTTCTAAAGGAAGGGACGGGAATTAGCTGCACTTTGCCGCCCTCCATCAAGTTTTCACTCCATGAAAGCACCAGAAACACGTTGCTCAGGGAACCAAATACCAGAAAGGAAAAATGCTGTGCATCACCAAAGGACACTGCATTCCATAGTGGCAGCTGAACCCAGTTACTGGCTGGAAACCCTTGTTGATCCTTAGAGCACTGACAGGAAAAAGCAGGGCAGAGGGAGGTAAAAAAAGCAGTGAAGGAAGTTAGTGTTTAGGAAAGATTACAGACTTAAGGCAGACCAGTAAATGTGACTCCCTCTTATCTACAAGTAGGACAAACGGTTTTTCCACATGACCCCAAATTTCATGTCTCTGGCATTAGCTAATTTAAACCTCAGAATATTTACTCAGAGAGCCAGACCTTACTCACCACAACTACTCATTTTAGAAGTTCTCTCTGTAATTCAAAGGTTGGCGTTTGGTATTTCTATCAGCCCTGCAGAACTGAGATGGCACAGGGAGAGTTCCCTTCTTTTAGGGCACTCTTTGCTAAGCTGTGCCTACTATGGGTTTGTGCACAACGTGCTCAGGAGGGGTTTGTCCAGGAGAGCAGCGTTGGCCACAGCATCTCTTGAGCTGGCAATGCAGAGCAGCTGCGCATTTCCTTCCCTGTCTCTCGTTGAGACAGCACACTCCACTTGTGCTCTCTGCTCCCCAGTCCCTCTCCCAATGTCTGGGCCAGACCACAAACACCATCCCTCTTCTCTGAAGCCTTTGCTAGTTTGTCTCTCAGCCCTCTGAGAACTTGCAGCAAACCCCCAGCTGCTTGGAGCAGAAGCTCTTTTGAGTGGAAGCAATTCAGAACCCAGAGCTCTGGCCAAGGGGATTTCAACTCTGCAAATTACCTGCTTAATCAAATTGAGCAAGGGCCAGGTTCAGAAATACCTGGAGCACTTACACCTCCCAGGGCTTTGCTCCAGAGAGCAGGTGACCAAGCTGTAAGAGAACTCCAGAAGAAATCCATCTAGAAGGCAAGGGTTTCAATCTGTGGCCCAGCTGGTATTTTTCCCACTGGATTTTCTAAGAAGGTGACCAGATTTAGCAAGTTCAAGAGACTACCAATTACAAATCTCTGGGCCATCCCCTGGCCTGACTGGTATCATGAGAAACCAGCTTTGCTGCTGGCTTCTGTAGCCCTGCAGCCCCTGGCACTCAGGGGGGCAGCGCTGGGAAACACCCACCCCAGGGGCAGGAGGGAAATTTCAGACCCTGTTTCTCAACATCTCAGTTTCTGCCCTTCTATGCATCTCCCTGCCTTGCTCTCCAAGTTCTCCAGCCTGAGGTGTGCCAGGGAAAAGACGATGCCATTGGATCAGAAACACGGCTCCAGACTTTGCCGAGAGCGACCCAGCCCCACGGCTGGTGGGACCTGGCACAGCCCCCTGGTCTGGGGGAACAGCCTGACACCACTTGCTTCTGCACGAAGCAGTTTAGAGTTGCTGAAACTGTGGGATTAAAATTCTTTCCCTCTCCCACCGAACTAATTTTCCTGATGGAAGAAACAGCCAAAACATGACCTATGGCATTTTCACTGTCAGACTCTCAGTGTGGGCTTTGAGGTGCGACCCAGCGTTATTAACCACTAACGTTGCTGCTGATCTTCCACAAGTGTTGTTTTGCTTTACTGGATAATCAGAACAGCCATCCAGTTGGAGTATTTTTGCTGAAGGATTAGTTTCCAAACACCTTCTGGTTAAAGAAAAAGCCCAATAAGTTGAGGGTTCCAACTGCAGCGTAACCTGCTGTGCTGGTGGGATGGGGACTTTGGGGTGCACCCCCCAGAGGCATTTCCTAGGGGAAGCATGGCCCAGGAAGCCCGGGTGCCAGTGATACAGACACAGCAGCCCAGGGACGGATGCCTGAGCAGACAGAACACCCAGGATCCATGAGAACACCCATCCAAAGCTGCCACTCAGACCAGCCAGCAGAGCCCCCACTCAGGTACCACAGGGCCAGGGAGGCAACTCGCCCGTGGGTGTTCCCTCTCTCAAGGGGTTCTCAGGCCATTTGCAAATCAGTTCCCTCTCTGACTCACACCAGGAATTAATAAAACCTTGTCTTTTCTGTTCCCAGGGTGGGAAGACCAAACTGAAAGCGCTCACTGGATTCGAGGATTTCCATGCCGCTGCCGTGAGGAGGAGGGTGCGCTGGGGGTGCAGAGGGGAAGGGGGATGAACAAACCCTCGATCTCAGCCTTGCACGTAAGAGCTGAACAAAGCATATTATGGTGATGATGAAAAGAAAGTATTGCAAAGACTCACCTTGATTGAACCACTCCTCTAATTACCAGAAAAGCAGCAAAAGAAAAACAAAAATTTACAGGAAGGAAGAAAATACAAAGGAACAGTCACAAAGAGGCAGAATTTCACAGAATAGGTTCAAAAATCTGAGTACTACAGGAATACTACAGAAATTTAATCAATTAAAAAAACAAAGCAAAACAAGTTATTCCACTTTCTCATTTTTGTTCCTGCTGAAAAAAACCCAATCTTTCTCTGCACAGCTTTTGTTTTCTTCCTTTTTTCATCAAAAGAAAAGGTGCTCACAGAATTGAGGGGACTGATGGGATGACCATCCCCTTTCTGAGGTGTTTGAAATGCTGTGATCAATGACCATGAAATGAAATAAAATAAACACAGAAACACTGCAAGAGCAAGTGAACAACAGGGGAAGAGAATTATCTGTTTGGTAAGTCCTAAACTGAGAAAATTAAGGCAGGTTTAGACCAGCTATTCACATAAATGTAATAGTGAGAAAAGAGTCTCTTTACAATTTCAAAAGTGCATTTATTAACGGACTTTAATTTTTATCTTTTAAAAACAACAGTTGCCTGTCCCCCTCTATCCCTATGATCTACACACAACCAGCTGCAAGCCCAGCATTATTACCAGTTTATTTCCCTCTAGAGAACACCACATTGCAAAAAGGGGGCAAATATATATTAAAACCTACTTTGGAAATTGTTGTTTCCCGCAGAACATGCAGAGCCACACTCGAGCTGTCACTGTGCACCCGCACTGCTCGCTGAAACCCACCGGTTCATTTGTGGTGTCAGATCATTTTGAGACCCATTTGTCCAAAAAGGGTTGATCAGAGGCTTTGGCTGACGACCATGGGGCAGTCAGACACAGAAGGGACAGATCGGTCGACCCCAGGGGACACGGGCAGAGACTTGACAAAGGATGGCCACTGTCTGGGAGCGCTCTCAGAGGATGGAGACAGCTCTCCATCAGCCCGCTCCCCTCCTCCCACAGCACACACTCCCCATTTCTGTGTCTGAAAGGATTTTCCCTGGCTGGGCTGCTCTCAAGCAGCAAAACAACTGGCAGCACGTGTCCAGGGTTCCCAAAGGCTGTCACGTGTCAGTTTGAGTCACCCACTGGGAGAGGCACCTGGCCAGGCGGGTAAAAGTCTTTCTGCCATTTCCCCCCCGTCATTAAAAGAGTCCCAATTTAATTTTAATTTCTTTTTAAATACCGTTTCAGCCTAGTTGCTGACAGACTAGTCTGCAGCAGTAAGTTCACACCGTGATGACTTCCCTAATGCACATGGAAACATGTAACATTCAAATAACATGTGGAGGTCAGAGCAAGGGAAGAGCACTGTGCAGGATGCAGTCTGTCAAGTTCAAACTATTCCGTATCGGCTCTTGGGAACCAAAATCTCCTTTAGAGCTGGCTATAAATAGTAAGCCAGGACGTGAGTATACATGAATGAAGAGAATGGAGCCCAGACAAAAAGTGGAGTTAATTATCTTTGAATTCAGTCTAGAATAGTCATTTCTCTAAACCAACAAAGAAAACAGATATAATTTGAGTGTCTCTCTCTAAAGGAAAGATGGAAGGAGGGTTATGGGGGTTACTGAGACTATTAATCCTCTCTTGTAATGAAACTCATTTGCAACATGTGTGCCCCAGAGGAGAGAACAGGTCTAAAAGTGACTGACAATTAAAAGCTACAAAATCATGTTTGCAATTTAAATTCCTGAGTGAGTGACAGAACTGGGAGGTTGTACGTTTGGGTTGTGAGTGGGAGGGTGGGCTTTTAGTTTGTTTTCAAACGTGAGAGACCAGAGGTGTGGAAGGTGTGTGGACAGGACTGCTGTGCAGAGGGATGGAGCCATGCTGGCCACCACTCATGCTGGGTGGCCAAGCCGGGGGACTGAGCTCAGATGTGGCAGATGCAGGAAGACAGCAGTGCAGAGGAGAGGCAGAGCAACATCCACCCGTGTCCAGCAGCAGGGTGTCATCTGTCAGCATGCACCACGCTTATTCCAAGCCAAAACTACTGCAAATCATGGGAAAAATTCCCAAATGTCTGTTAGTAATGCAGCAAAGGGAGACAACACACATGCCAAGACAGCACCAGCACATACCTCCAGCAAAGACCATCGCTCTAACCCAGCCTGATGAATGCACTTGCAAGAGCAGTTCTACCCAGCAAAATCTAACCCCACATCCATTTCTAGGTCCGAGCTCTCGGCAACACATACCTTTAGCTTTTTTGCCACCAAAACAACCAGCGTCGTCCTTCTTCTTCTTCTGGGAGCCTCCCGTGCCCGTGGTCTGACTGGGATCTTGTTCTTGGTACTTATCTGCTCCGGGGACCTCTTTGTGGACATGATAGGAAAGGTTCCGCATGATGCACACACAGTTCTCCACAGACTGTTACAGAGAAATACACGTTATCATAAGCATTGCACCCTCTTGTTTGCAAACCATTGTATTGCACCCCACGGGGTTTGGGGGAATTTAAGAAAAAAAAAAGAATGTTGCTTTCAAGGAAGATCTAGTCAAGTCCACTTAAAATTAAGGTTTGTTCTTGTTCTGAAACCAATTTTATTCTTCTAAAAGTGAAGCACTTCATAAATAGTACCCATTCAAAATGGGAAACCTCTAATCAGAAATACAATCTGCTCTTACATAAAGAATACAATTCACCAAAAGATCAAACACACAGCAGAGAGTGATCATATAAGGATCTTATTTTAATACAAGCTTCTTTCTCATTCTTCCAACCTTTACAGCCCCCAAGAGGCCCATTTTATTAAATTTTCTCTGGGTCAAAACCTAGGCCTTCTGAGGATTTCAATGAGAACACACGTTGTCCTGCAGTAATAGCTAATCCATAGCACATCAGGTCTGACAAGAGCAATGCCCTGTAGGTTCCAATGGAAACCACCAGGTGGTTACAAAATCCACTTCCAAAATTATCTAATTAAGTGATAGGGCTTTATAATTCCCTTGTGCAGTCCATGACATGGTGGGACTTGAATAAAATAACGATGCTTTACAAGCCATATTTGTTTTATAAAGCAATAGTATGCTCGCTCTTTTTTAAACAGGTTGAACTTACGATATTCCTTATGCATATAAATACAGATAAATCAAAATCCACTCCTTAGGAAAAAAAAAAAAGCACAATGAAAGTGCAGCAGATCTGAAGGCCTATTTTAGTGTCTAAGCACTACAGTCTTTGGAGATGGTGCTGAATAAAGTCTCTAAAATGGGAACTGACTCGTTTGCCTGTATAGTGCAAAGCACAGTGCAATGGGACTCAAGTCAGATTTGCAGATAGCACTTACGAGATGTCAATTAAGAAATGTAGAATGGCAGCAATAATGGCACTGATGACATCTAAAGGGGTACTTTCCCCACCCATCACAACCACTTGCCTCTGCTACCCTCATTGGCCACCCGAGGTAACACAGCAGCATCGTGCTGACACCCCACCGGTAGTACCATGGGTATTACCACAAAAAAGAGAGGATGATAATTCCTGTATCTTTTGAGGGAAGAATAATCCCCTTCTGATAGTAGCAAACAGATCCCAGGCTGCAACACTTCAGCCTAAGTTAATGGAAACACCCATTTAATGTCAATACTCAAGGTCACCTTGTTGTCCGTATCCTTCTTGCCGACGGCAGACTGTAGGGCGTGAAGGAGGGCGTCCACCAGGCCATCGCACTCCCGTAGTCTTCTGCGTGCTTCCGCCCCATCCGAACTCACGTTCCTAACAGGAGAGATTTAAAAGAAAACTTAGCCCTCTGACCCGCACCATACAGCTGAAGGTGTGCTGATTTACACTACTATTATTAAGAACTCGTTACCTTGGGATGAACAATTTGGAGGCAAAGCAGTCTGACAAACCTATGAAATCTCAGTAAAATATGGGCAATGCCCATCAGCAAATCCCAGATCTGAACAAAGAGGGGAACACAGTCACAGAGGTGCCTACAAACACGCTTTCCCACGTTGTTGCCGAGTCCATTAAGCTACTTTAGACTGGAAACAGGTTGTCAGAGCAAACAATATGCAAACAAAAAATTTAATTTTAATCTTTTAATCTGAAAAATACTTTCACCACCTTAAGAAAAACACAAGCATGCTCAGCAGCATTCACGGTCACAGAAATTGAAAAACTAAATAGATTAAAATCAAATTTATAATAAGTTATAGTTTATTTAATCAATCCGTACATGAAATTGTTCTTCACTTTCTTTGGCCCCCATCTGCTCCAGAGAAGTCAGATGGGAGTCACCATGTACAACTGCTGTCTCCTTGACTGCTCCTTTGCTTTCTCCCCACCCCCCTTTTTAATTTTTTGGGTGTGAACGAAGTGACAAAATGATTCTTAATAGTGCTCACAGGCAAAACCTCTAAGGAAAGTTCTCTCAAGGCTGAAATGCACTAATTCTGACAACACCACAGCCAACCCTTCAGCTTCCAGGGTCTTTGAATTCCATAAACTTGTATAAGGGTAGCTCTCAAAAGCTCAGGACACCATCGTTACCTTCTGCTATCAGGACCGTGCAGCCAGTATTTCTGCTTAACTAGAGGGACTCTCAATCTCTAAGTAATTAACAAATCAATCATGGTTCCCTCCCATGTCCCTCCATCACCCCGGCAGGCTGGGGTGTTAATTGGCTGACAAGGAAAAAAAACCACATTTTCTCAGAGACCTCTCAAAATCTGAAGACATTTAATTGTGAGCTGGTTGCTTTAACAGCACATTAACTTTCAATTAAGAACACAAATGAAATGCACAGATAAACGAATCCTTTCCCCAAACCCTAACACACAGCCTCACCTCTGGCAGTGGCTGAGAGAAGGCAGGTAAAGGGGATATTAAAATATGATTCCACAGGATATATGGAGGAGAGAATTCTACACACAGTTTTTCCATCTCCAGTTGTACTAATCCTCTCGTATCAAAAGCCCAAATGTGAATTTTAATGTAAAGTCTTTATGAAACTGAAATTAGAATTCAAGTTCTCTGTGATACCTTTCAGGAGTTATAACAATAAACGATAGCAGCTCCACCTCCAAGCACATCTACTGAAGCAGAACGGTACTTGTAAAGCTTGAGGATGACAGAAATGCACTAAAAATGCTCTTACCTGGAGCTGTGTATCACATTACTTATTCCCTCATTAACTCTTAGAAAGAGAGCACTGGAATATGTATGAAACACGTGCAGATGTCAAAACCCAACCCCAACTTTTTTGCCAAAACCAATCCTTCACCCCTTTCTTGAACCCACAGCCCTTTCGTAGGAGATTTTTCCATGGCTCATTTGTGGTACCACACTTGTAGCACTTTTGCTTTACTGCTTTGGTTATCAACAGCAGTATTTTGTACTCTGCTTTCTTATTTCTTGGGCTGTATTAGGATTAATATTAAGGTAGACATTGATAAGGTTATAATTGACAAAAGCACTATAAAATTGCATCAGTAAGACTGTGGCTTGCTGATGTAGCTTACTGTTTCTTCAACTGAAGTGAGATTTACTGAAAATTAATGTCTCAAGCAAAAATTCCTACATATATCACACATAAATAATCATGGAAAGTCTGCAGGATCAAATTAATAGCTAATTAATGCTATGAATAAGTTATCTAAACATCAAACTTTGCAGTTTTGATGTTGTAACGAACGCATCAGAAAACCATATCCATATGAGCATTTCATGCAGAATCATCTGCTCCATAAATACCCACCACCCTTGGGATTCTGCCAGTCCTCCCTCCTCAGGTAATGACATTCCTGCAGCCCATGGGATTTATCCAACAAAAAAAAAAACCCTTTTAGTTGTCTGTAGTTTTAACCCAGACCTACTGGAGAGCTCAGCTCCCATCCTGCTCCACAGAAGCCTGGGCAACGCAGACCTTGGAAAGACTAAGCCCCAGGAGACCAGTGCCCTTCTTCACAGCATCTGCTTTTCTGCTGCTCCAGTGCTGCAAACAGCAGTGAAGACCTCCCAGTTCCCATGGGAATATCTGTGTTTCAGACACATGCACAAATACACTGAACACCCCTGAGCACCGAGCAAAGGTGAGCGTGGTGAAAATGAAGACAGTCCCCTTTGAGTCAAGTTCTCACCCGGCAATCCCAGGAGAAGGCCTCCCGGGGTTGGTTTCCATTACCCACAGCAACCTTCAAAAGCTGCTGCAGTCCAGGAAAATGCCAGGTTGCACCTCTGCCTTGGGCTGTTAAGACTCTATACCACCTACCTCCTTGAAAAACATCATCTGGTCATCATCAAACTCACATCTCGGGTCTTCGGGAGGAGCCGCAGCGTGGAGACAAGAGAGCTAGTGCTCCTGTCTCAGCAGAAAGGACAGGACCCCCAATGGAATCACCAACCTGATATTGCACTCCACTGACCAGGGTCTGGGAAAAACTCTTCCAATCTCACATCTGCACTGCAATTGTTCCTGATGCACCTTACAGATGTGTTACACGTTACGGAACACAAGACATAACTAAATCATGTTCCAAAGGAAACTTTCAAAGCACAGTTTCTATAGACCCTTCTCTTGAGGGTGGTGGGAATCAATGAACAGGGGACTGACTCCAGGAGGCGTTAACAAGGGATTTGTCATCGTCTTACAGAGGGTGACACTCCACAGAAGGAACGCACAGCCTCGCCCAGGGCAGAGGCTTCCTGAAACTCATGGAACAGACAGAAAGGCAACAGAGGGCATCTGGCCCTGGATAATGCAGAGAGCTTTGCTCCTCAGACAAGCATTGGTAGATATCAGAAGACATTTCTTCAGTGGATGGAGTGTTTGATACAAGACACGGAGCAGGAAAGGAAGCCAGAGCCCTGGCTGAGGTGCTCGATTGCTCTGTTATGGAGGAGCTGGGCTGCCATGCAACAAGGGCACAGCCCAAAGATGTCAGAGTTAAGAACATGATCTCAGGGACTCCTTGCTGGGGCAGTTTAACACAGAGAACCTCCACAGGTGAAGTCAAAACCAGCCGAAGTTTGAACAACTTGAGTCAGGAACTCTGCAGGGCTTTTGAGGCACCTATTATGGGCAAAATCCTGTTATGAATGAACCTGAAGCTGACTGCCTGTCCAGATGGGTGTGAACGGGGTGGGGGGACTACCTGAACTACCTTTACAGGAGACAGTGACAAGTGACAGCTGCCATTGGTCCCTGGTGTTCTGCACGCCCTGCTTCCCCTGCCTTGTCTCTTCACCCCAGAGAGGTCTCTGCGGCTTTCCCTGACTTTCAGCACTTTTCCAAGAGTCCATCAAATTAAAATGTATTTTAAAAACAGTAGTACCTTCCTCACATCACACATCAAAGTGTAACAGAAAGCAAGACAGGGAATTACTGTCCACATTACATCCTGTACGGAGGAAGGAAACCACCCGTGTAACTCATTCTACATAAATGAGTAAAGCACAAATCTCATTCCAGAGATTTCAAATCCCCAGCCTTTGGCTGGAAAAAGCAACCTGGATGCTTCCTCGAAATCTTGGAGTCCCAACTGCAGCCAGGACTAGCGAGAGGGGGTTTGTTAGGATGTTCAAATATATGCTTTCCCTGGGAAAACAAAACAGAGCAGCACTAAGTAAATGTTAAGTAAAAGTAAATACCTACCAGCATAGAAACACATGAGGGTAGGAATCCAGCCCGTTGGTATTAAAGACTTCAGAAAATGGCAGGGACCATGTTGAGAAATCTGTCCATGTTTTAGATAAGGTTGTTATTATCACCAAATAGTCTTCTTAATGATATGCAAGTTTGAATGTAATATTTGCATCTGCAGAACAGAGTTGGTATTCATCACCGCTAAGATAGGTGAGCTGCTACAACTACCCATGCCACACCAAAATTATCCTCGAGAGAAAAGATTCTGAAGTAATTAAATACATGGCGTTTATTTCAATGCAAATCATGTAGCAATGCTCCCCCTCTGCTCTCCCAACCTGAAAGAGAGCGTGGAGATGTGGAGAGATTTTGGTTGGGGTTTGGTTTTTTTTTTTTTAAAAGAGAAACTTGAAAATACAAGCATCAGAGAGACACTTTTTTTTTCTCTGAACACTAAATCTAGTGTTTCCAAGACTACTGCCAGGTCTGTCACCTGGCTGGGAAGGGCCACCAGCCGTTACCCCCCAGTGCTGCAGAGGATGCTGAAAGCCAGGGCTGGAGTGTTACCGAACACCTCCCAGCCCGCTCCAGTTCAGCGGGTGTAAAAAGCACTTTGCTCAGAGACCCAGCTGGGGATGAAGACAACAGGTTGGGGAATTTGATTTCTGTATAAACAGAAAACCAAACTGGATATTTTTAAGGTATCTCCTAGTAACATTTCCACCTTTCTCTGGAAGGACCGTAGTGAGAGCTGAGAGCGCGACAAGCTCTTTCCAGCAGCCTCTTGGAGCAGCTCGGCAGGGGCTCGGATTGCCCAAACAAATCCTGCTTTTTCCTGCTGCAAACAACCTTCTCACAGCTATTTCTGTGTTGCCAGGCTAAAAAGTGACACTGGCTCCTCCGTAGTCTGTCCTGGCACTGCTGAAGAAGATGAGGACACCTGACCCAAAGGGCTGGGGTTCCCTGGAGGGCTGGCTGTGGTGGAGCTGCCAGGCACCACCTGCACCTCGCTAGATCTCGACTGACACCATCATGGAGCCTTCCCCCTCCAGTCTTACATACTTCAGCTGATAAAAACCTACAAGCTTCTCACAAGAATGATTTTAAATATGTTAGTTGTTCTATCCACCTACTCTGACAGAACCCTTGCTATAAAACCACCTTTCCCCACCCACACTTGGCTTCACTATTAAGAAATTTTTATTTGGATGTCAGCCAAAGGAGATTGATAAATAATAGTTGCAGTAAATGTACTCTATTTCCAAGTGTATTTCGATGTACTGAATGTCCCAAAGGAGGAATATACAGCATTTTAAAAATCATTCCATCACTTCATACAGAAATAGAATGAATTCCTTACTACAGTTCACATGAAATACCAGGAAGTTTAATTGGTATTACATTCATTGCTCTGAAAACAAAGAGAGAAAAAGAAAGATGCCCGTGACACAAGGACATAGCCTGATCAGGCCACACCAGTCAGAGGGCCCTGTACAACACCGTGGGACTTAGGAGCAGACAGCCCAGTCGCAAGTCAAGCCAAGAAGATGGTAAAGGAACCAAAAAAGTCAAAAGTCTGAATGAAAAGAAGAGAGAGACTGAGGAGCTCTGCTGATGGCCATGTTAGGTAGGGGACAGCTGGGGAAAGGTGCTCTGAATCCGGGCAGGAGATCTCACTGGAGATTTCTGCTCCACTCCAGCATCCACTCCCCAGCCTGACCCCAGCAGCAGCGGAGCAGCCCTGGCTGCCTTGCACCTAAACCCCTCCAGATACTGGAATTCAGGGATTGTTTTTAGGTAGTTGGTCAAATGCTCAAAAGAGGACATACCAAAAGCCACCCCTTCAGAAGGGCTTTGCAAGCTTAGTCCGTGCTCCAGTGAGAGAGAGCAGGAGACCCACCACACACCGTCACGTCTCTCATATTCACAGCGCAGTCTCCAAGAGCTCCCTGCAACAAGCTGGGGCTCAGCAGCCAGCAGAACAGCTAAACAAGGTAGAGGTGTCAAGTCTGCCCTTTGCTATTTGTCTTTCTTTATCCAAAACATCATGTAATGCCTCCTCAGTAAAATGCTGACTCAGCTTGCTCTCCTGTAAGGCAAAGTGATGCAGAGAGGCACTACACAAGAATTCCGTGGTGCCCAGCAGCGACTGTGCTTCCAGATTATTCCAGTCTCTGCTTGGAGGAAAGGCAAAGGGGCTCTGCTTGCTTTATCCCTCCTGCTTGCTGCCTTGTGAAAAGACCCTCAGAAACACAAGAACGAGGTGGTATTTAACAGAGGACCCCGCCTCATGCACCTTCCACAGCAAACTGTCTATTCCAGTGACCACAGGGAGCTTTGTGTCAGTCTGGCTCCTCATGCCACCCCCCCCAGACCTTTCTGTGGATCCCTTTGCTGACAGCTAAGGGGGAAGGGACCTAGATTCATTCCCAAGTAATGACAGAAGGCAATAAGCAAGTGCACAACTTTAAATTTATACTTCAGATTTGATTGTAAAGCATTAAGGTTGCATGTAACTAGGTTATGTCTCTGCTGCTAGAATCTATGCATAATTTACTTATATTACAAGCTAAACATCAGGAACTGTCAGAAGGAACCCTAACAGCTCCTTACTGGCACGAATTAAACGCTCTGCTCATCATATAACCCCCAGGACAGCCATATGCTGTGATCCTGCACAGTATCAGTAAGCTAATTAAGAAACTGCCTTCTCTTACTCCTTTCTATTGTGTGGATTTTTAATTTGAGATGGTTTTTTTCCAGTCTGGGTTGGGCAGATAAGCTTCTCCCTTTTCCATGCTGCCTCTCAAGCGAAGATTCACAGGGAAGTTTCTCTACAGTTTTTATCTCTTTCTAAAACTGTTCCTTTGCTGGAAGTCCCGTTCCAAGGCTCTGGTGCACAGCAAACACCGACACTATCGTTAGCTCCAGCTCCTGCAGCAGCAGCCCCCAAAGGCTGATGGGCAGGTGGGCAGAGGTGGCAGCATCTGCCCTTGTCTCCTCCAGGTGGGACCAGGAGGTGCTAAGCTTTGTACAATGTCCTGTCCAGGCATCCTTGGTTAAACAACCACCCTGCAAAAGCACAAAAGCATACAGAAGGACTTCTTGAACTACGATAGGGGAGCAATGCCAATTAAGAGGAAAAGTCAACCAAATTACTTTTTCATAATCCTTTTTGGAGTGGGGGAGAAACAGAGCTGCTCCAAGCAGGGCTCTGTATTAAGGCAAGACTCGTGAAGCTCAGTTACTAATTTCTTGCTGATAAAAAAAGAGAAAATACAAGCCAGCACCTGAAAGCTCGTATTTACATATCTCCTCTGTCCTGCCACGCTCCCGTAAGCCACGTTCCCCTGACACCAAGGGCAGCTCAGCAGCAGTATCACCTGAGCTTCACCTCCTGTGCCCTGCTCTTCTCAGCACTTCCCGGTCAATGATCTGCACTGAAGCACCTTCCCTCCGCAGCCGGCTGGAGACGGAGGCTGCCTCGGGTACCAGAGAGGGCAGGTAGGACAAATATGTGACTGTCACCACACACTATCATCAATGCCTGCAGGATTCAAAGATGGATAGATCTTGAAGATAATATACTTTGAAAGTTCTAATTCACATGCACTTCGCTTCAGAGCAAAGCCATACATTAATCATTCACACGAAAGGAGGGTGTAAGCATCTGGCTTTGGCAGCCTTTCTTCCTCTCTTTCCTCAACCTCAGCATGCAGAGATGGGAAGGAAAAACGTACCCACCAGTATCACTGAGACACTTGTACAGTCATTTCCAAGTGCAGAGAGAATTTTTCTGCCGAAACAAGACCACAGGTTCCAGAGGTCTGACAAACCATCTTTACCTCCATGTGCCTCCCAGGCGCACACACTCCTGCTCCAAACAGCACGTGCTGTAGGTGTTTGCATCACACACGTATCCACCTGGATATAAAGGCAGCGGGACTCCAGGAATGAGTTCATGACCACATACAACTGAGGGTCTCTAAGTTACGTCTGCAGGACAAGATGTACCTTAACGCTCTCTACCCTCAGAAAAAGCCTGAAAGCATTCTCATACAAAATCTAAGCATTAATGATTTATGACCAAGCTCCTGCCATTCTCTCTCCCGTGCAGTGTGTAAAACTAACAGGATCCTGCAGACACTTTCACACCACTTCTCATCCTCTGTGGTTTGGGCTTTGAATCTACCGAGTCCTTACCTCACGGCTTCAAACATCGTATCTCACACCTACTGTAACTCTTCTGTTTTGATTCCATGGGACTGGACTCTTAATTTATACCCATAGGAGATGCCTATTCCCGGTTGTCTCTAGGATCAACCACTTCAAAATCCTTGAACTATTGGTATTTACCAACTCCAGGGGAAGGACAAAGGTGCCAATTCCATGTTGAAGACAGAAAAGTGAAAATCAGTGAGTGAAGACCAGATCCACTCCAGATTCACTAAGGAGCCTGAATCTCACCAAAACCAGAGATAGGGCTATTAAGAATTAGACCACAGAAAGGTCTATACCATTAATCTTGCCTGTAATTATGGCAGAACAGTGGCACAACAGCAATTAAATCCATACTTCTCAAGTCTCTCGTTACACTTCTAGCCACCAGGTTGTCCCTTCCCTTCTCAGGAGCTGGTGTTGCACAAGCTGTTCCGAGCGATTTCCAGCTGAAGAATGTCTGGTTTTAGTGGAAGTCAAATGGGCACAGTTTGTTTGTGTTCCTACACCCACGGCCAGGTCTCTGAACCCTGAGGCTATCCATGAATGCAAATTCCTGTGTACTTGGAGAATTGACAAGAAATGCCGCAACTACAGATGGTACCCTGGAAAAAGGAGCACTTTGCATCTGTTTGCTATGCAAATTAATTCATTTAACATTTGTTGACAGCAGGTCAGTTTAGCACAGGAGTCAGGCTAGAAAGTTAGCAATTTAGGAACTAGGTTCTATTCCGTCCTCTTAGAAGTGGAAAAATCCAAGGGAGAATTAAAAGTAATTAGGCAGAAAACACCAATTAAGCCTGCAATGAATTTCATTTTTAAACCACTGAAATCCTTGCTGCTTCCAGAGAAGTAGGAATCCTGGTGGATATCTACACAGAAAACAACAAAGGGAACGTGAGTGCAGCGGAGCTCGCTGACCCACAGATGTGGCACTTCCCCTCCAGAGCAGAGACCTGGGGACACAGGGCAGGTCCCTGTCCCTGCCCAGGCACAGGGGAGCAGCCTCAGCCCCACGGGCAGTTCTGCTGGTACCTGCTAAAGCACCTCAGCACCGGGGTCACAGTCGTGGGAAGGATCATGAAATGGCCTTCTTCAGAGGCACCGAATCATTACATTATTTAAACTGGAGGAGAGTACAATTTAAAAACCAATGCTTCTGCCTTGTGAATCCCAGTAGGGATTTAGGGGCTTAAAGAAAAAAAAAAGAAGACAGTAACTAGGAGAGACATTCTCCTAAAAGAATAAAATACAATGTGAAGACATGAAACTTGTACTCCTAATGAAATAAAGGAACATCTATGCATACTTAATGATTCTCCCAGCAAACATCTTCCTTACTTCTTCCCCAGTCCTACTTTGCCCTAACCAAAAATCCACTGAATTTCAATGAATCAATTTTTGCTGTTTTTTTTTTTACTGTTCCTTTCCAGGCTTCCACCCTACCTATTTCTGTCAACAGGTTCCACAGACCACAATAGCTTTATTGTATGAATTATACTCAGGGCAGCATCTATCACAGGGGTTAGGACCATTTTAAGTAGTAAAATCATTACGGACGCTGCAGTTCCATTCATCATATTGGGTTGGACCATGTAAACAAAACACACCAATGGAAGAGGAAACATCTTTTTCCTGATCTCAGGACAAGAATGAAGACAAAACTATCATCCGCTGCACTACTTGCAGAAATCTTCAGTTTTTCTTGGTAAAGATTGCAGGGCAAGCATGCAACCAATTTCATTTGTTTGCAGATCCTTGCTGGCAAATTGGTTGTGCTGCCAAGCCTTCATTCTGCAGGATTCCCCAAACATTTATTTGAAGAGAGTTTTTGGAAAGTCAGGTAGAGAGCGGATGTCACACAGAACCCACTCACCATGTTCCAGATAACAGGATTCAAGAGATCCCTACAATGGCCACAGTCACAGGAGAAGGCTTGACTTTAGAAGGAGCCCTTACAAGTAAATGCTGGTCTCCAAAATCTGTATAAACCTTAACCCAGTTGCCTTTTCTTCTTTCGATTCTCATGGCTGCATACACATTGTCAGTTAGCTGTGGTGTGGTATGGACATCACGTACCACGGGTAATCCCAGAGTTATTTACTTTATGGCAAAAGACATATTTGAATGACATTCTGGATGCTAACACGCTTTGTGCAGTTGCTCTGATTTCCAGCTTGGAAATGACCAGGTCCAGCACTACTCAGTATCATGCAAGGGGCCTTCTCAAACAGTGGCTCAGACAGATCCGTTCCTCAGGACAAGTCCCTTGGCCATAAAGAGTAAAATCAATGTCAAGCAACAACCTGTGGATTTCTGTTTCTTTAGAAAGCAGACAGAAATCAGGACTGTACAGAGCTAAGCTTCCTTAGCTTGGGGTAAGAGCCAGAAGAGCACAGGGATCACAGCTTTTATCTTGCGAATTTAATTCCCAGGTAAAGCACCTCTGGTGCAGGTACGAATGTTTGCTAAAACACCAGCCCCAGTTACTGACCCCTCTGCTAAAGCATCATTCCATCCCACTCATCACTGTCCCTGCTGCCCACCCAAGACCTTCACCCACCCCTTGGTACGAGCTGCCCGAGCTGCTGATGAGGACACAAGTCCCCCTGCCCTGCTCACACCTGGACACACTGATCCTGATCTCCCTGAGTCAGGTGGGAGAGAGAGAGACTAAGGAATTAATCAGGGGAAAAAACCCCAAGTGTGTTGCAGACAGGGCTGGAAATGAAAATGGGATGGACTGGGATTTTAAGAAGAGGTAACAGCAAGTAAATGTTGTTTGTTTCTTGGGTTGTTATTTTTTTTTTTAATTACTTGTTGCCAATTACTTTGAAATAATGGTGTCCAAGGCTCCATATTACCAAAAGAGAGACCTAGATTAAGGTCTAAAAAAGATCAGAAAGCAGTTTTGGGAAAAAAAAAAAGCGTGCAAATAATTAACTGGCAGGTCATGCTGTGAATCACTGAGTTTGTTTCAAACTCGCCCACAGCTGTTGATAAACTTCATGAACTGAAAAAATGTTAGTGAAACAAATCCTTGTCCTGCACATGCACTGGCAACGCCTCCCTGCTCCGGGGACACCTGAACTGCAAGGACAGCCAAAACCTCAGAAGCTCAAAGGTTCTCTCAACCCTTTTGGAAGGCAGCACAGCACACTCCTGAGGCTCCCTTCCACTGGGGCCAAAGGAGGCTGGCACACCATCGAGAGGACTAACCTCCCAATTAAATATCAAATTGGTAAACAGTTTGCAGTCTGCAATAAATTCCATTCACAGAAAATTGAATTTCTAGAACCAGCTACTGTGTCACCAAGAGTAGAGCGGGCAAAGGGGTCTTTAAGCACCGACGTCTGTCAGACAGATGGCTGCAACAATTTATTCTCTGCTGGTGTTAACTCTCTTCTCTGGCTGGTGCTTGTAAGGATGAGCTGCAGAGGATTTCAACAAACAATGCAAAATTCTTTCTGGCAGCAGTAATGATAATTACTTTTGATATGTCCAATTCTATCCCTAGATCTTTAAGTGCTCTACAACAGGTACGTAACATCATCCACACTTTGATGAGAATTATGACCAACTGAAAGACAGCTCATACCTCACCTGCTCCTGCATCTTTGCTGTCCTGGACTCACTTCATCTCGCTGCAAGAAGCGAGGAGGCAGCAAGACCGTTCCCCACCTCCCTGTGCAAGAGGCTGTTCTCTCCAGGGCACAGGGAAGTTGGAAGTGCATCAGGACCACTTTTAGTTACCAAAAGTTCAAATTCTCTAACTAACATATCTCAGTACTGCTCTGCTCCACTTCCTTCTTCATTAGCCTTTAAAAAACACGGAATGTCCGAGGAGGCAGAAGATTTTGCACATCCTGTAAAACCAGTACTTTTCAAATAAAATAAAAAAATCCAAAACACCAAACCACCCAACCCCAAACAACCAATAAACAAGAGAAACCCCAAAGCTCTCCGGGAATGCAGACATTCAAGTGGATCAACACACTACATATATTGATAAGAAAATTATGATGTGGATTAGGTTAGTCTACTAATGATCAATTTATTGTCTACACTTACTGGAGGATCTCACATTCATTCAGATAATCCTTTTATCCCCCACCCATGACTAATTTCCTCTTGCAGAACACTATTAAAAAATGAGACACTATTAAGTAAAAACCTATGATGTCTGGAGCCTACTTAAAGGACCTTAGTTTCCAGTGGAACTGCAAATAATTTCAGTAATAGGCCCTTTCAGAACACTTTTCATTACTTTCTTCATTTGTGAAGTTACTCAGGGGAATAGTTGTTGCAATTTAGAGACCACAAGCCCAAGAAACAGAAATGAACCAGCTTCTGAGGATGCATTCATCAGTAGAAGTCTGGCAGAAGTACACTTCAGAGCAACAGAAGGTACAATGCCAAATCTTTATTAGTTTTGTCCACACTAATTGACTTCATCATAAAGGCAAAGATTTTAACAGGACATCTCCAATGTTTTATCTCAAAGAAAAGCCAAGTGAAATACTCTCTGCTTAGGCAACACTGGTTCTTTTGGTTTTCCAGACTGCATAAAGACTGCTCCTGAACCCAGCTCCTACCACGTACGGTCCTACTCTCAAGGCACTCTCAAAAATGCAAACAACATTTCTGAACAGAACAGGCTCCCTTGCAAGGAATATTAGAAAAGGGTTCCTAAATGGTTAGTAGTTCAAATTCTTAACTAATTTCCCACAGGTCCTTTCAAAGCTACATTGACAAGCCCCGAGAGTCCATGGCAGGCAGGCGCCCCCAAGCATTGCTGTTGTGGCCACTGAAACGGGGATGTCTCCACAGAAATGAAAGGTATGTGACACTAATTTTAAATCAAAATAATTTTAACAAAATACTACACCCAGGATGTGGTGAACAGATCAATACCCCGGAGTTCTGCCTTACCGTAAGCAACCAGAAGTGTTCTTGAAGACAGTTGTCCACTCAGCATCGCGAGGCTTCGAGTCCTCGTTGGGCTCGCTCTCCCAGCCTGAATGGGGTATGATCACCTCGTTGGTGAGCGTCTGCAGACCGTGGTTGATGATGACCATCTTCAGAGGCTCGTAGGAGGACAAGTTCCACAGGGTGCCTGCAGGAGAAACAGGGATTACTAAATAACAAGAGAACAACACTTTTTAAATATCTCAACTAAACAGGAGCACCAGAATCACAGAGAACCATCAGAAGGTTAAATGTAACACTGCGACGAAGAATTTCCAGAAGCATGGAAGCACTTTTATCAAGACATGCATATGGAAGTCATCAAGTCCTACAACAGAGTAGATAAATGTGACATGCTATTGCAGATTAATAGGATTTTTCTGCTATATACAAATTTTGTCACACTTTTAAGACTGGCTATGCCTCAGAAAGTAAAAATTCATCCAGTGCAGCAGACATATATATTGAACAAGCCTTAAAAACAGGGATGAATTTATGAAGGACCATTGATCTTATGCTTATCTTCTGCACAGACAGTATCTAATTCAAGACTCCTCTCTATTATTTACTTTCACATTTTCCTGTCACAGGCAATGTCTGTATTCAGATCACCGGGTGCCACAAGCATATGATCCTCGAAGAAGCTGAGAAGCAAAACTTCTCCGTCTTTCCATTTTTACCTCAATCATGAGCCAAAGCAGGGAGAACTCAAACATCAAAAACCCAACAGAAGAACGGCCTTACAAGGAAAAATACAGTCTCAGATAAGCGATACAACTTCCCAGCAGACCTGTATCAGTGTCCCGACAGCAACTGCTCATTAGGTTAATTAGGACTAAAACAGGGCATTCACTTCAGAGACAGTTTTCTGCCCAGGCCCAGCCTGGAATCACACAAGCACGATGAGTAACAACATGGGGAGGCAGCCAGATGCAGACTTTTCATCTCCAGGAGAAGTGTGAAAACTCACAAAATTTCAGAGAGATGGAATGGAAAAGCCAGATTCCCCAGGAGGCAGAGGAAACCCGCCCTAAGTGGATTCAATATAAACCTGTGGCCCCCTGTGTTACTACAACTGTGAATTTGTGAATATTCCAGTGAAAACTGTAGATACTCACCTCGTAGTGTTACACATCTAAAGAAGACTGCAAAAGAACGAAGGTGCAACCTTTTGTTTCAGTCCCTTTCAATCACTCCCAGTGTTAAAATCTACTATTTTCAAACTTTAAAAATGATGGAAAAAAAGATTTTGGATGGATTACTTCTGTGACACAGCCTGACACACACAGACACAGGGCCACCACATAGGAGCCGCAGCGGCCATCGCCCGGGAACTCTCCTGCACGCTCCGGCTGTCACTGCTTCAAGTGCCAAATGCCAAAGGGCCTGTTTTAACAGCAGAGCTTTACCCATATAGGGTCCTGCCAGGTACCGGGTCAGGATGGGAGCTGTGTCTCTGCCGGAGCAGCGAGTGGCACTTGGGGATAAGCTCAGAGGCTGATGATTAGCAGAGCCTCAGAAGGCAAATGTGACGGTGTCTCCTGTTCCAAGTGATCTTTACAAAACCCAGGCATCTGTTCATGCTTAGGAGGAGACTGTATTAATGAATAAAGAACCTCCGAGGCAGGCAACAGAATGAACACCAGAATGTTTCTTGCAGTCTTTTTCTAAAACCATACAAAAATAATGCTCTTTTTGGCCTATTTCCCTTGCCATTCCTAGACAACACACTCTATGAGCTTCTTATAACCTACTTTTTTTAGCTTTCAGACAAAAGACTGCATAGGCAAAATATAGGGAAAACAGCTACAAGTTTTTACTTCAAAAGTACTGATTATTGTAAAAAATATTAAAATTACTGTAGGCTATAAGCATAGCTATATGATTCATGTAATATCAAAAGTGATCAAGGCCACAGCCATAATTCCTAAATATCTGCCTCCTTGGGGCTGCTGAAAGATTTCTAATGAAACTGTGGCGGAATACATACATGTGTTAGCTTCTGAAATCCAAGTCTGATCAGCTGACAAGATCTCAGCACCCATAAATGTCCAGAAGGTGTGAATCCTAAGCAAGTTGATCAATCTGCAAGATTCTGCTATCACATTGGAGGCAAACTATATCCTCTGCCAGGCATTTTGAAGGTCAATCATTTTTCAATTAAAACCAGTTTGGCAGCATACAGCATCAGGAAGATCATGTTCTGCACCACTTAAAATCAGTGCGATGTCGTTAAACAACAAAATTACTTTCAATATTCTCACAGAGAACAAATTATTCATTAGAGCTACCAACTTGATTGCTTTTCAAAGACAGTAATAGAATTTTGGTCTTGCATATCTGATGGGAACATTTCCTCCACAAAACCCCCCTTATCGCTCAAGATAAAACTTTTACACAGTCTTCCCAATCAGAACAGATTTAATTCCTTGTCATCTTCATCCTCATTTCTCTCTGTTACTCAAGAAAATGAGCTGCTGCAAGTTCAGAACTACAGAACCAAGACTAGAAAAGGACACAAGGAAGAATTTTGTGCAGTATTTCTCACCACAACTCATTATTTACTGGGGAACACTTTAACAGGTAAATCAAGCTTTTCCCAGTGCAGTTGAGTGGGAGACACTTTGTAACTCCACACCTCAAAAAGAAAGAAAAGCGAGACCTGTGATACTTTATGAATGTGTCTTGAGATTTGAAGGTTGCTCTTTTGGGGTTTGTTTTTTTTTGTTACATGCCTTACATATCTGCCTTGCCTCTGAAGGACATAATGTTGTAGTGCCATTTGCAGATATGAACGTCTGATAAAACAGAGATCCCTCATCTGGGATGACCAGCTGATGATTACTAGTTAGCTTTCGACAGGCAGCCAGTATTGACTTAAAGAACAACGTTAAAGCACAGAGAAGTCATCACATCATGGCAAACTTGAATTCACACCCTGTTAGAAGAAACAAACAAGCAGGCCCTGGGTGCTATTGGTTTTTCTTCCTTTTGTTTGGTCCCCCCTCACCCCCCTTTTTTTTTTTTTTTTTTCCTCTTCAGGGACTCCTGGAGCTCATTTTTGGAATGGCCAATTCTGCATTATCAACCGAGGCTTTGAACGCTGCCTGTGAGTTCCCCAGCACCAGAGAGGCAGTGCTGGGATTCTTTTCTCCTCTCTTGATGCTTCAATGTCTCACACCGGATCTGGTGATGTCATTTTAGAAGCAGAATGAAATTATTCCTGGTTAGGTGGAGATTAAATGCACATCATCTGTCACTGGACATCTGTTTAGGTTAATGCCCTCAGTATTTCTGGTGCCTCTCAGTAAGGGGAAATAAAGAGCTTTAAATAGCAAAACCCAAAGTGGAATAAAAATACTGTATTTAATTAGAAGGAGCTACTGCCAGATAAAATGCATTTGAACTGTAAAACTAATTAATCAACCGGAAATCAAAGCAATCGCCATTTAGATTGAAAAGGGAAAACATCCAGTTTATATTTGCCATCTCAAAAGTGACTGATTACCACTTAGCATTATAATGATATTCCTTCAGAGTAAATTATAGACTGGCTTCTCCTTTCTTGAACCTAAAGAAATAAATTCATTCCTTCTCAGCACTCCAGAAATAGGTTTTGAGTAAACTAGAACAGTAGATAAACAGATAGTCTTTATTTAAAAAATAACAAATTTAAGTCTGCCGTCATGCTAAGTGAGTGCAACAAATGGAACATAAGTACTACCTACAGAGCTTCCACATCGAGAGACAAAGCACAGACAATCGAAGCACAACCATCCCCAGCTGCTCCAACAGACCAGACAGCTCTCCTTTCCCCGCTCACGGGGAAAAACACCCCTCCCAGTTTCTACACCATATATTTAGACCTAGTTTGCTAAATATCCTGTAATGGCCAGGGAAGAACAGTTGGAACACCCAAGGCCACTGCTCATCTCGGAGATTTATGATTACCAGTAAAAACTTGGAGAGCTACTATAATTTATTTTTTTGAGGCAACTATTGAATTATGATGTTTACTTCTAGTGGCTTAACCCATGTCTGCAACAGGTCTGCCTGGAGAATCCAACCCCAACAAGGAAGCTGAACATTTTCAGCCTTGGACCCATTTTTGGACTCAGAAAACCTTCTGAAGAATTCTGTTCTGGCACTGAAATTCACTGCAAGTGCCCTGGTCTCCATCCAAACATCCCCTGCTGCTTCTGCAAAGGGAAAGGGAAATCCATTTCACTCCTCAGGACTGAGGGCAGACTGAACAACAATGTATTTCTCCTTTGCTTAAAAGCTGACATACTTTTCCACCCTTTTCCACTTAATGGCTGAACTTTGAAACTTGGCATATACTTTATTACTCATTTTGGACAACATCCAAGACTAAGTTCAAATAAAAACCAGGTTGAATAATGGAGTTATAAGTGATTGAGAACTCCCTGCAAAGTGTGCATGAACTCAGTAACTTCAAAATGTAATCCTCCCTTTTCCGATTCCCACAAGGAACAAGGCCCATGTCCAGAGCATCTCAACAACAGACTCTGTGCTCCTTAAAATCTGAGTTTTCCAGCCCAGAACTGTTGCAATTTTATATATGGCCTCAGAGTCCCCAGCATCAGGGGGTGGAAGTGTTCCTGAGGAGACTGACTGATCCATCAACATGAAGTAGCAGGAACACGGCAGCAGATTGTTTTAGAAGAGATTAACAAGGAAAGTTTTAGATTAGCATATCTTACCTCACGATAATAACACGCTGAGGGCAAGCACACTACAAATTACCTGTCAATGAAGTTGCTATAACTCATTTAAGCTCCAGTAACTCAACCACACGTAGTTGCATGCTACATCCAAGAAGCATCATCCATCTCTCAGCAGCCAGGGAAAGCTGAGTGTGCTACAGACACAGATGATCTCAATTTTCTCCTGACGGGCACATTTGCCTTTGGCCTTCTCACACCAGGAACACAGTGCAGCTAAAGAAACAGCTGCAGCCAGCGATCTAAACTCTCCTTCAGTGCTCTAAATCAAGAAATTCTTACTCCTGAAGCTGAAAGGACTCCTCCTAAAGAATAATTCAAAGAAACTACAGATACTGACCTGTAATTAGCTCTCTGACTTCCATGTCATTTGTTTTTCGCAACAGTCTGATCAACGCTGGGATCCCATCACAGTTCTTTATAGCCACTTTGTTTTCGTTATCCTTCCCATAGGAGATGTTTCTGAGAGCCCCGCAGGCTTTGCGATGGACCTCCGGCTTTGGATGATCAAGGAGACCCACCAAGATGGGTATCCCTTTAAGGTGCCTCACGTCCTTTTTGATTTTATCATTCTCGTAGCACAAGTGCTGCAGGTAGGCCGCGGCGTTGGACTTGACTGGGTCAATGGGGTGGCTGAGCATGGCGATGACTTCAGGGAGGTCAGGGTCCCTCCACCTGGGGTCTTTTCGGATGCTGTCAATAGAGGGGGAGCGCTTGCCCAGCCGGTCAATGCTGGCCATGCTTCCTCGCTCTGGCTGGGCCAGTGGTGCCGCGTAGCCACCATGAAGGTAAGGTATCCTTTCTTCAACCATCTCAGTCTCAATGGGGTCATCGTAGCCCCTGTGAGAACCAACAGTCCCAAGAGAAAGAAAAGGAAAAAACAATTTAAACAATCTGTCCCTCTGGAGTCAGTACGTGAACAAATATTTTAATACCCCAAACATTACAGACAGCATATTTACACTTTGAAATAATTTATTTGTAGTAATTTGAAAATGAACCGTTGGTGAGTACTCGGCAGTGCTGGGACTACAGCACGGTATTTGGCTGGCAAGGAAACAAAGACACGAACTGCAAGTCAAATGGACTGTTTTCATCTTGGTCACTTGGCAAAACAATTGCAGTAGAGGTGGATTACATTTAGCAGGAAACACTGAGTTCATTAATGCCACTATTTCTGTGACAACCCAAAACTTTACTTAAAGGCATTCAAGGTCCAAGCAGAGACCACAGACACTTTTCAGCAAGTCTGAGACGTTCCAGTACATTTCCACGTTGATGCTCACACAAATATACTGAACTCATGATGTCAAAGATGATAGAAAACCTAAGTCCTGAATGCAAGCATCTAATGCAAGTCTGTCTTGTACAGAATCACTCACAGGTAAGAGGCTGATGGTCAAGAGGCCTGGGTCCAGATTTCACACCAGTGTAATCTGGACATCCAAAGCAAGTCCTGTCCTCTGAGCTTTCCTCTCCAGACCAGCAACTAACCTGGATGTCAGACACTTTACAGCACTGGAACGAATGGGACTCATCATCTTGTGCCATAATTTGCTGGGTGTAACTGAATTAAGGTCAGCCACTGCCAGCTAACATGCACATTCAGATATCCCTGGCCTAGCTCACACAAAGGGCAAAGTTACAATCAACACAATTGAAAACACTAACACAGTACATTCTCACACTACAAATGCCCATATTCTTTAAAAATTAAGAAAATGACCACAGCAGCAACTATGATCTCTAACCTGCAGAAAGGCCCTCCCATCACTGCCCCCAGCCAGCTGCTGTCTCAGCATCACAGTGCTCTCAGTCAAGCAACTACTTTTAATTGCTACAAGATGATTCCTAAAAAACTTTCATTTTAAGCACTGAGTGATGTTAGTGAACAATTTCTGATGTCACGCTGAAGAAAGTATAGACCATTAGAACTCCGAAAGAAAATGGAGCTTGCTGTTATCCTACAGGGACTGCTAATTAAGGCAGGCTCTGGGGAGAGGAGCACCGGAGGTGGAGACTGAACTTAGTCTTGTACAATTAACGCTTTTAACGTTAAAAGCGCCTCTACTGACTTTAAGTTGCTTTAATTGCTGTTCTAAACCATATGCTGAATGAAAGGACAGAAGTGGGCCAGGATCCAAAACTCAGAATCAATCTGAAGAAACCCTTTTATCGATGCAGTTATTTGTGTAATTCACTACTCGCTCCTCGCAGTAATTTACAGTGCCTGGACAGCCCTTGTATCCTCTGTTACAGAACAAAGCTGTTTCCATCATTCCAAGAAGAAAGTAACAACATTGAAAAGATTTACTTTTGTGCATACGCGCAGGGGAGAACCCCTTAACTACTCCTCAAACAAAGTTTAGTTTTACATATGCAAATTTGGGACAACCAACAGTAAAACTACAACAAACCTCATTTCTCAGACTCATCCTCATGTTGAAGTCTTATTGAGTGCATAAAAAAAACGGCAGAAGATTAACTTTAATAATTGCTCTCTGCACAGCTGCTGCTTGACTTAGGAACCAGCAATTCAGCAGGTCCCAGTCCTACGCGCTGCCCACAAGGTAACCTACACCACCTCAATTACAGGTGCACAATTAACTTTCTCCTCCTCCTCCATGCAAATACACCAAGATAATTGTTGTCTTGGGATGCAGAACCACACGGATGGGCCCATCTTCCTTGTGCTGGATCCCCTCCCCTGTGCCACACAGAGCTCCCTGGTTTCATCACATTTGCCCAAAATACAACTTCAGGGTCAGGACTTTAAAACTGTAACACTGTCATGACAAAAGAGATGGTACCATAACTCTGGTACCATCAATACTAACTGTTGTTTAATTGCCTATCAGTAGCTATTAATTATAAACACCTGAAGAATCAGTCATTGAAAATAAAAGATCACATCCCAACCTGCTACTTTTTCTAACAAAGTTTGTTTGTTTGTTTTTCGTAAAAAAACCCAACACCCTCCATTGTTCTGATACAAAGCTCCTGATGCATCAAGGGCAGTTGATAGGCTTTAGTGACCCTTGCCTTTGCTGGTCCCTCTCTCGTGACATCCCCTGGACACAGAGCTGGGCTGGAGCAGGCCATGGGCAGATGCTGAGGGGATGGGGTTGTGTTCCCCAGTGCTGAGAGCACAGAGAGCTGCAGAGGGTTAGGATCAGTCCTGCAGGTGGTGGTGGGGAGGGCAGCATGGCTGGGAACCCACCACCTACTGCCCTGTGGTGAAGTGGCAACCACAGGAGATGCTGCTGGCCCCATCCTCACCGCGGAAGCAAAGTGCCCTCAAAGAAAGAGCCTGACCCACAAATGACTTTAAACTGTTGGCTTTTCATGCAGTCCTGCTCCTACACGAGTTGTTCACTTCCGTGTTCCTGCCCATCTCAACCTGATTCTGCTGGACCATCGCTCCTTGGTAAGAAAAACAGGTTTGCAAGTCTCACTCACCACTTCAGTACACAAAGAGAGCTCCTCTGAAACACGACAGGGTCTCTCAAGACAGAGGGCAGATGAACACCAGAAGCACTATTGCTGAGGTAAGCCCACACAGGTCCAATCCACCTCTGCAAGATGAGACAGCGGCAACAGCCAGCCAACCACTGGCTAATGCCCCAGTAGCAAAACCCAGTGGCTTGGCCTGCCAGCCAAGACAACATCTTGGACACTCGACCCTTCAAGACCTTGAATAATCATCCAGAAACCCTGAGATCCTGGTGTGATCGTAAAAGCTGTGTAAGAGCTCAGCAGAGGCAGGTGTCCTACCAGTTCAGATTCACACGACTAAATACAGGGATCAAGTTGGCTTGTTTTAGACTGAACATTAGGAAAGAGTTCTTCACAGAAAGGGTGGTCAGCCACTGGGATAGGCTGCCCAGGGAGGGGTTGAGTCCCCATCCCTGAATGTACTTAAGAGTGGTTGAGATGTGTTGTAGGGGAGGAATTTGTAGAGTAGGGATCATAGAGTCCAACCATCAGCCCAAGGGTCTCTTCCAACCTGAACGATTCTATGATTCTATGAAGTCTGGAGAAGGTAAAAAAAACAAACAAAAGAAAAAAAACCCTGAAACAACACACCCTGTAATTAAAGAAAAAGAGTCCTGAAATATTTTATAAGAGAATCTCCAAGTATCAGCTCCACCATTGCTTAACAGCATGGGAGGGAAGCAGTTTATCAAAACAGATCATCTGCAAAGGAGCAAGGTAACCAGTTCTGCTCAATGCAGAACTAGCTCAAGGCCTCTCGTGGCCAGAGCCCCCTCCTGGGGATGTCCTGGCCCAGGTCAAGCCCCATCTCCCCTCCTTGAAAAGGAGTTTGGGGCCCAGAGAGGTGCAGAGGGGGCAACAAGTGAAGAACTCAAAAGCAAGTATCCACCAGGGAGTTAAACACACCCAGCTTCTGAAAACAAACGGGTGAAATGAGCAGCACAGAACAGAGAAATGCTCACTGTGGGTGGGACTGGCAGGGGCCAAACATGATTTTTCACTTTGACAGCAGCAGAGCACATTGGAAAGGCAGGTCCCTGGACTCAGGAGGAGGACTAATGAGAGCTTCAGCAGATACAGCCATCTGCGCTCAGGAGGCCAAGAGCTCCTACCTCCAGGGACAGAAGGACCCGGTGCTGTGCCAGAGCTGCCGACTGCAGGTATCTTGTCTCCCATCTGTCTGCAGCCAGGCGGCCGAGAGCTCGGGATGCCGTGGGTCTCACTAATCACCTGCCTCAGGGAACTCATCAAAACACATTCTGGCATAGATGAGAACTGGAGAGAGCTTGTGGATTTCTCATCTTCCTTGTGGCCTCAGCACGGCCACATTTGAGTAACCAGGTGAAGGATTTACACATTTAATCCTCAAGAATTCATACAAGCATTACATTCATCACAGTTTGCAGCTGGTGTCTCCTTAGGGTAAAAGGCCAGAAAGGCTTGCGACTTCAGGAGAGAACTTGATGCCAAACATCAGAGAGGAAACCTAAAGACTCTGCAGAATGAGGTCTTTTGCCAGCCCCTGTTCCCTGACAGGGGAGCACACAGGAATATCCAAAACTGGGCTGAATGAGACAAGTCTGAGTGATGGGCCTTATGGTTAGAAGATGGAAACCACCTTGATGGGAACCACCTAAAAGCTGCTAATGGATGAGCTGACACATTTCACACCTGAAACTGGTGAAGTTGGTCCAGGAGGGCTGACCAGAAGGTTATCTACAAATACAAGCCTTTATATTCCACTGCGCCAAAAAAAGACACCAGAAGCAGAACATGAATAACCCACATGTGACACCAATATTCTTTCACTAACTACATGAAACAGAAGCAAGAGAGACCCAGTTACAGCTACTGAGTCTGAAGTTTGGCTCATTTCCTGGTAGTAATAATTTGAACCATAAAACGATCACCAGATATAGTCTCAGTGTCTTAGATCAGGACTCTGCCATAGAAAATTTAACAGCAGAAACCTGGATTTAGTAAACATTAAAAATTCACATCCTGTCTAGTCTGGAATAGGAACACTGGCAGCGGCTGCTCCAGAGCTTCTGGGGATAAAGAAGTCCCATGAAGGCTACTGCATGTGCAAACCACAGTGATCCACTCTGGAACAAAACCACCACAAAGGTGAGAGACAAGAAGTTCAACAGAAAATAATTTAAAAAAATAAGATGAATTATGACTTGCCTTTTTCCCCCTTGCTCATTTGCATTAACTTCTATTTAATGATAAAAAAAACCCCTAATCAAATAATATTAGGGATCTTTTTTTTGTGATTGAAAATATCCAGTACTTCCTGCCTCTCTTGGAAAGGACTGTATATAAAACACCTAGAAACACCATACAGTTTTATAGACACCCCACTGAATAAAGGCAACCTACCAAACGAAGAAAAAAACCCAGAGCATAAAGTCAATCAAAGATGTGTGAATACCTTCACCAGTAAATTTGAGCAGTACTAAATCAGTATGATACACCCCGAATGCCTCTCTCACATCCCAATTTATTACGCAATCTGACTTAAACTGGATCAGAGCATGTGCCGAGGAAAAGAACATTAAGTACCAGGTATGCTTCTTGCAGAAAATAATACATTTTAGAGCAGGAGCTGAGTGTAAAAGAAAGCAAGAAACAAACCCAGCCACAAGCACTGAAGCGCCAGAGGGAATTACTTGCCTTTGTGCACTGATCTGGATTTGTAGATATTTCTGAGGCGGCACATTTTTCCTCAACTCAAAATGAAATATAAGTAGCTTAAAATGATGCTGGTGATGGCAGGAGGAGAGCACAGCAGGTATTTATCTCTGTGATCAAATGGAGCAGGCTAAGGATGGAAAGAACAATCTGTACTTGTCCTCCCTGTGACAAGGATCTCCCCCAGACACGGCTGGTTCCCTCCTCATCATGGAGGGGTGAGATTCCACCACAGATTCAGACGGGAAACCTCCACACAGTCCTCTCAGGCAGAACAGCATCAAAGCTAGACAGTGAGCATCCTTGTTAATAACAAATGAGGGCAGCACTTACTGGGACAAAAATGAGAGAATAACTGAAGTTTCCCCAGCACCTTTGCCAGCAGGAGAGTCCCCTTCACGCCACCATGAAGATGGTCGAGCTGAAAGTCGGTGTGATACAGAAAAGCTTCTAACAGCATTGCTGTTACACCTACTCTACACATGCAAGCTTCTTGAAATCAGAACTGCCACCCATTTATCACAGTCATTTAATCATTTTCACAAGGAATAACTGCATTAAAAAAAATCCTAGAGAGGAATAATGAAGTAGTAATTACTCTCATCTAGTACAAAGCACTATTTGTAGTTCTTTAGTTTCTCACAGATGGGGAGCGTATCTGAAACGCAGGTTTATTGAATTGCTCAAGTATTTCTTTGAAATGTCAAAAAGTAACTACTTATGAAGAGTCCCTCATACAATCTTCTTATGTTCTCACCAGCTGAAGTTTGCTGCCACAGTCAGGCTAATTACTTGTCAAAGCCTCTTGATCATATTAAACATGGATAAAACTCACAACAAAAGAAATGTAAAAACAAAATTTGTGAGCTGGTCCTACCCGAGCTGCAAGGAACAATAAATCAAAGGGATGTTGGAAAAAAAAAAACAAACAACCTTAAAAATGCAAATGGACAGGTTCTAAGAATACATTTAATTATTCATCATGCATACAGTTTGAAAAATGTTAATAAAAATCTTAAAGCACTGCTGCTTGACTTTTTAACAAGAACTCTAAACGTGCTTGGGTGCAGGGGAGCATCAATTAAAGTCCGACAGATTGATCAGTATTTTGGCACCCAAAGGCTGCAGGTATTCCCTTTCACCTCGTACAACACTGCTGTGGTTCCCCTGGTTGGTAAGCCTCCACGAGATTCACACGGGACTTAAAGGGGGTTCAGGGAGAGATGCTTTGACA
>VXBJ01002871.1:200859-256028 GCA_013400055.1 Nycticryphes semicollaris | reverse complement strand
TTTTTTAATATAGATGACAATTTGCAGGTTCTTGATTCCATTTAACTTTGAAACAAACTTCCAGAAGTGCTGATGAAGACAGACATGCAAAAGTATGAACAAAATCATGGGTGATACAAGTAGGAGCGCTCCAAGAGAGCAGAGCAGAAAGGCCTACCCTGATCCCACCAACAGCAACCGCTGCAGAGCTAAGCCTTCGGTCAGAACCATTAGGTCTAAAACCACCTACACATAGAGAAGGGTGGGCTCCAGACTCTCTTTGCAGCTCTGGAAACTACTCTAAATTAAAAGGAAAATAATGAGAGCTAAACCCCTATCAACATGTGAATTGTGAGGATTTGACTTCAAGCAGACAAAAGGCTGTACACTGCTTGGAAAACAAAGCACACAGGTTTTTCAGGGTCGTACTCAGAAGACGACTGTCAGCTGAGTAATAAGACTCTCTTGCCAAGCTTTTTGTACTTTTCTCCAAATGCAAGAGCTAATAGCTGCAACCCAGCAGAAACAACTAATATCAGAAAAATACAGCATAAAGCAGAACATCCCTTGGCGAGAGCACTGAGCCAGAAGTAATTTGTGACTGGCCACTTCAGCTACATTAAGTATAACACAGATGCTCTTAGCTCCCCCTTACACGGGCACAGGACACAATAAGGATCTGTTCCTGCAAAGGTTGAAGCACTTCAGTGAGGTTCAGCAGCCGAGGGTGTGCAGTCAGCGCTGGGGCTGCCCGACAGCGCAGAGAACAGCTTCCACAGGACAAGGCAACCTGTCCCCAGCAGACATCAGCTCCTCAGCAGCCCCAACCGCTGCTCATGGCGGGAAACACACAACCAGACCTGCCAGAAGCCACACAGGTTACAAATCCCCTTTCAACACAACGCCATCAAAACTCTTCTTTATGAGAAGGAAAATAACTAACTTAGCCCTCTGCCATGAGATCATCTCGTTTCTTCTGAACTCTAAACTAAGCAGCCCAGAAACAGTGGAGGGTTCTTGAGCCAGTGCCCTCTCTCCCTTCTGCATTTCATGTGCATTTTGCAGTTATTTATACGCTAACAAAATTCTGGGTTCTACCTGTTTTTCAGTCACGTAATTCCAGAACTTACCAGACTATTACAAGTTCAAAGTGCAACTAAGCAAAACAGCTTCACATAACATCATAAAACCCACCAAATTGGTTTTACCTTCCTTTGTGAGGTCTTCCTCTCTCTGGCACACCCGCAGATGTCCTCCGGTTCACAGTGGAGTAATCGGGATCCAGTTCGTACCCTTCATCATCTACTCCAAGGCTGCGGTTGTCATCTTCCAGTCCGTAGGGCTCTGGCTGGAAACGTTCTGGCTGGGAGCGGTTCAAGTCAATGCTGCTGCCCACTGGCACCTGAGGCTGGGCAACGGGCCCGTAGTTCTCTCTTCTGCTCGGCAAAGTGAAGCTGCCATCGTCCGGCCGGTAACTGTTTCCCGGCACGTAGCCATAGCGAGGACGGTAGTTGACACCACGAGACAAGCTGCCGTAGTTCTCAGAGAGATCTCCGTAACCATCGTGGCCAACGTAAGGGCGATACTGCCCTTCGTGGCTTTCTGGGTAAGAGTCGTTGTAGCTGTTGTAAGATCTGGTTAACGTGGACGATGCCTGTGGTGTGATGTACCGCTCCCCATTCTTCATGTACCTCCTGTCTATGGAATCTGTGTAGCTGCCCATGGGAGACGAGCCGTCCATGGATGGCAGGCCATCAGGCCCAAGCGGCACCTGACGCACTGTTCTGGTGGTGACCGTTTTGACCATTTTGGTAACCTGTGAAAATGGTTAATAAATATGTTAATTTTCTCCTTGCTGCACAATGTGACGAGACATATGGGGAGTTAGAACCATAAAAGGGGGAGAGAGCATCACAGAGTGTAATACTACAGCGCCGTGCCTTTCAATGGAAGCACTGGTGAACTCACGAGAATCAGAGAATCACAGACTGGTTTGGGTGGTAAGGGACCTTAAAGCCCATCCAGTGCCACCCCCTGCCCTGGGCAGGGACACCTCCCACCAGCCCAGGTGGCTCCAAGCCCCCTCCAACCTGGCCTTGAACCCCTCCAGGGATGGGGCAGCCACAGCTTCTCTGGGCAACCTGGGCCAGGCTCTCACCATCCTCACAGCCAAGAAGTTCTTCCCCACATCTCAGCTCCATCTCCCCTCTTTAGGATTTAATAGCGGGGAAAGATTTTTATAGAAAGCTAAAGAGACAGGGCATCGAGCCAGAGTTAAGCACGCTCTGGGACTTCTTCTACCAAATGAAAACCAGTGCAGCCCTACGACAGCATGTAGAAGCAATACAAAGTCATCACACCCCTTCAAATTTGCCCAGAATATTTTCAGGACACTTCTTTTCTAGGGCAGACATTACGATGTTGAGGAGCCGGAGCCTGTCCCCAGAAAATTAGGATAAATACCCCATCACATTCCCTAGTTTGTCAGAAATATTTACATGTTCCTGCCTGATCTAGATCAAGTTTGTGCCACTGTGTAACTTGATGGAGCTCAGATTTGGCAGTAATATTTAAGAAACCACAACCTCAAGCAGAAAAGTTTGAGCTTCTAGCTTTTAGACAGCATAACCACTTTTTTTTTTAAGATATGCTTATAACTATCCTCATACAAGTCCAAAGGTAGGTAGTGCCATTCCATTATTTTGGTGACTAACAAATTTGCAGTAATGAATATAATAATGCCACACAGCTTTTGCAGCTGCATTTACCCTAAACATACTGGGCTAGGCAAGCTTGTTTAAAACGTTACAGAAAAATCTGCACACAAATACATCTTTATCTTTCCTTCCCATAAATCACATTTCAACATAGACAGAATTAGATTATTGCACATAACTGACAAAAACTGGAAAACTGGAAATGGTGAGTGTCCAGAGGGCTCTTGCTAAAGGGTAAGAACAAAGAGTTCCCAAGAACGTTCTGCCTCCACGAGAAAGGTCTGGCAACCCGCGTTAGACAGCGCCAGACAAAAGCCACCACTATTACAAACCAGCAAAGGAACTTCTGTTTTGGTGTCTGGGGTCCGTCAACATCTGCGCTGTCTTCCAGAGTGACCAGCAAAGTCTCTTCTTGGGGAGAATACAAAGTCCAGCAGAAGCCAACCTATCCTGGGCTACCCTAACCCTAATAAAGTTCCTTTAGCTACAAAAGTCACCCTAACCCTAGCAAGTGCTGACTTTCAGCCCCTTGTAGGAAAACCCAACCAAATAACAAAACAAGACACCCACAAAGGTGAGAGGGAGAATCAATCCCCCAGAGGGTGTTACACACAGGGAAGGGAAACGCAAACAAAATTAAGAGAACCATTGAGTTTCTAGAACATTACAGAGGTAAACAAACATCAGTAAGGGACACTTTTCCTCACGTAAACCACAGGATGGGATGTGTGCATCAAGAGAAACAGTAACCAAAACATGTAATTCCTGCATCCTTCAGTGGCTCTGACGTCCAAATGGATATTTTGACCTATAGCCTCCGATTTAAACATTTAGATTGGCACCACATTAGCCAAGCTGCTGCTAAAACAAAATAATTAGAGTACATTTCTTGAAGTGGCTCCAGACATGTCCTCCAGCCAGATGTTTTCACACAGAAACCCCAAACAGAAAAAAATTTCACCCAAACAGCATTTTGTTTCCTAGAAACATCTGTGAGCAAATGATACTTCAGCCTAATGAAGTAATGAAATCCTGCAAGACTGAAAGCAGCACAAACAGCTCTCCACCAACAGCGTTAATTAAACAGCATCAGGATGATGGTGAATGAAGCACAGCCAGGTACCAACTTCAGTGTCTCATTTGGGCTGGAGCTGAAGATTTTCCTCCCAAAAACAATCCAAAGGGATTCTCCTTAGTAAGCAGATGTCAGGAAAGGCCCTCACTTCCATGCTTCCAAATCTTTTCTTTTTTTTTTTTTAAAGCACACATTTTAAAAACTGAAAGAAAGAAAACTAAGGAAACTAAACCCTAAATATGTATTTCATGACATAGAATTCCACAGCTGTTTCTGCTTATGACCTGTGCACAATATTCCTACTTTCCAGCCAGTTCTCAAGGGGCTGCTGTCAGGGCAGCTCCAGACCAGGGCAATGTTCAGAGGAGGAAAGGAGCTGGCACAGCTGAGAGCAGCTCTCTGTGAAGGGGGTGTACACGAGGCAACACGCTATTCCCAGTGTTCCCCATAAGGCCCGAAACAGAAGCTTGACCCAAAGTAGTGTTTTCATAAGTGATCTTCTATGAGCAGAAAAAGCAACGTTTCTCAGGCCCGAAACATGCGAGTTTTGCAGAGCAATGGCAGAACGAAAAGCGCTGGGCCCTTATGTTCTTGAATGTGGGAACCAGTAACGGGAAAAGCAGGAAAGAAGGTGGAGTTTCAACAATTTGATGAATCAGAAATTGACACTTTCTGCCCTGGGAAGGAACAAAGAGGCAGCTCTCTGGGTGCCAAGAAGAGCACTCGCGTAACCTCCCAAAGCCCTTTCTTTCAGCGCTATTCACCGGGAGCCAGACATTTCAACCCCAACTCCCAGCTTTGCTGTTCAGGCCGCACGTTGCCAGGCACGCACAGTTCCTCGTGTCTGCTTGTTCATAGAGTTGTCAAGAGGAGACAGCGTGAGACACCCGATAAACCCCGTCTGGCTGCAGCAGCAGCACGGGAGAAGGAACAAGCTTTAACCTGCAGGGTCCTGGGAGAAAGGCTTTGCAGGGAGGCGTCCTGCCCTCACTCCTGCCGCCAGCTCAGGGCTCCTCCTCATCTCTGGGTTTAAGGTTTTTTCTTGGAGAGTCACCATTATTGTCAAACAGGACAAGGGAACGCAGCACACAAGTGTTATGGCCAAGGACAACGGTGCACAAATATTCAGTACATGCACAAGACCAAGCAGAATTATAGAACCCTTTGAAAAAAAATCAGTTCTTCAATAGTTTGTGACTTTCCAGTTACACTTCATGAGATTTTCACTCTGCTCTGGTACTCTACAGAGTATTACAGAGATTTTTTTTTTATTTTTTAAATATGACCAAAACAGAATACAGAAGATTAATTTGCCATTTTTTCTCCAGTTTGCCTGATTTTCTGTCCTTGGGAGTAGCATAGACAAGTTTTCAAAGGCCAGGGCTAGTTACAGAGACACCCTTAGTGTCAGCCAGCACACGGGAAAACAAGTTTACGGTGTCAGCACAGCTTCACCTCTATCATTTTTTGAATGCTGCCCCCATTCATGAGCGGAAAGAATCAGGACAATCAAAACCCTCTTGACAGATGCATAAAAAGGAACATTTCACCCAAGCATTAAAGTACACATTTCTCACAGCATAAAAGCATTCAATAATGCGAAAGGTGTTATGGTGGGGGAACCAAACCGAGCCTTTTTATATTTTGAGAGAAAGGGAGTATTTGCACGCATGCCTCATTTGTCAGGGGCAGGCACCGAGAGAGATTTATCTTGTGATAAACAGACTTTGTTGTCTACAGGACAATAAAGGGAAGCTTTTTGGAAGCAATTAGCCAGCACCCAGAGGAAGGTCCATTTATTAGGTTTCCAAGCAAAAAAACCCCAACCCAACAAGCCAAACAATCTTTATTTCAGGAAATCCAGCTCAAGGGACTGTTTCATTTATATTCCTTAAAAGAACACCAGCAGCCTTGAGCAGCTGACAGCACAGTAATCTTCTCCCCCAGCATTTTTGTGGTTTCCTTACTACTGATGCATTAGCCTGGGAGAGCAGAGCTATTCCAAGCAGGAGTCTCAGCAGACTCCTGTCTGAGCCACCTGACTCTCCAGATGCACCCAATCTCGAGATGGGTGTCTTAGTGTGAACTCCTCACTACAGAATATGCTCTAATGACAAACAGAGAATAAAAGCTACTTTGGGAAAGCGTAATTTGACTTCCTGTTGGCTTTCCATCTCCAAAGAAAACCTGCGTAAAGGTTTTGTAGCCTGATTAAAAATCCAAGGGGCTCAGTTGTTTCAACACTAGAGAGTTCCAGACGAAAGCTGCAGATCACTTCCCTACCTCTGAGGATGCTTAAAATATACTTGCAATTCTTTAATCCCTTTAAACTGTATTAAAGTTTCAACCACAGTAAAAAAAAAAAAAGTTTCAATCTACCAACTTATTCAGGCCCTCTGCAACCAAAACCCCACGAGACTGCAAGGTGATGCTGCCTTGGCTGGTCACCCCTGCTACACGTCAGGTCTGCTGACCTTGCCACTGCTGTCCCCCCAAGATAGCAATTCTTTTGTTAATTAATTCCCTTACAGGCCTCACTATGTTTTCCATTAACTTTGTTCCTGGAAATACATTTGTGAACAGAATGCAAAGGAAATATTCCTACATTTGAAGCAGCTTCTCTATTCTTCTGTCCCTCGTGCTTCTATTTGCCCTGAAGGATGGGAGAACAAACGTGAAAGTCTCTGGTGACTGGACCTGCAGGAAGCACGTGCAGATGGTACGGGCAGATCCCTCGGGGTGCACAGCACTGAGAGCAGCACGGACAGTCCTGAGAGTTCAGCTGATGTGGGTCATCAGGGTCAGATGCAGCACCTATAATTTTGCTTTCCATTTTGTTACTGAGATTGGGTTGGTTTTGCCTTTTTTGTTTGTTAATAAATTAACTACATAATAAAAGCTTATAGCTTCAACAAAATTTTTAGCCCCATGTCATAAACCACAAAAAGAGGTGAGAAGGAATGCGCAAGGATAAAAGCATTCTGACATTTCTGAGAGCCCACTTTTGAACTATGGACTGTAAAAATTAATCAGCCCAAACAGACTGAAGCTGTCACCTCCCTATTAAATGCTGTGTAAGAACTCGCCCCATAGGTTTTCAAAACAACAGCTCAAATTTCTCCTCTTCAATTTTTAAGGTTAATGTTTCACATTCTCAAAGTGCCCTCAGCTTCAGCTGAAACCACTCCTGCTCCATTACCCAACTCCCTTCAATTCTCACCATCATCTTGATGAACTGCCCCAACCAGGGACTTCCAGCCACAAGCGTGTCCCTGCGGCTGGTGGAGGCAGCGGAGCAGCAGCTCATCCCCGTGGGGAAAGGGCTGGTCTTGCTGAGTGTTAGAACACACCAGGCAAAGGGGTGGGCTGGAGAGGAAACACCTCTGTGTACAGACTGATGCCACAGCTTCTTACCATAAACCATCGCTTTCAATGAGTGAAAGTGACCTAAATCTCTCCAATCTTTTAGCATTTCAAAGATAAAAGTAAAAGGTGCCTGACGAAAGGAAAAAGCAAACATTAACACAAGCACACACACACACATCTAATTTGCTTTTCTGGGCTCTCCTGCGCCCCTCACAAGCAGCTCCCATTAAGAGCCAGAGTGTGCCAGCCAGCAGGCACCAAGTGGCAGCCTCTCCCCAAGGTGACTTTCACTGTTCCGGCATCATAGGTATTTGGCTTCCAGAGAGATTATAAAGTCGAAATGAAGTATTACCTGCTACATCTTCTGTGCACTGAATGGTATGTAGGGACTTAGTACAGCACTAAGAAAATAAGTTTGGGGAAATTTACTCAGAAATATCTCATTTTGAAAAGGCAGATGTTCTCTATTTAAACTATGTCAAATATTAAATTCTATTACGCCTTCTTCCTGCTTCACTGCTACAGGCATCTTCAAAGAGGTATGGAAAAGCATAGCAAAAACTGTCCACGCTTCTGGATTAAGGTTGTTTACTTAATGCACTGCTGACGAGAATAACCTCTGTGAATTATGGTTTTGAAACAAAGGGAGGAACAAAAGAGCAGCAGCAAACAGGAGCATTCACTTCCACAGCTGTTGCTATGCTCCAGTTCAAGGGGAGGAAATTCAGAGACACCACCCTGCTGCAAGCTGAAGATTCATATCATTTAGCAAAAATAAGTGACAATTTTCTTCTGAAGAATCCAAAACCGCATTCCAGGTGGCATTAGGGTGACCAATCCCCACATAAGCTATCACACAAAGCAAGTGTACGTTTGGAAAACATCTCTGGTCTCTCTGGCTCATACAAAACCCCATGACCCACGTTATTTACTCTGTCAGAGGAACCACCTTGTGCTGCAACTTCCCTCACAAGACAGCTCTGCTGGAGCTTGTGTCCAGCACCCTCCAGTAGAGCCTCCTGCTTCCACAGTTCTGAACTCTTCCTCAAAATGCAACCACATTGATGGAGAGCACAAAATCCTTACTTGCATGTTGTGCTGCCTTAACTGATTGCTTCAAGTTAAAAAATAAATAAAATAATAAGCTGAGCATTTTTATTTTTTTTAATCTGTGAGGGAACCAGCACAGACACAAACCAGCAGTTTCTGAGCTCAATAAAGATCCTCCTGCTGCATGCCCAGCAGGCATGTGTTTGCATCTCTCATCCCAGGGAAATGCTCTCCTTCACCATCCTCAGCTGTGCAGCAAGGTCAGAATTTTGCCACTGCACAGATACCAGGAAACTTAATTTTCTCTGCAAGGCTCTGGCATATAATAGCATGACCTATAAAAGCACAATGTTGATACCTATTCAAAGTGATAGTAAGTCAATGCCAATTAACTCCAGGACACTTAACTGATGCTACTAAACCCCAGTGACAATAGTTTCTATTTTCACATTCCCTACCAAAACAAAACACAAGTTGAAAACCAGCGTGATTAATAAAAAAATAAAACCTGACCTCAGATTCATATCTAAGAGCTGCTAAATCTATCCCATATTATCACAGCATGGAAAAGTCAAAACAAAACCACTTCAGAGAAAACCACCACCTCAGCAAAGTCACAGCACCTCTTCCAACAGTCAGGGCTCAGCCAACCCCATCTGGGTTTTGACATTTCAGATTCACTTTTCCTCAACAACGGCTTTTTCTATTTTTTATTTATTTATTTTTAAAAGAGTCGGTCTTTTTAGCAATGAAGTACCAGGAAACACCTCCAGAGAGCATCCAAGCTGAAGTCAGTGGCATTATTTGAAACAACACAAATGAAGCCCCAGAGAGCTATGCAGTGCCCGGAATGAACTAGGAAACAGGAGCAAGCCTTGCTCTTGGAACCGGAGCAGTAGCTCTGGGATTCCTGTTCCTCCAGTTTTCTTTTCTGACGTGGAGATACAGTGCCTGGTTTGGGGCTGGCACTGTCCTTTTGTGGTGGAAGAGCAGCAGGTACACCCCACAGAGGGGACAATCACACCCTTTATGCTATGGCAAACACGGAGTTTTATCAGTGTCACGACTGTTTCAGACAAACTATTTCACCCCGTGTGGTTCCATTATCCAGTGGCCTCTCCTCTATTTTTACAGTCGGAGTTATTGTATTCCCTTGCGTGGCTGTGCTTACACTCTCCTAAAACTATGCAATGCTATTAGCACATACAAAAAGGTGTCCATCACCACCGTAATTTTATCGCTTCCTTCCTCTAAATAACAGCTGCTGGTGCTGCCACTAGAAAGAAAACAGCATTTCTTTCAAATAAGTCACAGACTAAATACATTCGATTATTGAACAGCTAATCAAAATGGGGGGTGTGTGTGTTTCTCTATTCATTTTAAGACCCTCATCTCTTTCCAACAACTAGAAAAGAGGTCAGTTGTAGCCAACTGCAACAAATATTGAACTAGATACTCAGTTTATCCCACGTGTGCAGGCTCACTGACCGCAGGAAGTAAACACTCATTTACTCCAACCCAAGGATCCAATGTCCTGAATTGGTATCTCAGAGGCTGCAGCTCTAGAACCCCAGTAAAAACAAACACTGATTTACAGTCACCTCTGCTCAAGTCCTTTTAACACAGAGTAATTGGACAGTCTTCTTTGGCTTTTAGAGTTTTTTTTGATCAGTGCTGTTTAGAAGTCTTTAAAAAGGGAATCAACCTTAATATTTCACATAACCAAAACCAAAGAAACATTTCAGCTCAACTTCCAAGACCCAAATAACATGGCACATTGATGTTCTGGTGGTACCCAAAAGCATGCACGGCAGCCAGGAACATACAGCACCTGTGCAGAGACTGTAAAATTATCTTGCACAAGGGAACAAGAACCATGTGGAGAATCAGAACACATGCATCACCTGTGATCCAGCCCAACCTGAGGTACAGGTCACTTGGGAACACACCCAGCTTTCCGCATCCATGAGGGGGGAAAATTCCATCCATGAGATTGTTGCAGTGTTTGCAGGGCGATGCTGTGAACTGCTTGAGTAAAATAAAGTGAATCCTAAAAGAATAAACAGTCTGGGAAGGGGTTCTGGTGTTTTTCTTTGGTTAACCAGGATAATTTCTGTCAGTTCACAGCTCCATGAAGAGCTGTATCAGCACAGCTGAGAGGGAGCAAACTGGATGTAGAGGTGAAACTGGAAAAATCCCTGAACTCAGCTCTGCTGGCAAACAGAACATTCCGGATCACTGTGGATCACAACAGCATCACTGTCATCACTCGCGCTACTCCATGCTATTTTTACTTTGGGATTAGGTGGTGTTTTGCTATTTTCCTCATTGGTTATTAACCTCTCACCTTGGTTTCAGTTCTCCTGGTGGTTCCATCTTCAGAAGTGACAATAGAGACATGGGAAGTGGGAGTGCCTGGGTCTTCCTCCACAGTAACCGTCTCTTCCACCATTTCTTGAGGCTCTTGCATCATTGCTATTGATGTCTGGTTACTGGGGCTTTGCTCCTAAAAAAGCAGGTAAAAAAAAAAACACCCAACAAATTAACTTTTCACTTCTACTATCATGGTAGAAGTACTCTATTGATTTCTTCTTTCTGAACTGAAAAAACCACATTTTACCCGACAACTTGCAAGTTGGGATTTGGAGAAAGAAGTATTTACTGCCCCAGAGGAGCACGCTGCAGCCACACTGGCACGGCTGAGCTCAGCTCAGTAAATAGAAACCATGTGAAGCATATATCAAGCACTTCACATTTATAGGCAACTTACAACCGACTAGCAGGCTGCTACCTTATATTTAAACCTGCTTTAAGCTTTCTCTCCAACCCCCAATGTAGGAGTAGAATTTTTGTCTGCGAAGACATTCATTCTGCTCCACACTGAACAGGACCATTGGCTTTCAGAGCCATTCATCTCACACACTATTAAAAGTTTATTTCCATTTGATAAAATACACTCGGCTGCAGACTTCAGAAGGCTGTAAAACACCGAGACCTGCTGTTAAACTGACACCTTTCTCAAACTGTCCAAAGCAAGGATAATTTAAAAGAGCAGATAGCTAGAGATTAACAGCTGAATTATATGAAATGCTGCCCCTTCTGACATCTTCCCCTCACTAAGCCCACAAGATCTAACTGGCTGTAAGCTTATTTAAAATTTATAACAGTCAGACAACATAAAGAAACACTGAACAGAATGAGAGTTGATCAAAGGTGGGTTCTTGCAGGGATGCTGCCCAAAGAGAACGCTTCTGCCTCTCACCACCGCCTGAACTTCCCCTTTCCTTACGCTGCGGTGTCTCAGCACAGGAATCACACAGGAATGTGTTTCAGAAGTCTCACAGCAAGTGGCCAATAAAGAACTGACTTACATCCTGAGAAATCAGGCTTTTCCCCAGCATTATGAATCCTCAACTATGTAAAATGAAACAGCAAACTTTCATTTCATTATATGCCCTGAAGGTACGGGGCTACACGGGCCTCAAAGCCAAAACAGGGATTCTATTTGCACCTCTTGTCAGCCAGGCACACAGAGCACATCCTTTGCAAGGAAAGGAAGGACACAGGGCCCAGAACTGAAGTGAACATGCTTTCCCTAAAGCAAACACCATGAGCAGATTCAGCCCACCTTTGCTCACCACCGGGAAACAAAATGCCTGGGATGAAACGGTTGCCACGTGGGTGTTGAGTCCAACTACCTCAAGGTTCAGATGTTCTCTGCCTGTGAGCAGCTTCATCACCAGGAACTACAACATTTTATTTTGCAATACTTTGTTTAGGAAAATTACATTTCACCCCAATGACAAACTCTGGGTTGCCCCCTTTGCTGTGCCACACTTGGTGCCAGTGCTGCAGGACAGCATCCTTCCCAGGGATTTTACGCTGTGGAGCAGGAGCAGGGTACCTGGGTCTCATTAAGCTCCACAGGGCAAAGTGTCATTTAATCTTTACATGATCTGTAATTTGCTTTGAAACAAGCTGAGATGTCCCTGTTCAGCCTCCTTTATTTACAGCTATATTCTGGCATTTGGGAACTTCAGTGAGGAAGCTGCTTTCATTTTCAGGTAAGCACGAGTATTAACCACGGCCACAACAATAAACCTCAGGCAATCACCTCGGTCAAAACACAACACAGACAACCTTCAAAGATAGCACTCGCTGGACCAGCAGAGGTGGTGTAAGCAGGCACTGCTTCCATTTCTCTTGAAACCTCACAAGGACTCAGACTAGAGAATCAATCAATGAGAATAAGGCTTCTGAAATCCTACAGATGGCTCCTTCTGCCCTGCAGTATTGATCATTGTGACCAGTGACCTACAATACACACCACAACCCCTATGGGAGGGTTCCCATGTCAGACTGGGCCTGCTGCCCACAGCTTCAGAAGGAAAATTAGCTCCTGGGACAGAGACATTAACCTGCAACTCCCTTTTCCCCACCTCACAGTAAAGCTTCCCTCTAAACATAAGAGTTTACACCATATTGCAAAATACAGTAAAGACTCAGAACTTCTATTCATCCCCACACCCCCCTGCCTTGCCAACAGCAAAGAAACTAGTTACACGTAGAGTTTTTCCATTACACCTCAACTGGAAACCTCCTCATCACCTCCAAGGCATCGAATGCCAAACCTGCTTCAAGGTGGGACCTTCTCACTCCTCTCACACAGACACGTACATACACACATCTCATCCATCACCCTCATTTCTAGCTGCATCCAGAGATGGCCACATGAACCGACGGCTTTCTGCTCCCCTTCAGATTCTGCAGAGGCAAATTCTACTTCATGATAATAATCCTAAGGAGATGGAAGGTGGAAAGAAATATTTTGCTTTTTGAGCTTTTGCAAAACTTTTTCTTTATGAAAGCCTCCCTTTGTATTGAGGCTGCCTGTGGGCAGAGGGAACCTTTAAAGCCGGGTGCTTAAATATGAGCAAATTGCAAACTAGAGCATATTGACTTTAAATGAGCACCGTGTTAGTTTTTATCCTCTGGCTGCTTCTAAAATGGAGATTTAGGGAGATACAGTACAGATCTGCAAGAAAAAAACCCAACACCCTATTGTTAGCAAGAGACTGTCCTAAGCATCAGAAAGAACAAAAGCTTGCAAAGTTCAAGGTAAATAACCCAACACAGATCAGTAACCAGGCTGCATCGTCCTGCATCTCCCTTCTTTGGGGCTATGGAGGAAGCACGTGAGCAAAGAGGACAGCATGTCATCCAGCTGACTCTTCCCTGAATTAGTTTAAGGAGGTGGCTCTTTGATCTCCAAAACCAGCACTTTCTCCACATCGCTAACTTGGAGCTGTCACGAGGTAGTATTCACATAGAAAAGATGCAAAGATTTTGTTCTCCGTTTTTAGTTTCCATCATCCAGGATTTTAGGTCATCACAAACTGCAGAAACTGGGACACATCACCTCTTTCAACCACCTTCCTCTGTGCTCAGCCGCTTCTAAGCCAGTTTTTTAGACGCTCTTTTTCTAACTACATTTCTGCATCTCAGATTCCAGCCATTGGCAGGTAAACTTAATTGTTCAAAGCGAAACACAAGTTGCCAGACTGAGCTGGAACACTACAAATAACCCTACCAGTAGTTCTCTGCCTGCTAGAGGAAGGTAATTCCGGAGCTATTGCAAACCCTCCTGGACACAATCTTGTCCAGCCTGCTCCAGGCTAGGGGATGGACTGGATGGTCTCCAGAGGTCTCTTCCAACCCCCACCACCCTGTGACATATCCCCCAAACTGCCAAACATTATTATTTGAAAGGGATCTCATGGCTAATCTAATAATCCCTGGCTCCTTCCAAGCAGATTACACAACACCATGGAAATTACAAGAACAGATTCCAAGCCAGTTATTGCACATTGTGTCGGTAATTACAGCTCTTCTCCCTGCTTTTTTTAGTACAAAAATGAATCCTATCCAGTTGATCTGCGCCTCCATCTCCACCATGGTTTTAAAAGCCAAGCTATTTAAAAAGCAAAACAACAATCAGTTTATCCCCAGCCTGTAAAAGTTAAGTGCAGATGAAACAGCTAAAGACCTTGTAAAATAAGAAAGAATCATAAAATAACAGTAATTTTTGTTTTGTTAAAAAACAGAATGATTTACCATTTAGGGCACATATCTCCTAGGGCTTATTTTGCATTAGAATACTACAGCTTCTATAATCATCACCATTTCAATTCCTAGAGTTACATTTCCATCAAAGCAGCTACTTTGTATCTTTTTTAATAAAAGAATAACCTCCCCCAGGAGAATCAGACATCCTACTTTAAAACAGTAAACAAAGTTCTTTATTCGCTGCCTATGAAACAATTTAAAGCAGCCTGGAAATAACACAAAATTGCAGAGATGATTGCTTCCCCTGGAAGAGTCCAGCTTCAAACCCACTGAAAAACACGCAGATGGAATCCTCCTTCTCCCAGCGATCCCCCTTTGTTCAGCAGCTTGCAATTCAGGCTATTCAGGCTACTGCTCACTCCAGGCTACTGTCAGATACCAAATTTGAAGGTTTTCTGCAAAGCACAAAGGCTGGATTCTCCACCAAGGGACATACTTGTCCTCACTCAACCCCAGCACAGACAAAGCTCGAGTGTATCAACTCCTGAGAAACACATCACAAGCCTGGGCATAATTAATAGCATTGGACAACAATGCTAATTGAATTAAATGTGAATTCACTCTCCTCCTAATGCTCTTTGGTTAAATTACTTATTAAAGCTGCAATCTCTGCAAAACATGACATTATTTGTAAGTTCAAAGCCGGCAAACATTGGCTTTGTCACAGTCAAGCCTCGTGCTGACGCCCTGCCCCACCGCTCCCCATCCAACCTCAGTCTGCACCTGCAGAGGCACGTGGAGGAGAAAGGAAGACCAAAGAGGCAAGTCTGCTGGTACACACCAACCCAACAAGGCTACCTCGAGCTGTGCACCCCATGGGTATCCCAGTGGGCATCAAAGAGGAAGGAAGTCACTGGCGGAATTCGTTGCACTTGATGCATTTGTGGCAGACCTTTCTCCAGTCACAGATCTGAAGACTCTCAAAAGTCTGATCACCATCCCGTTCTCCTGCCTTGCCAGACCTGCTTTTCTTTCACCCCAGCCTGAAGTCCCTGCCCTGGGGATGCGTCCCAAGAGCTTTCTGTGCATCTCGGTAGCACAGCAGCTGGGATCCAAGCTGAGCAGCACACGTACATCATGGAGGCAGCTGCAGAGGAGACAGACTCACTCTTTCCAGTTTGTGCTTCAGGTACAGAGAAACAGGTGAGGCCTCATATATGGGCAGGGAACTTTCTGGAAGAAGGCAGAGGTGTTATGTTCAGGGACTGACACACGCTGCAGTGAGGTCCGTGTCTGCAGCACCAAGCTCAGATGCTGGGTGGTCCCACCTACCCACACTGCTCACCATCAGGGGCATCACACCGACAAGCTCAGGGACCAGCCTGTACCTAAACCCAGGCACCGTGTGTAACACCAGAGAGAGTTTGCAAGACAGACTGTGATTTCAGATGGGCTTATGTAAATATCTAGTTTGTGTGTAAACCCATCTCCATTCCTCCGGTTAAGTGTCATGTGAAACAAAATGTGCTTTTTATATATATAAATATATATATCTACGTATATATACAATAGATTTGGCTCACTTCAACATGAGCCCAAACACATTAACCCAGGACAAGCTGCGAGCTCTGCCCCGAGGCTGGTGAGTTGAGAGCAGGGGGAAAGCAGGCTGTCCTGGCATGGGGCACCAGAATGAACTCAGACACACACCACAAAGCACTAACTGTTTCCCCGAACACTTACACGCTTCCTTTGTCCTTTAGAAACACACACCACAAGCGAATAACAAATAATGCCAAGAGCTTTTAAAGCACCAAGGTTAAAAAGGAACATTTCAGCAACTGAAAAAAAAAAAATAAAATAAATAAAAAGCCTCCCGTCAACTACCCAAGTTTTGAAAAGCCACAAAGAGCAGCTTTTTTTTGCAAGCAGGCATGGTAATTCACCATCTGAAGGCATCACACCTTTCAAGGAAAGCAAGAGGCGGAGGTGAAGGAGAAGGAATCAAAACCCAGACAAGGCCCGTAGCAGTAATATTCATCCCTCAAGCACTGGGAGACACACTGGGGTTCTGTTCAGCCACGCGGTGACTGCCCATCAACAGGGAAGCCTACAGCGCTCGCCCAACGGTCAACAAAGAGGGCTTTTATGCTATTTTAAACAATCTGAAGTGTCTCAGTTAATGGAAGACCGGGCAATTGGCCCTCGACTATTTCTAATTGACTGGAATGATGGATGAAGCTAAAGGGAAAGCTGACCCACTGAACTCTTCCATACAAAGCTAGAAAACTGAGGGAGATTGTAAACAGTTTATAAGAACGAGAAGTGGGAGAGGCAGAATCCCAGAGGCTTTGCTCCTCTCAACCTGCTGTTGTTTCAGGCAGAGGAAAACAAAGAGCTTCAACTCAGAGCAACAAACAACAAAAAATACAGGGAAGGCCTAAACAAATAGGGTATTTTCCCATGCTCTCCTCCCCTTTCTCCAGTAGCTACTTAGCTCTGCCATGCAAGCTGGTCCTTTGAATCAGAAAGGGCAATTTGTCACTTTGACAAGCAAGACGTCTCCTAGGGCTCTGTATTGCCTTGCCCTGCTTTTCAGATCGACTGGGTGTTAACCAGGGACATCAAGACATTACATCTGACATTACATCTCCTTCGACTGCAATGGCTGTGATAATATGTGATTAAAGCCGAGGTGTTAATGAGTCCCACTAAGGGTAACACTCAGCAAACCACGCATGCCTGCTGACTCTCAGAACAACGCAATCACTAGCAGCGATCACTGCACGACAGGTTCAAATTCACAGCACTGATCTCCAGGAAACATAGAGAGGCATCCAAACACACAATTTAACTCCTCCTCTTAGTCAAAAAGAACAGTAGGAGCTTCAGAGAACAACTGGGATCTTCCCAGATTAAATCACCTCCGTGGACACATNCCAACCCAACAAGGCTACCTCGAGCTGTGCACCCCATGGGTATCCCAGTGGGCATCAAAGAGGAAGGAAGTCACTGGCGGAATTCGTTGCACTTGATGCATTTGTGGCAGACCTTTCTCCAGTCACAGATCTGAAGACTCTCAAAAGTCTGATCACCATCCCGTTCTCCTGCCTTGCCAGACCTGCTTTTCTTTCACCCCAGCCTGAAGTCCCTGCCCTGGGGATGCGTCCCAAGAGCTTTCTGTGCATCTCGGTAGCACAGCAGCTGGGATCCAAGCTGAGCAGCACACGTACATCATGGAGGCAGCTGCAGAGGAGACAGACTCACTCTTTCCAGTTTGTGCTTCAGGTACAGAGAAACAGGTGAGGCCTCATATATGGGCAGGGAACTTTCTGGAAGAAGGCAGAGGTGTTATGTTCAGGGACTGACACACGCTGCAGTGAGGTCCGTGTCTGCAGCACCAAGCTCAGATGCTGGGTGGTCCCACCTACCCACACTGCTCACCATCAGGGGCATCACACCGACAAGCTCAGGGACCAGCCTGTACCTAAACCCAGGCACCGTGTGTAACACCAGAGAGAGTTTGCAAGACAGACTGTGATTTCAGATGGGCTTATGTAAATATCTAGTTTGTGTGTAAACCCATCTCCATTCCTCCGGTTAAGTGTCATGTGAAACAAAATGTGCTTTTTATATATATAAATATATATATCTACGTATATATACAATAGATTTGGCTCACTTCAACATGAGCCCAAACACATTAACCCAGGACAAGCTGCGAGCTCTGCCCCGAGGCTGGTGAGTTGAGAGCAGGGGGAAAGCAGGCTGTCCTGGCATGGGGCACCAGAATGAACTCAGACACACACCACAAAGCACTAACTGTTTCCCCGAACACTTACACGCTTCCTTTGTCCTTTAGAAACACACACCACAAGCGAATAACAAATAATGCCAAGAGCTTTTAAAGCACCAAGGTTAAAAAGGAACATTTCAGCAACTGAAAAAAAAAAAATAAAATAAATAAAAAGCCTCCCGTCAACTACCCAAGTTTTGAAAAGCCACAAAGAGCAGCTTTTTTTTGCAAGCAGGCATGGTAATTCACCATCTGAAGGCATCACACCTTTCAAGGAAAGCAAGAGGCGGAGGTGAAGGAGAAGGAATCAAAACCCAGACAAGGCCCGTAGCAGTAATATTCATCCCTCAAGCACTGGGAGACACACTGGGGTTCTGTTCAGCCACGCGGTGACTGCCCATCAACAGGGAAGCCTACAGCGCTCGCCCAACGGTCAACAAAGAGGGCTTTTATGCTATTTTAAACAATCTGAAGTGTCTCAGTTAATGGAAGACCGGGCAATTGGCCCTCGACTATTTCTAATTGACTGGAATGATGGATGAAGCTAAAGGGAAAGCTGACCCACTGAACTCTTCCATACAAAGCTAGAAAACTGAGGGAGATTGTAAACAGTTTATAAGAACGAGAAGTGGGAGAGGCAGAATCCCAGAGGCTTTGCTCCTCTCAACCTGCTGTTGTTTCAGGCAGAGGAAAACAAAGAGCTTCAACTCAGAGCAACAAACAACAAAAAATACAGGGAAGGCCTAAACAAATAGGGTATTTTCCCATGCTCTCCTCCCCTTTCTCCAGTAGCTACTTAGCTCTGCCATGCAAGCTGGTCCTTTGAATCAGAAAGGGCAATTTGTCACTTTGACAAGCAAGACGTCTCCTAGGGCTCTGTATTGCCTTGCCCTGCTTTTCAGATCGACTGGGTGTTAACCAGGGACGTCAAGACATTACATCTGACATTACATCTCCTTCGACTGCAATGGCTGTGATAATATGTGATTAAAACCGAGGTGTTAATGAGTCCCACTAAGGGTAACACTCAGCAAACCACGCATGCCTGCTGACTCTCAGAACAACGCAATCACTAGCAGCGATCACTGCACGACAGGTTCAAATTCACAGCACTGATCTCCAGGAAACATAGAGAGGCATCCAAACACACAATTTAACTCCTCCTCTTAGTCAAAAAGAACAGGAGCTTCAGAGAACAACTGGGATCTTCCCAGATTAAATCACCTCCGTGGACACATCCAGTTCCTGCTGCCGATTCTGTGAGGAAATGACACCAGTCACTTCTAGGAAGAATTAAAGCTGGGGAATGAACCCAGGACTCAGAGCCTGATAGAAGAAGTCCGTGGCAGAACTTGGAACTGGATGAGGGTGTCACAACTCATCATTCAGTCCCTTGGCCACAGGCCCTTTCCCCCCGCTCCGTGGCTCAGCAAGATGAAGTAGTAGAATAGAAGCATAAGCCACTATTTTTAACATGAAGATGACAAAGGTGACAAAAAACCCCAAACAAACATAAGACACACCTGGCAGGCACAGTGTTAGGGCTAGTGCTATTTCTCTTAGCTGTCAACAGGATGGCTACTGTTTATCTGGAACGGTTGCCCACTAGGAAACCATGCTAAATAAGCAGGAAATGACTGCTTCTCCCCAAGATCCATACAGAGAGGGTTCACTGTGATTTGCCAAGCTGCCTCCCAAAGGCACACACAATGCAAATCTGCATGCCTAATCTGTGACCAAACCCACAACAGAACCCACTTGCTTCCTCTCTGGAGTCTTTCAGATGAACTAACCAAGGCTAAATCAGGGAGATTTTCAGTGGGATGAGGTTACATCATGGATTACAATTTTCCATCAAGTTTTTTCCTTCATCTCCACCTGCTGCCTCTGCGATGCTGGTGCTAAGGGTGGTGTGGGATGACGCACTTCTACATTCCTTTCTGCGAGACAGGCACCCAGCTTTCATTTCTTCTGAGCCCCACAGAGTTTGGGTCACATATTAAACTGATGCACATATTACTAGGTATCAAGTCCAGACACTTACATGCACGTAGGCGTCAGGAGTACAAGCTACGTCCTTCATCTAAAACAAAAGAAAGCAGGGTCAGTTTGGCAGGGCGCAGCCTGTGTGTCCCCAGCTCTGTCCCAACCTCTCACACTCAGCCCTCCTGTGTTAAACCATAACCTGCCAGACCCTGCCTGGCAGTTCCAGGCCAACGCACACACACCTACTCCTACTGCTACGAAACTACCTTAGAGATTTGCTTTTTTAACTTCAAGGCAGGCAAAAGCCATCTCCACATTCTTTTTATTATGAGCAAGACCAGAACATTACTTGGGTGTCCTGGCAGCCGTACCACATCACTTTAAATTTAACTAATGCCCTCACCCACAACCTTGCCTGTAGATCTGAACTACAGGACAAAAGTGCTTTTTGTGGCAAGAGAGACTGCCACAACACAAAAAGCCAAAAACAACAACAAAAAAAAGCTTTTATAGTCTTGAGGGAGGTAGAACAAATGGATCACTGATGAATTTTTAAGCCTGCATTCCAAGAAAGCCATTTGTTAAATAAATTATTTCTCATTCTAGGGAATACAAAGTGATTGACAATAAATCTAATCACCCATCTCGTAAGGAATGCGCTTGCCAACGTCCCCCACTATGAAGCACCAAAGCAGGTTTGCTTGGCACCAGGACAGCAGGATTGCTTCAGCCCAAGCGGCTCCCCAAGAGATGACCCACGTTAAATCACATTCTGCTCCTTCCCTCTGCATCTCACCCCCCTTCACTCCCAGCCCCTCACCAAAAACCACCGTCCACATAAAACACGGCAGGGAACGTGTGAACAGCCTCTAACAGAGGCCCCCGCTCTCAGTAGCGTTAATCCTGGAGAGCAAAACGGTGACAGTAGGAAAGCAGCTGCGCGGGAGGTCTCTGGGTGAGAACAACTCCATCTGAACACCGAGAGACACGAACAAGCCAACAAAGCCAGAGGCCGCCCCATCTGCCGTCCCTCTTCCAAATGGAAGAGATCCCAGCAGAAAGATGGTTCTTCTCAAGTGCGACGCAGTCACTGCGCTATTTTAACTGCCCAAGAGAGATCACCAATGGCTTCATGCCCCGGAGCCCATTTGCTTCACACATTCTTGGTTTATCTCAGAAAACTGAGTGTACAATCCTGACTTGTGCGTGGACAGTCCTCGCTCAGGCTGGAAAGGCAGCAGCCAGACTGGCCAAGCCAGTGTTAAACTAGCCATAAACAGCAAAGAGGAGAATTTAAAAAAATAAAAACAAAAGGAGCACTTGGACATGTGGGGAATGCTGAATAAGAACATTTCATAATCTCTGCTTGGCACCTCTACTTGGCATAATCTCTACTGTCTTTACTGGGAGAAGCTGCTCTGCTCCCCAGCCCACAGCCAGGAGGGGTGCAGTGCTGTAGGGGGCTCAGAGCACCCTGGACAGACCACCCAGAGAGAAGGTCCCTCATCCAGCCGCTCACCTCAAAGACAAGGCAAAGGGACAACCTGATGATGGGTCAAGTGCCAAAAGGTGCAAGGGAGCTCTGAGAGAAACCCTTCAGCCTCACAGGTAAAAGGTTTAACCAGTGCCAGGGAGCTGCTGACTGACAAGACCCAAACATTTTGCTTTAATTTTTAGATGGCAAGTGTGAGCCATGCAAATAAGGAAGAACTTATATGCTAAAGTTTTGCTAGCTGCTTACCAGGTTGGGCCTAATTATTTTTAGGAAACATGTTCCTATTTTATCAGAAGCCTGATAATGGAGAGGGGCTCACGAGCAGTGACTGAAGAAGAAAAAAAAGAGATGAGGACCATTTATGCAGGTGCTGCTCACCTACAAAACTGATGGGAAACATCCCCGTACACCCCCAGTGTACAGTAAGAATGTTAAATATCGACAGCCAGGCCATTTAGCAGGGACAGCTAGCCCTGCCTGAGCAGCATGAATCTCAGACAGGAAAGTCATTTAAGCAAAGGTGGAGGTCACTTGCCAGAGGTAAATATCTTCACTAGTAAAGTAAGACAGCTCTCTGTTTCTTAGTTAATTGTGTTTGGCTTTTTATTCTCCATCGTACAGCTGCTGCGGCAAAGTCTGGGAACACGCATCTTCCCGTGCCCACTCCTCTTGCACTGCGTGAGCAGTCAGCTCTCCTGCATTAAAACATTTGCATTGCAAAGTCTGATCACAGCTGCCAACCACCAATTATTTACCTACTATCTTCTACTATTATTATTTCTGATGTGCTTTTGTTTGGCACTTCACACTGGAATTCAAATACACTGAAGATTAATTAAGACAAGACGCTGCCCTGGAGCCAGCAACCTCAGTTGCTCTCAAACCAGTTCTCAGAGAGCCATTTCTCCACTGAAGGCACACCGAGAGCAACAAGAGATCACAGGGGATGAAATGAAGGACTTGCTATTAACAAGCATCAGTCTGAGAACCAGATTCACGCTCCGAAAGCTGTGCTTCCCCACAGCTGGCAGACAAGCTGTGAGACGGCTGTTCCAACCCGGGGACAGGACAGCTGTGTTTCCGCTCCCGCTCCTCGCTGATGCTCTGTGCCAGGAAAGGGAATCTTTAATTTTTTTTTTTTCCACAGCAGCCCTGCCAAGCTGAGGCTGCAAATAGGATACAACATGTTAGTAAACTTACAGCCAGCTTGCTCGTACCCCAGCCAGAACTCTTCAAAGTGCCTTATTCCCTCCGTACAGCCTGGTGGCAGGGACTACCCTGCCTTCATGGAAACCAGCCTCCTGTGCCCACCTCCCTTTGGCCTGGCCTGTGAAATCCTAACACTAACATTCTCCTCTTTGCTGGCAGCATAGGAGGCATCCAGGTACCTAGCTGTGTCGTCTTTATACAAAAGGAGCTGCCTCCATCAGACCCACCACCACCACTACAATTCTGGCAGAAATAAACTGGTTCTCACAGCGAAACCCCTGACGGTGCCTTAGAGGAACGGATGTTCTCCGTGAAGCATTGGCAGCCCTTGTGTATCATCTGCACACACAGCTGTCCCTCTCAGGGTTCAAATGAAGCTGTTTTATTTTTCTTCCAACTCTTTGCAAAGACTCCAAGAATAAACAGCCAGTCATCCCACCCACCTCGTCTTGAGCAGTCGCACAGACTCAGTCAGTACACATTTAGGAGCAGCAAATCCCTGCCAATGCTGGACACCCATGGAAACACATGGGAGCGTTCATCTTCCTTTGGATTTCAGCTTTTGGGTTTACCCTGTTTCTGAGAGGAGAGCGGTGCCTTTTAGTTCTTCCCCAGAGTCCCCAGCAACCCAAAAGTACCTCCACCACAAAAAGCACTGCTGAACCCGCGAGTCAGACTTGCTGACCTGGACTAACCTGTCATTCATAATGATATTCTTCATAAATGAAGACATCCTCAGGAACAGTCTGACAGAAATCCGTACTACTCCACAGCTCAACTTGTTAAATCAGGGAGCACAACAGCCATCACCAGATAAAACATTGACGAGGAAGAGAGCAAGTCAGGCAGAAGGAGATGCAAGAGCAACGCTGGGAGCCAGGAGCACACCAGGAAGAGATGGGCAGAAGAGAAAAGCATTGCAGAATGCACCAGTCTGTCCAGGGAAGGGAAAACCAAAACAATAAAGCATGGCTGGGAAAAGGGTGGGGGAGAACAGGAAAAAAAAAAACCTCAGAAAAAGCAGAATCCATAAACTGCAAGAGGGTCATGTGAATGCCAAATCAACGGCTTTCACATGAAAAAAAAAAGTGGTAGGCAAAGAGGAGGAGGGTAGAAGTATGAGAGAAATCTCTCAGTCTTTAATTTCATCATGTTAACACCACTTTGGCTCACCATGTAACTGATGAATAGTAGCTCCCTCCACACACGGCAGTATATTAAGATGTATTTTTTAAGGCTTTCCAGACAATGCAGTGTCATTCTTTGGCTCCTGATGCGGTTTGCCTGGACTATGGCTTTACTGCTAAGCTCTCATTAGACACGTATCTACTAGTACTTACTGACAGGGAAGAGATGATAAGGTCCAAGAAACCTGAACACAAGCCCAGCACTCGATTTCACACGACAGTCCAACGCCTTGCTTGGGCCTTGCTGACCCTTCCATAGACCTTCAGGATGAACCATCAGTGCCTGAGCTGCTCCATCCTGCTGTCAGAGAGATTCATCCGGGAAAAGGAGAGGAAGGTTCTACCTGAGACCAGACCTGTCCCACAGCAAAACTCCAGCCCCCCGACACCCAACGCGGGAGCTCGGGATGGGCAGGAGCACAGCTCCAAGCCACAGGCACCGGGGAAGGGTGAGAACAGCCCAGCACAAAGAAGGAGCCACATTAATAAATCTTGCTTTTACAAGGGCTGACAGCGAGTCAGGAAGAGCAAACGTAATAATCTTGCTTTTTGGGTGAAAACAAAGATATCCATCCTCGATGGCAAATCCTGTCAAACACCAACGAACACTTCACACACCACAGGCGGAAAATCACCCTGATTCTGCACTTAATGCAATTATCCGAGTCAACAGTGACCAGACACATCAGTATTTACAGCTTCCCACCAGTTTTCACTTCACACATGCAGAAATTAAACCAAGTTCTGAATATGGAATCATCAGCAACTCTGATCACAGAGAAAGAGCCCAGAAAAATATTTTTGCCAAGAAGTTTAAACTGAGAAGAGCTCCCTTTAGAAAAATCAAAAGGAACCCTAAGGATAACCCTATCATTCACTTAACAGAAGCCACCCAACATATAACAGTCTCTCGGTATAGATCTAAAAATGTGTTTGGAAACCCAGAAAATATACTGGAAAACCTGCTCTGAATACCCTCAGCAGTAGCTGTTACCGCTATTCTTAATCCTGGCTTTGTAAACCTTGTAGGCATAATTCACTGGGCTTTTGGCTCCATAATGTTTTGCGAAGCGCTGCAGTTCGCTGGCTTAAAACCAGCCCCCGCCAGCTCCCGGGGTGGAAAGATTTCTGCTGACTCCATGTATCATTTCATTGCACTCATCAGGGATTAATAATTTTCCCTGCTAAAGATATAGGCTGCAAGCACTGAGTAGAAAAGCTTATAGATGTGTCTGAAAAGCACTGGTGACATTTTGATAGGTGATATTTAACTACACCCATAAAGACATTAAATATAAATTGGACTAATGAAAAACAGGGTCCTTCATTAAAAAGTGAAAAGCACATAAACAACCCAGCAGTGACCGGATACTGCACAGCACTGCTTCAACACTGAATCATGTTCTGAAATAGCCAAATTATTTCTTATTTATTTACTATTACTATTTATAGGTGTATTCAGAGAGTTTTTCCTTGAGGGAGGGAAACAGGGCGTGCAGCAGCTGCTCTGTCACACTGATTTATACATGACCACAGGTATTCAAACATTAATAAAAGATGCTTCATTCTTAGCTAATTGATTTCAAGAAAATCTTAACTTTTTGACAAGATGCTGAGGTAAGTCCTTTTCTAACTTGCTGTTCTTCAGAAGATGAGACATTTAAGCCAGAGGAGTCTACTTGCTCTGCCCAGTGCAAGCAGCCGGGGCCGCACCGAAGGGACTCGGTTCCCACAGATCCCAGGGCAGGCACAACACGAGGCTGCTGCTGGAAACGGGCCTCTTCACACCATGCCCAGCCCATCAACCTCCGTGCACTCCACCAGTCACTTCCAACACGGGACAACAGTCTGATGCACAATTAATTTTGTCTGCAAGAGAAGGCCAAGTCGTCCCCTATTCACGATGCTTTGAAAGCCCCCAAAGAAAAGTCGACAGCAAAAGCTACAGAAACACATACAGTGAGCGAGCACTGAAGGGGCACGTCACTATTCCCTTCACCAAGTCCAAATGGGATGTTTAGGTTTTGAATCTTTTGGAAATCTTACTGCTTTTTAGCAGCTGCAATTGATAAAAATTGCTTCATCATATCATAAACGTGTTTTATACCCAGCACTTCCCCAAGAGGAAGCCAGAGCAGCAGGTACGCCTCTGCGCTCTTTGCAGGCTTGAATCGAGAAATTTCTCCTTTTTCTCAATAGTTGCACACATACCACAAAAGGAACAAGACCATTTTTTAATGAAAAGGAGAGTACTTCACATAATGAGAAGAACCCGTGAAGAGAGACAGACTCCAGCACTTCTGGCTCACTCTGCTGCCAGTAAGGTCACATCTCAGCCCCTTCTGCGGCACCCCCGGGTTCTGCAACGAAGATGAGACCATCACAGGGTACTTGTGCTCCAGTGTCTTCATACAGCAGGAAGAAAGCAAATATCCATACAAATTCACTTAATTAGTTTAATGGAATTCTACAAACCCGTGACTTGAGAACAAATCACCGAGCGAATGGCTTTGAGAACATTAACTTCACACCTGCAGCAACACCAGAGCAGGGGAAATCACCAGTGAAATCCATTGCTTACTGCGTTAAGCAGCGTTTTGCAGATTCAGCAGCCAAGCAAGTTCAAATGGTCAGCAGCAAATAGCTTTTGTAAACTATTTCTACCTTGTTACTGCTAAAAAAAGATTCACAAGAGAACTCACTCATCAGGACCAGGCGGAGAGATTTTCAGATCCTCACCATCAGTCTCCATCCTCCAACACAGGCACTGGGGTACGGGTCTCTCTTGGAGCTGTGTGATCTTGCTGATGGACCAAGGGACTTTTTTATTCCAGAGGAAGATAAATGGTAGGGGGGATTGTAATCCAGCTGGATTGCCCTGCAACGTCTATCGACTGCTCCATCTGCCACTCTCCCTCAGTGCGGTACCACACAGGGACACTGTGACATCCCAAGGAAGGGGCTGACATCACACTACCCGTTCACACCACAGCTCTGTTCCCATACATCAAAATCAGCTCTCCTGGGAGCCGCTCACTCCTCACACACACCACCCGTGAGCTGAGCTCCTCCAAAGAGACCAGGGGCTGCCGGGATCCAGCCGGGCTGAGCCGAGGGAGCCACAGGGCAACGGGGAAAACCAGCACGTGTTGACAGGGGTTGTACATGAGAACGCTGGTGGCCGTGGGACGGCTCCAGCATCAGGCACAGCCTGCTCTCCTCACAGCCTGGCAGCAGCAGTGCCCCCAGCCCACCACGGGAAATAACAAGGGACAATTTGGGGAAGCACATTCGCTATCCATTCATGCGTGCAACGTGTGGGCCAAACTGCGGACGTGCTAAAAGGTTCTCCCCAGAGGAAAAAAGTGTTTATTAATTTAATAGCCACAGAATTAATTGGTTCCCCATATGCTCCGCTGCGTTTCCAAGACTGCAGCCCTACTGACACTGCTGAAAGGTGCCAGCTGTGGTGACTACCCAGGAAGTTCTGCAGGACACTTCTGTCAATCAAAAACCTCATTTATGTTATTCTTTTCACCAAATTCTAAGAGCGTCCAATCTAGGTAAAAGTCATGGAAAATGCATTTAAAATCTCCAACCCTCAATTACTTCAAATAAAACAAACAAAAAAGATGCCAACACATGCTCTGACTTCAGACCGACGTGTAGCATAAAGCAGAGAGGCAGAAGGAAGATGCTGGGCTGAGGCCATCAGCCCTTCTACTGCCCATTGCCTGCTGCTCCTTTCCCATGCTCACCATTACACTCCTTAAACTGGTCTATACCTAGCAACTGGTGCCACTGCTTCCAAACTCACCCTTAGATCCACCATACCCTCTCCTACTGCCTTTCATCAGTGCAGGAGAAGTATTTTTGGATTCTGACTGCATCTGGCTCAAGTCTGTGCAGTGACATCATGTTTCTGATGTCATCAATCTCATTGAGAGACGTTTTTCATCACAGGCTGGTGTCAGCTGGCAGGGCCACGGGTCTGCTCGTTCCTGGTGGAGCCATCATCCCTCACCAGCCCAGCCACGGGAGTGGAGCAGGGAGAGCTGTCCCACTGCCATCCCCTTGTCAACACACACCAGCAAGGGTTGTGCCTTCCCACCCAGAAGGACAAACCATTCACCAAGAGGGTCCTCCTCCACCGCGGCACCACCTCTCCCAACCCCTGGATGCACCCACACAGGTCAGCAAAACCCTGTCAGCTGGAGGGCAGGAGAGCACCCGTTACAGCAGCCTCTCCAGCAGATTCAAAGGCCTTTGATGTTTATTTAGTCCCAATCTCCAGTTTCAGCATTCCCTCACGTACACAATACCCACGCAGAAACTTGACCACCAGCAGCCGTAATCACTGCACCCGGTGGTGAACCCAGACTGCAGCAGCATCCGTGAGGCAGACGAAGCCAGCTGCCCCATTCTAAAGTCAGTAGTACAAAAGCTGTCTAAACTTAATTAAAATATTGCATTCCAAGATTTTACTACTGTAAAGGAATTGTTTAGTTGTTACTCTTGTAACATTATGCTCACAAGTACCTGAAGGGTGGGTTGAAGGAGGACGGAGCCGACTCTTCTCAGGGGTTCCCAGTGACAGGGGCACAGGCTGGAACATGGGAAGTTCCATTTGAATATGAGGAAAGACTTCTTTGGGGTGAGGGTGGCAGAGCCCTGGCAGAGGCTGCCCAGGGAAGGTGTGGAGTCCCCTTCTCTGGAGACCTTCAAGCCCCACCTGGATGCCATCCTGAGTGACATGCTCTGGGCAACTCTGCTTTAGCAGGGGAGTGGGACTGGGTGAGCTCTAGAGGTCCCTGCCAACCCTGACAATTCCATGATTGGAAAGGTCTTGGGTGCAGCCACACCACCACACTTAGGCCTCTAGAAGACAAAGCTGAGAACGTCTCACTGTAGAGCCTCAACAAGACAATTCTGCTGCAGGACACAGTTAAAGCACGTCCCGAAACAATCATTTATCAACATACACAGCTGTGATTGCAATGGATTCCAAACTACCTTCCTGCAGAGGAAGGTGCCAGCAGGTCATACTGGAAAGAAACAGGAAGGGCTGTAGAGAGACCTAAAATCACATTCCTAAATCAGAGGCCTTGCTAATAATAACTTCTTTACGAGTACATAAAAAACAGAACAAAAATTAGAGCTACCTTCAGAGAATAAGGCTCGCTGTGAAGCAGCCTGCAAGTTAGAGTCAGCAGGATCCACATGACCCGTCTGCAAACACATGTTGAGTTTGTACTGGGTGTATGACAAGCAAGACTTTGGAAGCCTTGGATCAGTATAAAACATGAGGGCACAACGTAGTGGCTTGGAGTGCAGCAACAGACAGAGGTGGGAAGACTCCACTTGTCTGAGAGAGTTGTTTCTGGAAGGTTTGCAACTGCCACACAGAACTAGGTACAGCACTCCATCTCTCAGAGATGGCAGATCTCTCAAACCTATGAGCCACTCCTCTTTAATTCAGAATATCTGCCCCATCCGATGATTAAATCCTTTGACGTTTCATTTAGGAGGAGGTATTTGTCTTCCAGATGCTAGTAAAAACCGTACAACAACAAAAGTGATAGATGTTTGGTTTCCAGCCACTCTGACAGAGCACAGTCCTAGGCAGAGGACCTGCAGGAGCAGTAACCACAGCCCCCACAACTTCATGGCAATAAAACCTCAGTAACCCCTCGTGCTCAGCTGCTCCTCGAGGCGCCCATTTGCTCTTCAAGGATTCAGGCCTGAGGGGCTCTTTTCCACGCCTTACACCTTGTTTTGGTTCCCTACACTGCAGGCAGATATGGAAGACTTCAGAACATTTGCTGTCCACCTGGAAGACATTAATGATTAATTTCCAAGTAAATCAAATATAGACACCTCTTGGGCTTCCCTCTGTTTCTTCATTGCTTTCTTTGAAGAAAAAAAGAACAGAAACATAATGTAAAACCCAGCTAGAGATATTAAAAAACTGCAGTGCTTTTTCAGCCTCGGCACAATAGCTGGGGAGTCAAAGGTTTTAATCAAAAAACATGGATAGGGAGAAATGATTTCAAGTCCACGGAGTGCATGCCAGATCAGATCTTGTCTTCTGTTACAGGTAACCATTATACAGGGGATCACTTTGCAAATACTATTTTAACTGGGTTTTATATAAATCCGCCTGGGTGAGAAGCTGCAATCTGTAGGGCCAGCTCCAGCCCCAGGAGCAGAGAGGCTGAGGAGCGAGTGAGGAGCTGTAGTAGGTCCATGCCAGCAGAGCCAATGCAGCAGAGGGTAAGAGATCACCTCCACCAGCACTCCCCACCCAGACCTTTGAAAGGTGCCAGGGTCACTCTGTCACGTTCTCTGGAGCAGCTCTGGGATGGTGAAGCACAGCCCAGAAGACAACTGAGTGGTGCTTCAGACCCTGCAGGTGGCTCTGGCTCCAGAGGTGTCTCCCAGGTGCTCACCCAAGAGGACCAGAAGCCAAGGCCTCCCAACTCCCCATCCTGAAAGCATCTGACAAAGAGAATGGAGAAATACCAATTATGGATTAGTGAAAAGGGAAAAAAACCACTGCTACATCTCCATTTATCTGTAAACCCACAGTTTGTGCAGTCGGTGGAACCAAGCCATCACCTACCAGTCTCTCTGCTCTTCAAAGTACTGTTCAGGTTTGCTGAGACAGTTAAAAGGAACTTCCCGCAAAGATCTCCCCAGACAAAAAGCGCTGCTGAATTCTTGCAAGATATAAATACACCAAAAACCTCTCAAAGAAAAGTTTTGACTCCAACTTTCTCTGTCAGAAGCTGTCAGATGAGTTCTTGACATCTTTTGTAGCTGCACAGCACCTAGAGGCTGACTGTAGGGAAGGTACAGCTTCTCAAAGTAACTCCTGATACAAATACTCCATCCCAAAGGAAAAACAATGCTCTTTTGAAATAGAATTAACCCACTGGTAAAGCAGAGCAATTACTCTGGAGTGAAGCCGCTTTTAATAATAGTAAAATCCACGCAAGGACATCTGTGATGTAGAAGATTGACACTGGAATAGACCACACAGACCAGTGTAGCCTAATATCTGCCTGTACCCAAATTCACCCAGTTGTTGCCTTAGTACAAACGCTTGCAATAGGAATTCAGGAGAATATACTGGAGAATCTTTGATAACCTTATTTTGTGTGTTCTATACACCGAAGTACAAAGTGAAAAAACACTCAAGAAGCCACTTTATGGAGTGTGCTTAAGTGCTTTGTTGCCTGCCTAAAACTTGCCTCTTGACAGAGCAATCCACAATGACAAATGACAAAAGTGTTTTTCCCGTGCAGTTCCATTCTGTATCTCCAGGATGCTCAGGGAGCAGTGGAAGGTAGCACTCTTAGCAAAAATAGCCAGATGACCAGGGAACGCAAAGGGCCAGACTGGTTTAATAAGGAAAGGCCCAATGAACACGCACACAGAGCATGCAGAAAAGGCAGGGAAATAAAATTGCTTTGATTCACCCGATTTAACATTGCTGCAAAACCAGCTCCCAGCTAAGGCTTTACTAATGGTGCTACTGACAACTGCTTTTTGTACCTCAGGTGACACCTTTAAGAAGAAACCAAATGATGCACAGCACCGGTCTACGCAGTGACAGTCAACTTCTTAAACCTGGCTTGCTTTATTCTTAAAAAAAAAAAATAAATAGGAAGAGAAAGATTGCATCTGTGACACACCTTTGAGCATCAGAGACTTGGTCACCTCTTGCAGAAATCTGAGTCACCTCTTGCATCTCCTCAGGGAACACAAGGGACCGGACACTGTGTCGCAGCAGATAAAGAGAAAACCCTGCAGAGCTGAGATCAGGGGGTTTCACCCCTGGGAACTGCTCTTCCTTGCACTGGGAGAGGCAGGGGGCTACACGTGGTGTGTGTAAGAGAACAAATGCTAAAGCAAACAGCTTACAAGTCTTGCTAGACTGTCTATACTAATAATCATAGAAGCCACACAAGGTTTGAAGAGCCCGTTAGGTTTGGTAAAGCCAACACACACCCATCAGGAAAGGGCATGGGAATATTGCCCAGAGTCCCAGTGTGAAAGATTTCCAGTTTAAATACCTCCCAGCTGGTGACTGGATCTTAGAGTCCTACATGTGAGCAGAGGGTACTGGAGAGAATCCACAAGCGCCCTCATGCACTAGCGAGAGCAGCTCTGCTGGCTGATGGCTCAGGCCTGAAAACAGCAGAGGGAGAAGAAACAGCAGTTCAGAGAGTAGCAAGAACCTAGACCAGCTCCTGTGTGCACTCCAACAGCACCTGGAAAACTGCCTTATAGACATAAGCTAATTACTAATTCACATATCAAGATCTGACAAATTGATGATCCCTGCTACTGTACCAAAGAACCTGAGGATCTTTCCACACTTAGGAAAACCAAGAAAGTATTTCCAGAAGCTGCACGTGGGTCAGTCTCTGATGCTTCCCCTTCTCAAGGAAGTGGATGACGGTGCTGTCTCTCCAGCAAAAGCCACGCTACCTTTTCTCTTTGTGGTGTTTATTCATTAAAAAGAAAGGGGGGGAAAAATCCTTTTTGCTGGGGCGCAACTAATGGTAGAATGAACTACCTCATTCATCTAAATAAAGTCAGCCCTAAAACCTGCAATAACCATTTAATTGCCTACTTTGTTAATTATTTCACTGTTTATCTAATTCATTATGAGCATCTAAATAATAAGCTCATTGGTGCAAGCCGAGATCAGAGGCACTGAAGACACCTTCTGCTCCTTGTGGGTCTGTCCCCTGCAGCCTTATCGGGTTTGGAAGCCCCCGGAGGCTGCTCAGTCATTCCACAGCTCAATACAGCGCAGCGCCGTGAAAGCTTCCTCCGTCTCCTCTGAGGTCGGGTCCTCTGTGGTCTTTGTGTGGACCTTTGGGATGGTCACCTCTGATCCTCCAATTTTCTCTCAGGAAAAAAAAAAAAAAAAAAAAAAANAAAAAAAAAAAAAGGAAAAGGTTGCCCTGCAGCACAGACAAGGACAACGTTCCCCACAGGAGGGAAGATGCAAATTGCTGTGTTATTAATCCACTTCGCCTTTCCTCACCTGCTGCCTCCGAATTCATTATTTTACATACAGCTGCAACAACCCTGCCTGCAAAAACCAGGATTTCTATAAATACACAGTGGTGCTCACTTGGGAAACAAGCACAACACACCTTTGAGAGGGTGGGAGGAAGCACAGCAGCATCTCCTGAACTCCCCTCATTGTACCCCCCTCCCCAAAAGGGCACGGCACTTGTGATTCCTTCACAGAAAGGACAAAGTGCATTTCACCTTTTAATGCTTCATTTCAGTTTGGCATTTATAGAGCTCAGGAGCTAACTACACCTTTTCTGGCTATTTTAACATGATTAAGTGCACCTCGAATCGGGGCACTTTCACCTTTCTGGGAGATGGTAATTGCTGTCAGCACAGGCACAGGCTGCAGAGAGCCTGGATTAGCAATCCCAGCACTGCTCCACTCCCCAGGAACGATCCAATCTTCAGGTAGAGCTCAACAGCTGGAGCCTTGGAGAAAAGTGATGACAGGGAAGAGGCCGGGAGCCTTCTCCTGGGTGGACAAACCCCTGGCAACGCTGCTGCCGGTACCCAAACACAACTGGAACACATCAGACACAGCCCAGCCACGCTTGAGTTCCTACGGAGGGAGTGGTGCTTCCCTCAAGTACTCCCAAACAGCGGGCAGGGCGGGTGGGTGTGGGGAGTCAAAGCCTTCAGTACAAACTGTTTATTTAAATAACTCTTTTAATTACCCTTCCTCCTCTAGCAGATTTCAGCCACGGAATCACTCATGCCCTAAACAAGGTTATGTACCCTTGTGACTACAATTCTAGCACAGCTACTGACACCAATCTCTCCCTTTCCGAGACAAAAGCTGCTTCAGCTAGTAATAAATTAAAGCATTAAAAAGCAGTGAAACTGATTTTCCGTTGAGCAATTGTAGAGGAACAGCCAAACCGTTTGCTCTTGACTGTTCACCTGAGCACCTGAAACGCTGCAGAAGGGACCAGTGGGCACCAGGGATCCTGACCTCCTGACACAGCAACTGCGATGCTACTGCACAACGGATGCAGGCTTTATATAAAAAACAATACACCCTTCTGAGAAATTGCAGTAATTTGGGTGTGAGGCAGCAAAAAAGACTTCAATCTAGCCAAATACTGTTAGGACAGCCAGGGCAGGCTTACACTGCACACCAAAGGCCAATTAAAAATATTAAACAGAAGCCAATCATCCTGGTCTGCAAATTTTTGCCTTCCCAATTGCTGTGCATTTAGAGCGACTGCGTCACTAGAAGAGAAAAGCAAAACCTCTCTCCTGCACACACAGTTCTGTGCAGACACTTGACCCTGCAGGGAAGGACTTTGTGTACGTTTAGGCCACGAAAACCTACTTGACCAGTGTCACAGACTGAGCACCGAGAGGAGAATTCAGCTCCAGCATGATCTCTGCTCCCTGAGTGAGGCTCCCGTGAGTTCAGGAGCCAACTCTGGCTCCTGCAGCCAATGCACAATTGAATACCAGGTGAGCCAAACGTTGGAAGGGAGAGAAATTTCTCAATTGAATGATAGAAACTGGGAGAAGTAAATCACAGTGACAAGTGGCATCTTTGAATTACAGCTCCGTCACAGTTCAGCCATGGATTCTCAGTCCTGTTTGCAGGGGGCAGCCCCACGCCTGGAGGTCAGCTCTTCCCTTCTCACCTGCTCCTGCGCCCTGGGAACCATTCTCACCTTTCCAAAACACTAATTTTTCAGCAACTCATAGGATTTACTTTCAAGTCCACCTCTGAACACCTCATTTAGAAGATCTTTGAGCAGCCCAACACGGCAGCAGCTCCCCTAAGAGAAGCCCCCAGCTGAGCAGACGCTGGGTGATGCAGGACACCTTTCAGCAGGACACCTCCTTCACCGTCACCCAACTGCCACGGCTCAGGCATAGCCCCCCTCAATCCCTGCATCAGGCATTGCTTTGGCCAGGATAAAGCCATCAGAATAAAACAAGTCAGAGTCAAAAAAACCCCCAACCCTAAACAACTGGGAGCTTTTGTAATATTTTTTTTCCTGGAGCCTTAATCTACTCTCCCCCACGAATTAAATGGTTCAGGAACTCACACAAACACATTCAAAACAGATATTTGAGAAGACAGAAGCATACAACAGAGTTTGTCCTGGAGGCACAAAACAGAACTGGGTCAGAAAATTGGGTAACATTTGACTTGCTCAGGCCAACACAATCAGGCAAAAAATGAAGTTTGGATTGGATTAGGGCCACAGTGGCTCCCAGCCGTTATCTGCTGCCCTGGCTGCAGCGAGAAACACCACAAGTGATGAGATGACCACCTTCCACTTTGTGAAGAGGATGTGCTTGTCTTCAGCCCTTCACGTCTGCACACACACAGCATCATCCCCCCTTCACCACCAGCAAACACAACAAACCTGCCCTAACGCTTTCCTGAAGGAAACTACAAATCACCCAGCACGGGCTCTACACTCCCCTCTCTCCCAACACCCGAGTTCGCCTGTGCTGGTGGTGACACCGTGCCGTGAGGGTGAATGGAGGCCCCAGCCTCCTGCTTCTCAACCTTTATATCAAACCATTTTGAGTAACACCAGCATCTCACCACAGATGCCTTCCCAGTCGGATTAACCCCGCACTATCTTACCCATTCCAAAATTCACAGGGCTCCTCCGCTGCTGGAAGGAGTCCCAGGGGCAGAAGTTCTCAGGTGTGTTCCTATCCACCATTTCTCTGCAATGGCCTTTTCTAGTCCCTCCTAATAGGTTTTTTATTTTTCTCTCGCAGGAGGGGAGAAGGCAAGATTTATTTCTCCAAAATTGTTGAATCAAGACAGCTGAATAGAGAAGAAAATAGAAATCAGTGGGAGGGGAGCAAGAGTGGATAAACACGGAGGTGAAAGCACAAGGGTGGGACCCCGCCGGGAACCAGCGTAAGAGCTATTAACACCACGCAGAGAAAAGCCTGTTTACACAAACCCTGAGGACACACATCTGGATGGGATTGACAGGAGTGACCCTCTCCAAAGCAGGGCCAGCAACACAGCTCTCCACTACTGCAGGAGATGTCCCAAACACAGACCCCAGTTTCACTCATATTGTCACAACTCAGCCACCGTCCAATAACATCTCACTGTTCATGACCACCTCCTTCTCTACACCCTGAGAAGTTCAGGACCAGCATTTGTTTTAAAGGCTGCTTATTTGACAGAAGAGGAAGTTGAGGCACAGATTAACAACGAGTCACCCACCTCCATGTCCCAGTGCCCTCCGTTATGTCCCCCAGAGCTTATGGGACACATTGTTTGTCAGCAATGGCAAGGAAAGACTCGTCCCAAAGCGCACCAGTGTCTGATAAACAGACTCCTGTCTCTCCCATCATCCAAAGAGGAAACTTCTCAGGGCACTGAAGAGTTGGGCTGATAAACTTTAGTCTTTTTGCACGGCAGAATTTGTGAGATGTTGCACAAGTGGAAGGTTGCCTCTGGAACTCATTTATCAGGAATTTCAGCAATGCTGCACACAGATGTTGCCTATCACTGTAGGCTCCTGCTAAAACACTAAGTGTTGTTGGACTCAAATATGAAGGATTTCACAAGGGATGTGAAACTGCAGAACTCCCATGGCCACGGGCTGCAATTCTGTCTCGTGGCAATGAGAATATACCAGCATTAAAGAGTGAAATGACCAAAAACCCCTGTGGTCTTCTGAAGCTGCCTGGCACAGGCTAGGGCCACTGAGCCCTTCCTCATCTCATCCTCTCCCATTATACTTTTGGTTTTTTCCTTCCACTCAGCTACAATTCAGATGTTTTCACTGAACTTTTCCTAAGCATTGCCCATGCCAAGTCCTCAGCATCTAGTCACCTCTCTTACATTCCCAACACCAGCCACCCTTTCTGCACACACGGGAACCACAGCAGTTCTCATCTCCTTCGAGATTTCCAAAGGGAGCTCTCGTCTGCTTCGGTACTGCCTGTCCTACCTCACACCCCACATCCACCTCCTCCACCCAGCACCTCAACTGGAACATCATCAGTGTGAGTCGTTTCTTCCTCCCCTTTCACAACAGCCCTTTACAGCCACCGAATACGACTCGCAGGAGCTCTGCCTCAGAGGTTTTATTGCCAGCCCCTTCCAATCCAAGGCACCGGGCCAAAGTAAACCACCTCATTTATTAGTCCTACAGCCTACTGTTCGCCACAGCCATTCTTAGCATTCCAGGATCTGCTCTAAGGAGTGCTCGTTTTCAGAGAGGGGCAGGGAAGAGGACACATAAGCAGGACCTGGACTTCACCAGTGGCATAAAGGAGAGCCTGGGGAACAGGGATGTAGCGCAACCAACCCAACAGCATCCGCCTGTAGGGGCAGATACACACATTTATCTTCTCCACAAGAAGATTTACGACCAGTAAGTGTGCAAATTCAGGTTATTTGTAGAGTCTCAGTTCCAATTCCACAAAGTCTAACCTCACTTATTTTTTTTTGCCAAAAGCTGCTCTATTAATAGCAGCATCTTTCCTCCTGGGAAGAATCAACACAATCATCTCTCAGACTCTTTAATACGGACTAACAGCAAAGTAAGGCAAAAAGCAAACAATAAAGGAGGCAAAAACCCAGCTTCGGGAGGTTCTTATCTTCTAGATGGCAAGTGAAAACTCTGTATCTACAAAGGTAGATCAAGTATCTCAGAAACACTCCCTGTTCCACATCTTCCTACATACGGAACGGAGCCTTTTCCGCAGAATTAGTCCTGCATTTCAATCTCAACACCAGTAGGAACTTCTCACGTATCTTCTCTGCTTGCAGATCATCCATGTGGTTTTTAAAAAAACCTTTTTCCTCAGAAAAATAAGAGTTCTCCTCTAATCTCCCAACTGAAGCCAGCTCTCCATACCTCCAGAGGCCAAACCTCCAACCCTATTTCTTTACATCAACACACAGAGAAGTGTGGCTGCTGCCACAAGCACAAAGCCTAAAGAACCCTCCCAGTCACATGAACATGAATCCTGCTTGGACAAAGAGCTGGAAAGCACAGACAGCATCACTCCATAGATGTTCTGGTCTTCCAGCCACCTTTGACTGCCCGTTGTACACACGCACTTCCCTTAGGCAGGCTCTGCAGTTCTTTCTGTAGCTCACCAGCCCTCTCCTGCCTTCACTTCGAGTGATCCTTCTGGGCAAAACGGGTGTTTTTTTCTCCTTTGCATCCTTGCTGCTCATCTCTGTGTTAATGAATCAAATGGCTTGATTTTTTTATTTTTTTTACAGCTTGAAATTTGTTTTTCGAAGTTACCGGGCAACATTTTCAAAAGCACCTGAGCTCTGCTGACACCCGGTATTTGTCCCAGGGGCACAAGCAGATGTGCATCTGGAACAACACAATCCTTCATGGTACACAAGTGGTATTTTGGGGGGACTGTCTTCCAGTTTCTGAATAGGAACATCAAAAAAAAGCATTTGTAGATATTCTTTTGAAAAAGGGCAGTTGAGACCAAGTCTGAGTCCAGAGACAGGGACTGAAGTAGGGCCCATTGAGGGGAGGGGGGTAAGAAAGAAAAAAGGTAATAAACTACAAGGGAGATGCTGCTGTTTCGAGGCAGACATGGAGCACATCTCTCCTACTGCTCACTATGCCAGTTTTTCAAATTGGGCCACAACTGGAAAGCCAATTTAATAAGTACCTCTCATTTCAACAGGCAGGACACCACCAGGCACCAAGAAATGTTGCAGCTCAGCAGAAAGATAATACTGTGCTCATTGGGTGGGTATAATAGAGGGATTATTTTACAATTACAGCAACAATGAAAAAGCAATTTGTACAGTAACACACTGATGTACTGGCAAGTGCCTGTCCAAAGGGATTAAATAAAAGTCTGACATAGACTAGAGACAGAAGAATGTCTTTAGCCAAAGGTTTATGAACTTCCCTAGACAGTCATACTTCTGTGCAACATCCCTTAAAGACAGCAGTTTGCATTCAGATCCGTTCTAGATAAGACCTACAATGCACAAATAAGAAATAAGAAACACTTGGAGAATTCTTATCTATTTAAAGAAAAAGCTAAAGCGTACATGAAAAGGATAGGTCACTTTTCATTGCTTCAGCAGGCAGACTGCAGCAGCCCCCAACAGATCTGTATTTCTTGGGCTGAAAATGGTTGAGGAACCCTTGGTGGGGAGGGGGCACTGGCAGAGGATCTCGGAGCCCTAGGAAGGGCTGTGAGGGAGAACACGTAGCCAGGAACAGCCCATGGGTGGAGAGTACGGTCCACCACATCCCGTGCTGCTGAAGCAACACCCTCAGTATCCTCTGAAAAAGATCTGTTTCACAGAAGCATCGTGCCAGAATAACCCGCAGGTGGATCAGGCACCCTTCCAGAGCTGGGAAACCCAGCTGAGAGGGGAAAAAAACCATGTTGCAGGAGAGAAATTTGGGTAGTTCAAAGGGAGGGCAGATGAACATTTATACAAACCGCAGAGCTTTTAGCTCTGGTTGATTTATTAAATGGGTCGTCCTCTTTTTACTATCACTTCAGGCAACAGTTGAATTATTCAACGAGCTCCAGTCGACTACGTTGTTTCTAAAACACTTGGGCCACCTCCGGGGGAGGAAGACAGAAGGCAAGCAGGAATAAAAACATGTTTAGAAGTTGAAGAACTTAAGAGAAACAGGTCCTATCCATTTGTGAGAAGTCTCAGAAGCTGGGAGTAAGTATTTCTGTGCACACATAAGGCAACTGTCCAACTATAAGCCTGGGGTTGGATTTTGGGGTTTTGGTTTGAGTGGGCATTGTTTGTTTCCATATAAATCACAGGCATATGGAAGTGATGGGACAAAAGAACAGTTTTTGAAAGAGCTGATAATCTTGATGAACAAGAAAGCTTCCCGGTTTCCTTCTGAAGTCGTTCAGTCTTTCTGGGAATTGTGACTTTATGCCTTTAGTCCTAAACTAAATGTCCGAGTTATTTAAAGCCTGCAAATAACTGTAGTGCCAGAGAAAGGTATCTAAAGGTCAAAAAACTAAGTATTTCTCAAGAACATGTAAAAACAGTAAGAGCCAGCAAAACAGAGAGTCAGAGACAATTACCATAACCTGCCAGCCCGACCAAGTCCCAGCACAGGGTTATGGAACTGCCTCCTGCCCTGGGTCAGATGGAGAAGGAATGGTTTCTACTCACTGGATTTATCTCCCATGACGAATTCTCATTTCTCTTGGTTTTTGTCTTGAACCAAAACCCTCCATCCCAAGCGCTGCATTGTTTTGGGAACCCAATTTGCTCATTCCTGGAACATCCTACATGTTTTTAATAACAGGTGAGATCCTTTTCCAGAAGTCTTTTCATTATTTCTTCCGGTGTCTTGATCCTGTTAGAAGTCCTTCCTACCCTTTTTCTTCCACAGCCATTGATCTTTTGTACAGATGACGTCTGTCCATTCCAGCAAATCCCTGCTTTCTCATTACTGCAGAAATAGCATTGATGCAGGAATTTCAAAAATGTGAGTTTAGTCTGTGCATGCTCATTGGGATAACTCTTAATGCAGTGCAAGAATTACTCACTACAACCATTTCAAAAGGCTTTAATAGCCTTATGTAAAAGAAAGTCCAAGTTTCCGAATCACCTACGTGAAACACTCAAATCTGCCTTTTTTTTTTTCTTTTTTAAACTAACAACTTAGTCTTTTTGTTGTAAAAAGCAGTAAAGCTGCCTCATTGTAACCAGGCATATTGCACAACGCCAGTTTTCAGGCTCCAGTGTCACTGGGAAATTCTCACTCGAGTAACTTCCATTCAGCCCCAGCCAAGAGCATTAGGACACGTATTAAGCCGACGCACCATTACCCAGAGCCCGAACCAATCCATTCCCATCTATCAATGAGGTTTAATTATCCAGACCCAAACCTTGATGTTGAGGACACATCTTTGCAGTAATCTAGAATACCATCACTGGGAGAAAGCCATTCACTAAAGCCACCTTCTTTCCAGCTTAGGTTATTTTTACTTTGTTAATTAAGCAAACAAAAATGAGAGAAATGATGTAACAGGCAGAAAAAAAGGCTTATATAAAGTACATAATGCCTTCTATTTGTAACAGGCTGAGAGCATTTGCTAAGCTTTTCTCTCCCCTCCCTCTCTGTTTTTAAGGGAGACCCTTCCAGGTAATAAACCAACTTTTAGAAGAGATCTGTGGGTGACTCCCTTCTTGGTGTGGCCTCTCTCATGGCATCACCGAGCAGCAAAATGGATAGGACATGGTACAAGTGTGCCAGTGAGCAGTTCAGACACCAAACATCCCCCAAACTTGCACTCGTTTTTTCTCACCTTCCCTTTTTGGATCATCAGGTAGGTAGAGAAGAGCAACGTAAACTTGAGATGCACCAATTTAACCCAACTTTGGAAGATTCACAGAATTTCTGTTCAAACAGCTCTCCCTTTCGCAGACTTGGGGAACCCTCACTCCATCACACAGCCCTGAGACAGCCCCAAAGACCTCGCACTCACTGAACGGGGCAGCACCAACAGATGACCCTCCTCCAGAGGAGGCCACTAACGGGTTTTTAGTAACGAAGAGCGTAGGGACAACAATCTGTTCAAGACGCACAGAAGCACCACACGTTTATCTACAGATTTCTCTCAGATGGTTTTGGGTTGGTTTTATTTTCACTATCCCACAGAAGCAGATCAGTCGCCCTGTGCATGTGCATGAACTCCTGACATCTGCACATTGCAGGTGATGTTTACTACACGTGTCTCACTTACCGTGGCTCTTACCGCCCGGGGATGAGCATCTGGACACCCCACTGCTGCTGCCAACACAGCTACAGGTCCTGTCTCCAGCCCTGGAGCCACACACACACACCTCCTGGCATCTATGCCCATGTAGAGCAGGAATTACATACCTTGCCAAAGTGTTCAGAGACACTTAACCTGCCCAAGGACCATTCACTTGCCTCCCTAGAGGGGAGGGGACAGAAATTAATCATTACAAAGAAAGCACAAGAAACTCCTGTAGCTCCTTTTTCCTCTCTGCTCTGCGAGGAACGTGCCCAGCTGAAGAGGTTCCAGCAGAAGCAAAGACCTTGAGCTCTTAGAGATACCACGAAGAGAGAGGAAATAGGGGACATCTCCTGGTTTAGATCCTTGAACAGAGCAAGCCACCATAGGATGTCCAAATATAGCATAAAGTAGCAATACAGAGCAAAAAGCTATGTAAGAATTATAGAATGTTATCCAGGTTTCAAATCAGACTTAGTGCTTGTATCATCTCAGGTTTTGCACATAGAAGTCTTGAAAAATCACGTCACTCACCGGGAAAGAGAAAGCAATTTTTGGTTAGTTTATCCCAAACTCCAAAGTAACTTTCCCCTGATATTCTCTTCTCATAGAGGCAGTGAACACACACAGAGGATGTCAAATTATCCCACAGCTCTGCTAACACACTTTTAAGTCGCAGACCAGAGTGGGGCTCCCCAAGACCAGAGCAGGTACAAAACCCTTCTTTTATCCTGCTGATGGGTGCCCAGAGCTCGTACCAACTCTCAGCAACAAGAGGAGCAACAGGACCTTAAGCATGTATGAACTTCTCAACTAATTTTTTCAATCTCATCAAAAACAAGCCAAGTAACGTGGAAGGTGGAGAGAGGGAGAACAAATCAGGCAGCCTAGGAGTCCTTTTTCAGATGCTTTCTCTAGAAAAATAAATAAAACCTTATGGCACAGGAGGTTCTATGTGTTCTTTGTAGACCTTCCAAGTACAAGGAAAAAAAAGAAACAAACCAAGAAATCCACTTGAATGCCTCTTCCACGCAGCTTAAAGCATCTCTCTATTCTTTCTATATACTACCAGGTATGGTCTGAAAGTCAGATTTCTCAAACACCAGAAGGACTGAGGTTTTCCCCGGGATAACCCTGGAGTTACAATCCTTTATTTCCTCTGTGCAGAGCACAGCATCCAGGAGCTGGAACACAATTGCCTTTAGCTCAGTAACAAAGTGTGGACAATCTCTCCAGAATTCACTCCCTGGGGTTGAACAGCAGAAGGATCTTTTCAAGATCTCTCTAGCCTTGACCAGAAAAGTGGCAGTGTCCCCCAAACCTGCCCATCCTCTCTCCTCCCCGCTCTCCCTGGCCTGGCAGAGCTGTCCCTGCACACCTCCTCACCCCTGGTGTCCCCCCCTAATGCGATTGCTTTAGGAAGGCCACGTGTGCAAACATACACTCTACAACCTCTAGCTTTAAAAAGGAAAAAAAAAAAAGGCTCTTCATCAATCACATTATAAACCCTCCCCACTCTGCCTGTGTGCCCTGACTGACTTAGGGAGCAGCTTTTGGAGGTTCCCATCCTGCAAATCAACCCCCTTCATCAGGCACCTTTAATCCCACGGTCCCCAGTGCGGGTTAAGAGGCATCTTCTCGTGTACGTTCTCTCTATCTGCAGTATATCCTTAATGCTGTAACAGATCCCTGCTCTCCATCACACCTCTGTGCTTGTTTAACCTTCACATCATTGTTTGCTGGAATTAATCCCACATAATTTCTAAGGGGCTGTCTCCGTGGTGTTGCCAGGCTGTCCCATATTATTCTCTGATGACATTCCCAGCCACTGCACGGGAAAACACGGCTGAGGCTCCAAGCAGGCAGCCACAGTACTGGTGTGCTGCTCACCACACTCATCCTCACTGCTGCCAGACACAGCAGCGCCGCCGATACGCTGTGCACAACCCCCATTCATCACCTCGTAATTAAACCTCTCTAACAAGGAAAGGCTGAACCGGGGTCGGGGGGGAGCAACAGAACCACCAGGCAGCTGAAAATTCCACTTGGCACCAGCCAAACCAGCTTGCTCCAGTATCAGCACCCTCCCCACATCTTGGTGGCAACTTGCTGGCCCCCAAAGTGAAGAAAAACCCCAAGACACCACAGAGCCCAGATCCGGTCTGAGCCTCCACCCCAGTGCCATCCAGTCCCTACTTGTGTATGTGTAGGTGTATGACCTTCAGTTCCACAGAAAGCCATAAAAAAAAAAGACTGATTTTTTCAAAAGCCAGTTGCTCCCCAACTCTCCTGCCAGTGGCCAGAGAGCTTTCTGTGCTTATTCCTGTGAATTAAAGGAAAATTTGCCCATTTGAGTTGTAGTGCCTTGTCCCTCCAAAATAAGGACTACCGGGCTACAGAGGTTCTCTACATCTTATATTACTTCAACAAACTGCTAAATATAGTAAAATGGTGATTATTTAGCACATCTTTAAAGCAACAATTTCCCTCCCAATTAATTTCCAGTTCCTCAGATTAATTACCTACTCCAATTTTCTTGATGCACACACTGCAAGAAGCTGAATGCACTTCCTGTAAGTTAAGTTGTCTTCAAAGATAACGATGCTCCTAAAAGGACTTTGACCAAGCAAAGAATCAAAACCCCCTGCACTCGATCTGTCAGGGTGGGCAACTGGCAGAAACCAGCGTCCTTGGACAACCCAACTCTGGAGCTCAAACATGAACCAGCAGCTGCTTTCCCATGACCCTAACGCAACACCAAGCAGCAGCTCCTCACTGGCCTGAATAGGAACAAAACTAAAAATAAAAAATAATCAGTGATCATCATTATTGCTCACATCTGGAGCCACTGCAGACCTGTACTCAGGAGTCATAACATCTGCTGAGCCTGCAGATGGTCCAGACCTGTTTCTGACACACTTAGTGACAAAGCTCCTGGAAGTTTCTGTAACACCCGATTCTCTGGGAGAAGAGCCCAAAGCAGACCCTCTGCAGAGAGACAAAGAGCTTCCCTCTCGGTGTTGGGCCAGAAGTACCAGAGAGCAGTCCCTGGTGGTGCCCCCAGGGCAGGCAGAAGAAAACACATAGACCTTTCTCCACCCAGAGCCAGGAAGAGACTCATTCCAACAGCTCCTTATTTTCACTTGGTGTTTCTTTATTCTCCAGCTCCGCAGCCTGATCCCAGAAGGAGCAGTGCTCTGAACTCCTCAGAACAAAGCAAGAAAGCTCTTCAAACCCTACCTGTCAAACGCCCTTCGCTAACAACAGCGGTCGTGTTCAAACCCTTACTGGAATAGAAACCAGCATCTTTACTGGGAGGTGAGTCCCAGAGCTGCTACCCCATCCCTGTGCAGAACAGGGGGGGTGGGAATAAAGTTTCTTACTACTCAAAGCTCTGTCATTTGAGCACAACAAAAAGGAACTTTGAGAACAAACCGTGTCTGAAATCAGGTATCTGCCAGGAGCTTACAGGTTTCGAGGCTGTCGGGGTTACTAACGGGGTGTGAGTGGAAACGCACAGTGAAGGCAGGGTTAGGGCTCCGAGCGCTCGGCTTAGAAATATCCAAGCAAAGCACGTGACCATCGCTAATACACTGTGACAGAACAATAGGCTGCACCCAAACAACTTCTTTTTCCCCAGACCTTCAGCATTCGGGTATCGGTGGGGGAGGGAGGAGGGAGAGAAAGTTAATTTAATAAGAAACAAGATACACACAGGGATATGTTCCAGATTTTCACGTTTCACCCCTGTAAAGGCTACTTGCAACAGGATGCACGTTGTGCTTTATAAGCAGACACAGGTACACACTCAGAGATCCCCAAACCTCTAAGTTTTTGAGGAAACATGCCCAGGAGGAACGATTCTGCTGAGAACAAAGCTCTGGCCCTCGCCCCAGCCAGTGGGTTCAGGGGGCTGGGCTCTGCCAGGCAAACCAAACACATCCCTGCTTTTATAACCGCTAACGCCCCCACCCCAGCTAAGGAGAACAAGCAGCTGTACCACAGTATAAACACACCAAGTCACAGTGGTTTTAGTTCATCTGCTTGAAATTCAAAGAAACTTCAAGAAGGAAGAAGAATACCAAAAATCCCAACGAGCAGGTAACAGAAGTGAATTTAGCTTCTCCTCTCCTGGGTCACACGCGTTGCCAGGTCCCGTAGCTGCTCATGGGTGGCCCTGGGGAGGCTCCCCCCGTGCTCCACACCTCAGACCAGGAAAGCCCTGAAGGACTCAGCCAGCAGCGACAGCTCTGCTCAGAGACACCCACCATTCACATGCCTTGCTCTCATGCTGAACAGCCTGGGATCAGGCAAAGGCAAGTTCTGCAGGACCTCTCAGCACACCAGAGGTACCACTCACCCACCTACCGACCGGAGGGCAGCAGAAGGATTCTGTGCCAGAAACATTCCGGGTATGGGAATGTGACAGACCAAGATTCAGGGAAAGGTGGGATGAGACTACAGGCTCCAGCTGCACGTTTGGGAAGCCAATGTCAGGCAAAGGACAGGCATTTCACACCCCTAACCCCATATCGCCGTATTTCAATTAAACCCAGAAAAGGGATGAAAAATTGATGACACACAAGTTTTGTCTTGAGGCTCCCCCCTCCCCAAGATGAAATCCTGATGCCATTTTTACAGCCATGAATAAAAGAATGACTTTTCCATTAGCAAAGATGCCCAGGGTACCCCTGGCACCCAGGAAGGGGCTACTGCTCCCACGACAGCATCACCTTTACTTGCTCAACAGGTACCCAGGGGGCAGGGGTGGGGAGAGGGAGGGAAAAAAAAAGGAGCTGGGTCAAGTCATTAAGCTGAAATCCCAGGAGGCGACAAACGTCTTACCTGGGGAGAGATTCATTCAAATTTCATAAAGCTACTGAGTGAATAAGGTAGGCGGAAAGGATGCGGGGAGCGAAAGGGGAATTACTGATGACCTGGATTTCAAACCCAGAAGTCGCCCCCAGAGAGAGACACTGACTCACAAACATCCCTGTGCCGGAAGGATCCGCAGGAGACGGTTGCATTCTGGGACGTGTCAATTAAAATTAAGAATGAAATAACTCAGTGCAACGGTGCTGAATGGCATTTTCTCTCCAGAGACCACAAGTTCAAATTGAGATTTCAGCTGTGCAATCAGATTCCCATTAACTCTTTCATTCCCCAGGAAGTTGATGGGCTCCCAACAGCCTCCACTGAATCAGGAGACGTGTCACAGAGCCCTGCACCCCCAAGCCCGGCCGGTGACAGAACCACCAGAGTTAGTGAGACAGCAGAAAGGAGCACCAGCTCTAAAATCTCATGAGCTCTACTGGAACTGAATCTGGAATTTCAGAGACCAGGAAAGCCACCGAGAAGCGCATTGAGCAGCGTGCTTCAGTCTGCTCTTCCAACTACTCGAACTCTGCAATGACTTTGAGAAGTTTGTCCTCATGGTTGCCAGGGCCAATGTTTAGTTTAAGAGGGAGAAGTCATCCTCCCTCACCTCACCCGTCTTTAAAAACCATTTATCTATCCCTTACACACAGGAGAAGGCCAGTTCTCCCTGTCCCTTTAAAAGAAAGCTGTGGATGTTTTTAGAAGACTAAAACCAAACACTTAGGGGAATTTTAAGTACAGGAAGGAGGGATAAGAGCATGGAGGAAGAACCCAACAGCCTTCGTAAATATTTCTGTGACTCTGGTTGCCAAAACAGTACCCACATCTGGTACATCAGGCCAAGTTTCTTTGAACCCAAGAAAATTCAAAGAGCAACAACCAGTGGAACACCCGACCCGTGGAGGTGTATTTATACAGGCAGACCCAGCGTGGTGGCTGCAGACATGGCTCTTCCTCCCCCTCTTGATGCAGGTGGCGGAGGGTGATGTTACCCCCCAACTCTTTTTCTGAGAAGTCTCTGGAATGCAGCCGAGCTCGGGATGGGTGTTACACAACATTCACAGCGCCTCTTCCCACAGGCAGCAGAGGAAGAAAATTACATTTTATTTGAGTATTGAAAAGTTTGTGTTGGCATTGCTAAGCTGAGATTTTAAAGCATCAGCTTTGTGGAAGAACAAGAAATTGATCCCACGTAACTGAAACACAAAGATGATTTTGACTGGAGTCTCAAAAACCCAGAAGCAGAAAGAGTTACTGGATTAACAGCGTGTCACACTAGATTTACTGCAACTTGCAGGCCAATGGTTCGGTTCCTGGTGACACACCAAACCCAGCAGCCAGATTTCCAACGCAGTTCAGCAGATCTTTAACTGATCTCTGGTCATGCGGAGAGGTGATGTGTGCTGCCTTGAAAGCTCTGAAAGCCCATCCTCATTTTGGTTGCCTATTTAGCAGCAGTTTTCTATTTGAGGATTTGGCCCTAGAGGAAACAGTAGGAGAGAATGTGCTTTTAAAACCAGCATATGAAAAAGGGCTGGGATGTTCTCAACAAGGGAACTGACCAACATCCTCACTTCACAGTCTGGTAGAGTCGAAGGAAAACACCTATTTGTGCGGTGAAATAGTGAAGCTGCAAATGCAAAGGCCTGGCTGTCACTATTGCACAAATAATGGATTAGTGCTTCTTTGGGCCTCCTTGTGCTGCTGCAGCCAGCGAGAAGGGTGTAATGTCACCTTCTGTGTGCTTCATATTTACTGAACATTACCCAAGGAAGCCTTTCTTTTGCCATCTTCTCCATCCAAAGTGATTGATGGCTGCTGGTTTTGATGTAATTACAAATGGCTCTTCCCTCCAGAAATAACCTGCTAGAAAGAATATTGTGCCTCAGAAGCGAAGTATTACCCTTAGAAATTGCCAAGGGTAAGCACTAATGCGTAGCCCTGGTAGACTGTGCCACGAGCTGGTGTCACGGCTGTCACCGACAGATGAAAAGCCAAGTAGGAAAGAGAAAAGAAATGGGATGCGATAAGATCACATCATAAAATACAAGATAAATGTGTCACCGTGACCAAGATGCATTCTAACCTCAGGTAATAAACCAACATGTCACAGTGGAAAGAGAAAGAACAGCCCAGATGAGATGAAATTGCTAAGGACAAATGCAAAATGTTCCTCGTCTAGCATACATTTACATACATTTACTCACATTTACATATGCTAATGTGAGAAATACCATTTTTAAAAACTCTTGTAAACATACCAGAGTCCATTCCTTTTGGGCAAAGAGGAGAATAAAAAACCACAAAGTACAATAAGGTTGTTAAAAAGCCGGGGGGAGGGGGGAAGACAAGAGCTGGGGCATCAGGTTCTGAGCCTTGCCCTGCTGGGACACAACCATCCCACACAAGGCAATTAACACAAGGAACTTAACGGACTTACAAGAGCTTCCATATCTTCTATTAAGTACTTCCTAACTTGCCTGCCAGCGCTAGAAGGGAAGGACAGGGTTTCCACAGAACTGATTCACTGAAATTTTCCTCCTCCTTGCAAAGCAGGGACAGGGCTCACCCCCAACAGCCCCGAGACCCCACAAAGGGCTTTGGAAGGTTCCAATGTGTGTGTGAACCAGGACATTATGACATCCTGGATCCTTCAGCTTTGGGCATGTTTCAGTGTTTCTGTTCTGATGCCCCAACAAGGAGAGAAGGTCACAGTCTCAGGCTGATCAGGAAGAGGGTCCTCAAGTGCTGCTTTGGGAAGGGCTTTCCCCTGCCCCCTCTCCTTACCCAAAGCAGCAAGACATGAGAACACCCAGAGGGAAACTTCTCAGCAACAAAGTCCAACCACCTCTCCCACAAGCACACAAGAATCACACCACTCATGCAATACGAAGACCCACGTCTCCTCAAATATTGAGATATGACTGTATTTATAAGAGCTAGTAGCCAAAAAAAGGGGGAAAGGAGCTGGGCAGTAAAGAATTTCTTTAGCAGCACCCCAGCTCATTTCAAAGTATTACCAGCTCAACCCAACCAACCAAGGCATGGCAATGCATGAGCCAAGCAGTGTTCAGGGGAAGCAGTGAAAAGAGACCTTTCAAAGTTACCAGCACAGAAATAATCATTCCCTTTCCAGTAAGGGCAACTCTTTAGCATTAGTTACCCTTAAAAAAAACCCCACCAAAACAAACCAAAAAACCACAACTGCAGTGTCAGCAACCCAGGAAGGAGTTGAAGGGGCCACCTCACAGCCAGTGGCTGTGAAAGCAGCAAGAGTTAGGTTTTACAATAAGCAACATCAACACGTGCTTCATAAAGACAACCTACAGAGCCATTCTTTACTTTCACAGCATCTGGCATTTAAGTCAAAGTCTTTTACAACCCAGGAAAAGGGTATTTATAACTGTTCCCTCATTAGAGCATCATAAAGAATGATCTATAAAGAGCTGCAGTCTAAAGCTCCTGGAACCCATATCTGGGATTCACTGGAGACTTGCAATGGCAGAGGGATCACCAGGAGAGCCCAGCTGGGAAACACTGGTCTCCCAAAACACATTACTGGTTTTGCAGAGGAGCTGATAACCAACGTAATTGAGGCCAGCAACATAAAGCATCTGCTGGATTAAGTTTAAATGCTAATACATTCCTCCTAATTTAATGTAGATGAACAATAGGAGAATTACTCTGGTCACCACTGGTACCATTAGGAAGAAGGTCTAAGAAGGACAGAGCAGTAAGAGAAGTCAGGGAGGTGAGTGGGAGCAGAGGCTGTGCCTGGGAGAAGGTCGGGGTGGGCTGAGGCAGAACCAGAGCCCTCACTCTACAGAATTTATGCCAACGGGAGACAGCAGCACCATGGAAGAGCTTTCAATAAGAAGAATTATGGTCTGGTTTAGCAGTGATTAACAAGGATTCAGGAAGATGTGGATACAGAAGTGCAGCCACCTGCATAATCCATTTTACATACAAGTCATTTTGTCCTTTCAAAACAAGTGACTTGGTTTGTGTTACCACACGTCAGTACCGTGTCAAGTACAGCAGAGAGTCCTGTACCAGCTTCCTGATCAAGGCTTTCCCCTCAGCTACATGGAATTAGCATCCTTTCCATGGCCTGTATTGAACTCTGTCTCATGCAGATATGGAAAGCTCTCACCATCCCCGCACAACCGCTGGTTCCTGCCTCTGCTCAACCTCAGACGCACCCAGGTGATGCCCTCCTGCTGCCCAAAGCCAAAAGGGCCTTTATTCCCCTCACACTGAATTCACCCGAGAACCACACTCTGAGAAGAGAAGGGTACAAACAGCTTCACACACACAACTTGTGAACTCTTTCACATTGGTTCCTGTGTGTGATCAGGATTATCCTGCTGTTTGACTTGCTAAAACATTCACATCTCTGGGCTCTACCATCTGCAAATTGATCTGCATATCTTTTATCCTTATGCATATCTTTTATCCTTAATGAATCACCAGTTTGTACATTGAAAATTCTTCTGAACGTTCCAGATGATTCTGACCAGCGTTATGTCGCACACAGCTCCAGAGTAACGCTACTTAAATTAAACCATCTTCTCATCTCCTCCATCTATCTATTTTTATACATACACACACATACACATGTGAAAGCACGTTCTCTACAGTCCAAAAATAAGCTCTCACATCCTGCTTTCATTTCAGGAATATCTCTTTCTCTGAACATTACAATAGTCTGGCTGTGAAAGTTTTACTAAAAATAAAAGTTCAGGGCCGTGCCAAGCAATTTAGCTTACGGAGGCAGAAATTCCCAGGCTCAAAAATTCTCCAGGAATACTTACAACAGCTATCACTTTATTTTTTGAATGCCAGAGAACGGCGTTGTGATGCTGAGGGGGGGGGTGTGGGCTGAGCCAGAAGGGAGATCTCCAGCATTTCCATTTCCTGCTGTGAGCAGGTGTGGGCTTGACTCATCCGAGAGGCAGAGAAACCACCCAAAGCCATGGATTTCCACATCACTGCAGTACACAGGGAGCACCGAGCCCACAGAATCACCACCCCTTAGTAAGGCAGAAGAGACTTTGCCTGCCTGTTTGCAGATACAAAAGATCAGGGGTTCCTCAGCAAAAGTGGGATTTTCACCCCTGCAGCTCCTGGGGCTGCTCCCCATTCGGTACAAACAAACCCCAAAGCCTGGCTGCAGCACAAGGGACACTGACATTTCAAGCTATCAGAGTCTGAGTTTCACTTTTACTTTTATCCCAGAACTGGAAATACCCTCTCTCCAGTCTCAGGATTTGTATCAGGGACTCCATTCACTCTTGAAACTCTCCTCCTGCTATTTATTCCATAGCTGGGGCACAGGGAGGAATCGCCAGGTCTGCCTCATCCTTAAAAGGAAAAACAAGCCCAAAGAAAACCTACTAACAAAATCTTACATTCCATTCCTCGCTGGAAACAAAGCCTTTGAATATAAACTAAGCACCATCACTGCTCTCCTAACCCTCTGGCTGTATTCCTCCCTGGTCTATCTTCTTCACCTTCCACCACGAGCATGTCTACATTATGAAAGGCCTTGAGTGTACACACATTAAAAATAAACAAACCCCAAAATTTTTAGTAAGTGCAGCGCAACTTAAGCTAAAAAAGCATCCAGCCCGAGTTCTCCCTGCATCCCAGCTCCTTTGGGACCTGAGGCCGAGCAGCTGGGCTGCTGCAGAGGCCACAGCCACCAGCAAAGGGTTTCCTTTGGGGAGCAGGGGGTGGCGTCACCCTGGCAGACCGCTGTATCTCTGTACCCCAAAGCAGCAGAGCACCCTGCAGGAGGTCCAGGCCCACACACACACCCACACCCACACCCACACCAGGCAGCCCGTTACAAGTGAGAATACACCTGTACATCCAGATGGAGATCCACATTCAAAGTTAAGTACCATCTTGTTTGTTTGTTGGCTTTTTTCTTAGCATGGCTTGCCCAGCTGTTTGGAAAGTGATGATGCTTTTGCCTGCTGGGTCTCCATGAACCTTTCTCCTACGAAATCTCCATCCCTCAGGGACGTCACTAATGCACTGACCACCTCTGCATCCTGCCAGGTCTGAGATCTCATCCTCTTCCCCATCAACAGCATCCTCCAGTGAAAGGCTGCAGGGACAAAGTGCTGAGGATCTCAGCTTTACTGAGCTCCATGCCTGGATTAGGAATGTTAAAAGAGTATTTTCTGAAACAGGAATAACACAGAACCAAAGAGTTTCTGGCAAAAGTCACATTAAGTGACTCCTTTCCCCTTCACAACTTCACGGCCCTCAGGCAAGCCAGCACTTTGGGTTTCAGATCAAAGCTGCACGTCACACAGTGACCGCACATATTTTAACAGTCCAGACTTCAAGATCCTTCTGAATTTCACAAAGTCTATATTTGCAGAATGTCAGCCCGCAGACACCCAGCACAAACCCCCCAGCTTCATCCCCCGTGGGTGGGAGGGGAAGGGCTGAGGGAGAACACCAAGAAGGTGACAATGGCCCTGCACGCTCACAGCCACAAGGACAGGTTCCAGTACTTGTCTCCTGGGCACAAACTGCTTTCGGGGCCCAGCTCTTCAGGAGGTGTGACTGCTGCCAGCAGAAGCCAAAAGGATGGTTAGAAGTTCATCTTCATCCATTTTAATTACGATTTGGTAACTGTCTTTATTCCGATTTTCACGTGAGGCATCTCTAACCCATAAGGTCTTTAGTCAACGTTGCAGAAGCCCCTTCTAGTCCTTCTCCCATTTTTGTCCATATGGGCTATGCAGACTCACCATTCACCTCCACGTCATTTCTCCATTTGGCTTAGTTTTACTTAATTGTGATCATTAAAACTAAGAGATTACTTACTAAAGGGCCAGTAACTGCACAATAAATTTCTCTGACAACTCACAGTTTGAAACTACTGCCTTTCATTAAGTAAAGCATTCTCTAATATGCTGTTGTGGTATCAGCCCCATCAGTTATACTGTGAGAAGACCTCAGAATCCATCAAAACCCCTTCCTCCAGCAGAAAGGATAAAGTAACACAGCTCTGCCTCATCCTCAGCGCTGATGGGCAGCATGGAAATTAAAACCATGAGATTTTGTTTTGTTTTGATATGGAAGAAGAATTTATAAGTTAACTGAAATGCATGACCTGAAGTGATTAACTATAATCTTCCACTCTCACTCAAGCTTTTCCTCCCACCAGGATAGGAAACCCAGAAGACAAGAACACAGCTCTACTGCACAGGCCAAGAGACATCAAACACACCTTTTTTGCAGTGAGCGTTCTGCTCCTTACCTCCAGGGGGTTTCTCCTCACATATTGGGGGGAAAAAAACCAAAACCAAAAAAACCACAAAACCAACCCAAAATCCCAAAGAGCTGCTACCGATATCTATCTGTTCAGAAGTCAGCAGCCCATAGCACAGAATGACAGGTACAGTGAGTGGGGGTCAGGCAGCAGGAGCAGGATCATACGCACCAGTAACATTCTCCCCCTCCCCAGGGAGCCCACCACCAGCACAGGGCTTGGTGTGTGTCCCCCAAAACCAGCACAGGATTCGGTGTCATGTGTCCCCCCACACCAAGCCACAGATGCACTATCAGTGGTGCATCCTCGGTGCATTTCCTTATCCTAAAATACTCTGCTTTAAATTAAACGGGCAGAGAAGGAGGGTTGAAAACACACCACCTCCTCCTCCTCGCTCGAGGAGCGGCTCTGTCCTGCCACCACCCGAATGCAGAGGGTTTCCTGGAGCCCTGAGGAAGAGGAGGGAGGGTAACAAGGTGAGCGACGTGATCTCCGGTTCTTTAAACCCAGCCTGCAACAGCTTCACCCCGCGGCGCCCAATGACACGCCAAGGTAAAGAAGAATATTTTAAATGGGTTTTTTTTGCGGGGAGCTGCAAGTCCATTACGGTTATTAAGATGACAGCCAAGAGGGCTGTTTGTTGAAGGCAACACTCAGAGTGAAAAGCTGAAGTTATTTCCCTGGTATGTTCAGCAAGGCAATCAAAGAGAAAGCCATGGCACACCGTCTGGGAAAAGCAAACACCGAGCACAAGAGCAAAGCCTTCTCTTCTAAAAGCGCAGTTTCCAGCCGTTCATGTCAACGAGTTCCCGGGACGCACAGAGCACGACGGAAAGGTCAGAGAAAACAATAGCTGACTTTTTGGGGTGTTTCACTCGTAAACACCCCCGAGGCTGCAGCAAACCCTCTCCCGCACGCTCTGGTGGAAAGGGCGGCTCAGCCCCTGCTCCCAGTTCTCCGCTAAAAGACACCCCAGAGCAGCCCCCGAGATCCTCGCCAGACCCCCCCTCCGACCCCCGACACCGCGGGGACCAGCACAAGTTGGGCACAAACCTGTGTGAGTTTCGCAGGCATCGGTGCCCCCCGCCGCCTCCGCCGCTCCTACCGGAGAGCACCGGACCCAGCCTCCTGCTCCGGGAGGAGCCCCCTTTCCCCCCGTCGAGCCCGCTCCCACTGTCACCCCCCGCCCCGAGCCCAGCCAAGGCCGGCGGGGGGAGCCCCGGGCGCGTCGCTCCGCCGGGAGAGAGAAGGACCAGCCCC